>OZ014456.1:14134220-14453737 GCA_963966035.1 Acleris laterana
GAGTGCACTGACCTTGACACTGACACTGACACTGGGTACATTGACCTTGACCTTGACCTTGACACTGGTTACATTGATAATTGGCAAAGGGAACTTTTTTTTAATTGTATTCTGAAAAAAACATGCTAATAGTAGCTTGTCTCAAAAGTAGAATTTTTTTGTTCATTATTTATTAAAAATATGAATGAAGTATGCTTTTGTGATGACTAACATCTATAAGCTTTTTTTTAGAACACCTTAAAGTTCCTATTTGTCAGTTATGACGTTGATCGTACCGAAATTGACAAAAGTATCAGTGACAAGTCTGACATGAAGGTTATCCCTGCGTTGAGAATCTGAATACCTACTTGATTGGGAAAAACATAGATGACTTAAACCAAATGAGTAAGTATGTTTGTCGTTGTATAGTAGCCATAATACTAGTCTAGAGTTTACTTTGGGGTTAGGTCAATTTGTGTTAGATTGTCCCCCGATACTTGAATACATTATTAAGACTGCGCCGAGCGTACGCCAGATGTACAAATAGCGCCCTCATTACTATTATTTGTGTTTTCTAATAAACTAAAGTATTTTCTTGAAATTGGTCGGTAGGTTTTTGTACTACGTAGAAATGAAAAACAACTTATAGGGTATCACATAGTTTAATAACAATTCACCTTCCGAGTTATCAACTTAACGGAAAAAAGTAGCCTCCTTTTCCCGTTAAGCTGACTACTCAAAGGGTAATTGTTGTTAAAGTTTGTTACGTATCCCATAAACTGTGTTTTTACTTGCGCTACAAAAACGGATCGTCTGATTGCAAGGAAATTCTTTAGTTAATTAGAAAGCATAATAATAGTAATGAGGGCGTCACTAGACGCTCGACGTTCGCTCGGTGCAGTCTTAATAGTATTCACAGTTACACAGACATTGACGATGTTGACGTTGATAGCACTGACGACATTGATGCTGATACTAACAAAATAAACTAACAAAATTATTGTAGTTGACAGTACTGATATTGACAAAGCTGGATAATACTGTACATTGGTAATGATGGAATCGAATACCTATCCAACTGTGACGAAGACATAGCTAGCTAACTTTGACAAGTACTACTGTTGTCAACTCACTCATTGAGTTTACTGACACTGACATAGTTGACATTGACAGTGCCGTCACTTGCGACATTGACTTTTAAAGTTTTCTTGAATACCATTATATTTACAAGTTTTATAACCTTGTTCTAGTTTCCCAAAACGGCAGAAGATTCTAGAAGAAGTCCAAGAAGAACTAATAAACATCAGCAAACAAAGTAACCAGAATCGATCTTCAGACGACACTCTGCTGTATGCGCTATATTCCATCCCGGACTCACTGTGTCGACTTGTCACGTGATATACACTTTATAGCTGTTAAGTTACGGGTGGTTTTGTCTCGGAAATAAACGTGCCACATACGCAATTTTGGTGATAAGCTGTCTCGATTTATAGCCAGTTATAGAAATTATAAATGTATGATATCTAACGTGGTAGGCTGTTGCACTTTAGTCTGTATCAAGAATGTTAAATAATTAAGTAACGAAACCGATGCGATGGGCTTGCAACCTGTCACTAATACACTGGTAAACATCTTCGCCTAAGTGTGCAAAATGTGGTTACTAAAATGTGGAAAAAGTTTTTATAGTTGTTGGTAATTCTGTAGCTCTGCCTACCCCACTCTGGGAATAAAGGCGTGAGTTTATGTGTGTGTGTGTGTGTGTGTGTGTGTGCGAAACCGATTATGTTCTTTTACTTCATGGAATAAGAAACGCATTCATATTCTGTATTTCAAAAGTTTTTTTTATAGGGTGATGGAACCAGTAATGGACAAGGGGCAATGATGCAAACATGTTTCTTATTTTACAGAAGATAAGGGTTATTCATTTGTTTTGCAACAATTAATTCAGGATCGTATGAAAATTGAATTAAGAGTGAAGTGTCCATTACTGGTGCATTTCAGCTAAAAGTGTCCATCATTGGTGCAGTCATCCCAGTGCTTTTTAAACATATTGATGAGTTGATTGTTTTTTTATCTGTTGATTTGTGAATTGCAACGGTGGGGTGACGGCACCAATGACACTTTTGCACCAGTAATAGACACTTCACTCTTAATTCAAATTTCATACGGTCCTAAATGTATAGTTACAAAACAAATGAAAACCCTTATCTTCTTTAAAATATAAATCAAGTGTCTATTATTGGTGCCTTGTCCATTACTGGTTCCACCTCCCTATAATTAATTCAATTCAGTAGTAAACCCATTAAAGTAACGAAGGCAATGAGTTCATCAAACATAACAATTTATTACAGATGTAGTGAATAATCCTTTCCCATCGTTTTTGGTCGCATAACTTCGTATTTATCTTGCTTTCTCAGTTGGCTTATTGATGTGTACTGAAGCTAATTGAGAAAGCTAGATAAATCCGAAATTATACGGCAAAAAACGATGGGAAAGGATTATTTACATAAGTAGGTATTATTATGTGAACATTTACTTTTAATTAATTGGATTGATACAGACTCGGTAGGACGCAGGCGACAGTTTTTTAACGCGTGAAGCGATTTATATATCGCGCTTATAATTTATATCATGACAACTAGAAACAAGTTTTAACTGGTTATGTAACTTCATGTAAACGTGTGTTTAAATAAATCATTCTTATTCTTATAAGTATACATTCGGATTGTTCCTTATTCCAATCGCATTTAATTATATTTTAATGTCCATTGACAGACTATTGAATGAGATTTGTTTTACTATTCAAATAGATATGATTAATATTTTGAACGCCAAAGCCGGTACGTCATCGGAAATACGTCGCACTGACACCTAACGTCGGCAATCTCCGTCAAACTTTATACGCCATAAGACTGTGACGTCTAAGGCACGACGTATTACTTCAATGCTTGGCGTTTAAAGATTAAAAATATATTATACTTAGTCAAATATTATACCGAAAATGTTATTTTTGTTGAATTTGTGTTAATTAAATTGTAAGATAAATAAATGTGTTCTATTAACTGAAACTTTTAAATTTTGTTCGTGATGATTATTAATTCTTATTATTTTAATTCACGGGGCTACAATGCCATTATTGTTTTATTTATATAAATACACATGTGAGTGATGAAATAAAGTCACGGAAACTAAAAGTTCAAATTTCATACGGACCTGTTTAAAAACTTAACAACCTAATTTTACGCGAATCGAAGCAACTGTGCAGCGTCAATTTTACGCGCATTAACTAGACTGTAGCGTCAATTCGAGTGAAGCGGTGTGTCTGGATTGAAATCACTATACTTATTTAGTCATGGTTTAGTTTCTCTATAATTTTACGTCGATTTCTGAATCTCCTCCAGTGACTGGTTAACTAAAACTGCCGAGTTTCGCTAATTTCTAGAAGTTTTTTTACACACCCAGTAATGGATAAGGACCCATTGATGGACACTCGATTATTATTTTACAGAAGCTAAGGGTTATTCATTTGTTTTGCAACAATCAATTTATAACCCATGATCTTTGAATTAAGTGTTCAGTGTCCATCATTGGTGCCTGTCAGCTTAAAGTGTCCAACACCGTGTTACGTAATTTTCTTTTTACTCAGTAATTATCTGCGCGATTCCAAATTCGAATCCGTGGAGACCTATTATACTCCTGTTAATGTTTAAATATTTATAATTAGTTGATGTACAAATGAAATTTAGTAATCTATTATTAAATTAAGTATACAAAAAAAGTGTTGTTTTTCATTTCATAACTGGGTGTATCAACTTTTTGTTGTTGTTATTCTGTCCCGTAAGCCAGGAGACAACAGTTATAGTTTCTAAAAAATAAATAAATTACATACTTCTAGCGTACTCAGGAGAAAGGCCATAAAATAATGGGTTTGTAATTGCTAATAAAACTGTTTTTTAATGGACTTGTATCCTTTGAAATCATTGTTTAAAAGAGTGACCCAGGAGACGTCACCATGGCAACGAGCTACAAAGAAAAATTGATTGATCCATCTATTAATTTCCTTGCTTACCTTGTCTAAGTACTGATCAGTGCACCCCCTAATGTCTGCCTAAGCATTGATCACATGATCAACATTTGATTCGATTTTCAACTTAAAAACAAGATGAATATAGTCAAAAAAAATATTCCATAACTAAATGCCAATCTTCCAATAAACCATACACATTAATCATTGGTTGAATGAATAGTATAAAATAGGTCTATAGGGCATTGGGTACAGTAAAACAACCTATATGGCTTACCAATGTACCTGCCCAGATGACATTTTTTCGAAGCACGGGAACCAATCAGTTTAGCGTGGTTGTGTTCTGTGCTATTATTGGTCATTAGTGACGCCATGTTGACGCGCACACGTGGCATTCAGTCAGCCGTCAAACGTGCGTGAGTGAGATGGAAAAAATAGATTCAATTTAATTTGCACCTTATAACTATTACGTACAAGTCTGATCGTGGGTTTTAATCGTGCCTTCGGAAATCATCGGAATCGTTGTTCGTGTCTGCGCGAACGAAGATTCACGACACGCCGTATCGGTTGTGTTCTACTGTAAGTTTGTATAAAGATTAGTCTTATTTGTACAGCAGCAGCCATAATATTATAATGATTTTCGTTTATGGCTCCTTAAATTTTAATGAGTTAAATAATATCGGAGCCGAGATATAACAGATTGAAGTATTAATTAACAGCGTCCTGGCCATGATCGCCAACCGCCTGGATTGTCCGTACATGAATCAATGTATTAGTCTTCATGTTCGGACCCAGGTGACTAATAAGCGTAAGGTTACGTAACTAAAAATATACATAAATAATGTTCAATGTATCACTAACATACATAGATATAAGGATAATCTCTTTTTGTCACTAACCAAAATTAAATGAATCATAGTTATTTGAATTAAATTATTTGAATTTGAATTAAGTTTTAGTTGAGTTACCGCCGTTAACGGTAAATTAAATAACATTTGGTAAAATAGGTACATAGAAAATCACTTCAAATAGTTAATGTAAATACTTAACCCTACAATGCATACAGTGACAGATATGTCACAACCAGTTTAATCGTTAGTAGTTAAAAATAATGTAAAGGCAGCGACATCTTTTTTGTATAAAAGCAAACCTAGAGGGCACTATATAAGTGTAACACAGTAACAATCCACTAGATGGCATTGTACTTGAAATTACCAAGGGATTTATACAAATGTTGCTGTTCTCCGTGAACAATGGATTTATTTCATTTACATATTGCAATAAAAAAAAAATATATAATCAAAAATCGAAGAAAAAAATATTTTTATGTGTGAAAATCTTTGCGTAAGTATGCTGTAAATATTATATACTGTCAATGATAATCTATACGCCTATACACAGTTTTTTCCAAACGTTCCAGATCTGTCACACCATGCATCGACGGCATGTCCAAACGTTCCATATATGTCACTGCATGCAGTAATTTTATGGATTTTTCATAGTACATGAAATATTTTACTGTCACATAATGTGAAAAATGTGAAAATACTAAGAGAAATTTGTTCATACAAATACAACAATTATTTCTAAAAGTTTAGAGTGTAATGAAGTATAAATTAAGAAATTGTTCCATAATAATACGATAATGTAACCCAAACCTTATATCATGGTGTGCCATAAAACGGTTTATTTACATATCCTGCGAGAAATACTAATAAAAATGGTTTAAATAATGGAAACTAATACTATTTCTCTAAGTTAAGAGTCTACAGAAGTTTAAATTAAAAATCGAATTCATAATTAAATATCAGTGTAACCGACACCTAATTGCATGGTGTACCACATATGGAACGGATTAAAAAAAGTTAATTTCTCCTGAAATATTACTTATATATTTTTTTCATTATTTTTTCTCTTAACTAAGCCCTAAATAAAACCACATATATTTTTTTCACACAAATAAAAAAACTCATGCATTGTAGGGTATGGATTTGTGCTGGCGTAATTTATTTATTTAGAAATCCCGGGAATTGTATTAATAAATTAAAATTGAGTCCGCCTCCATACAACTGAACAACAACGCCGCCGACAGAATTAGGTAAAATATCGAACCGAATTTCCGATCCCTGCCTACGAATCAAATGGATTCAGTGTACATGATATGTACATACATAATAATCATAATATTAAATACTACTCTTTACTCATCTCCCGTAATGCACTGCGTATAATTAGACTCAGATAAAGTTATCGATAAACAATAAACAACTTCGATTCATATCGCTCGGTCGCTCACAGCGCGCTAATGTGTTATAGCGGTAAATAATTAAGTTATATCATTGTTTAATTCTCAGTAAATAATGTGGTAATGGATCCTGAGAAGCAGCCGCTGTTGAGTGACGTGAGGTGTAGACAGTTCAGGTAATGTTATCATATTTCTGTGTAAGGGCTGATTTTGTGATCAGTAAAAAAGTAATGGTTCAAAATGGAAATCAAATTGTAAGTCTGAATCAAATGTGACACATTTTCGATTCGATTTTAAAATTGTATCATTATGGTGAAAGTACCAGTGTTCGACACTTTAATGATATGCACCAATAGTGGACACTCAACTGTTATAAATGGGTCATTATTTGGGCCTTTGTTCTGAATTACTTTCGTGGTCACATTTTTGGAGTCTGTAGATTTCGATTTTGTTTCTGGTTAGGTATCTAAGTTTACCGTACAGTTAACAAAATATCCAAAAACGGCATCAATATAAACGCCCAATACTTACTTCAAAAATAAAGCCAAAAAAGTGAGGCGGTTGAAACGCTCGAATAATGACACAAATTGATTGTTGTAAAACAAATGAATAATCTTTATCTTCTGTTAGGTACAGTCACAAGATTAAATTTGGTACCCACCTTAGGTCCAAAGTCAATCTGACATTCAACAACAATAAGGTTGAGTTTCCTAAAAGTTACAAATGACTTGACGACTTCAAGCATAGGTTTCCTGAAATAAAGAAGTGTCCACCATTTATTAAATGTATTATCTAATGTAATCTTTATTATACACAAAATAATACAAAAGGCGAACGTAATGGTAGGTACCTAAGGTATTCTCTACCAGTTAACCTTTGGGCAAAGAAGAGATTATGAGGTTCCATAGTTTCTTTGTCACTCTTTTGGTCAAATTCTTGATTTGTAAAGAAACGGACACAATTATCATCTTTATGCCAGCCAAAGGACGTTCAGTGTTGTACATAGCACTTCTCACCATAACCGACATCAAATTTTTGTTGAATTACACAAAATACATTAACACAAAGACTCATGCCTTCATTTCCCAACTCTTAAAACTTACTGTTAATTCTGTAACCACATTTTGCACAGACAGGCTAAGCTGTAAGGTAAGTATATGAGTGTAATGTTAGTGACAGGTTGCAAGCCCATCGCCTAACAATACTACAAGTCTTTATTCCCTTAGTCGCCTCTTACAGCTTCCACGGGAAGACATGTAGTGGCACTATTCTAAGCCGGCAACCACACGACGTTTGTTGAATTACTTTACCTAAAAAACCATTTATTACAGACCTCTCACCCATGAGGAGGTGCTCCGCGTGCGTGAGTGCACCGTGTGGCGCCGCTCTCGCCTCGTCCTGGTGCTGATATTCTGGTCCACCATGGCCATCTTGCTCTCCATCATCGCCTGTCTCCTCATGAACAAGGACTGCACCCCGGTGTTGTCTGCGCCTGGCGTGCCACCTGTTCATCTAACGCTGGCACCGTTAATGGCACTTGCGCAGGAGCACTGAAAAGCTGTTTTAATGTAGAACTAGTAATTTAATAAGGTTAATAAGTATGATAAATAATACATATTATGAGAATTAGTTCCTATAAGTGAGTAAAAATGCTCTCTAATGCACGTAAAGTCGAAAGCACCATAAAAAAAAATCATACAGTAAACTTTATAAAAAAGTGAGTGTAGCGTTGGGAGCGCTGCCGTCCTAAGCAAAAACGCAGTAACTAAGATAAACCTGCTTTAGTAATATCAACCTTAGTATTAACGCCATAGAATTGAATCTGCTTTGGTAATTGAATTAAAGATACTGCTTGTTGTCTTTCGAGGGCAGAGCGGAGGGCGAGGGTCGTTGCGCGTGAAATTATGAGTCTTGGTATTAATTATGTATTTGTATCATTTCCTCGCATTGTTTGAGAAACGCATTGGTATAAGTATGCCTAAGCGGAATCGGGATTGCTTGACTCGTATTTTAGCAGTCCTCGCCACGGCTCGGCCCGCTAACCGCTTCGTCAGGCCATCCCCTTCATTTACCCATTCAATTCATTCGCGGCAGTTCTTGCAAATTGTCTTTTACTAGCCTAATAAATTTGACTATATCCCTTCTAGCAGTTATCACTTAGTTTCAAAAGTAATTTTCAATTCGAGAACTTTTCGTATAACATTAGTTACCGAGCCCTCCCCAACTATTTGATACAATCATACCGATTTGAATATTCTAGTGAGTTCATCGTTCTCCTTAATTACCTGTTGAATCTTTAAACTTTAGGGTTTATCTTCACAGCCCCCAGGCTATGGACGCCTTTATCGGTGAATATAGCATACGACCCGCCCTCGCTTTGCTTCGGTTTATGTGAGTTTTTTGTAACACCCGTACATAAAACAGAATTTATTACACATAAAAACCTTCCTCTAAAATTACTCTATCTATTAAAAAAAACTGCATCAAAATCCGTTGCGTAGTTTTAAAGATCTAAGCATACATAGGGACAGACAGCGGGAAGCGACTTTGTTTTATACTATGTAGTGATGTAGTGATGATAGTGATGATTTATGCCTATCCAGTTAGTTGTATACTAAAATCATTTTCATTAATTTATTCACTCGCTACCTTTTTACTCGACTGCCGAAGGAGGAGGTTAATGTGTTTATCAGCCTATTCACGGTGATTTTTTATCGGTGATCAGGAGTTGAAAATTATTAATAAGCAACAAAAATGGAATTTAATGGTTGATGTCTCAAACAATTAACTCGCTGTTTAATTTATTTAAGTTAATGAGATTGTTAAAACCAATCACCACTGGATACATGGTCATCCTACATTAATTATTGAAGTGAAGTAGATACGTCAAGTGCCATCGCTTTGGCGGGAAATTTGACAGATATTACGTCAACAAACTTATCAATAGACTAAGCAATTAGTAGGGTGACAATTAATCTCAATTAAAAGTTAGTTGCAAAATAAAAAATTACATAAAAAAATAAGTTTTGTTTCATGTAACTGCGACTTAAACATGATCGCCATTATTACTGAATTAGAAAAATTGGTTCCTGATCACCAAAAAAAAAAACACCGTGTATATGTATGTTTGTTCTATTGTGGCGCTCTAGAAACTAAACGGATGGACCGATTTTGATGATCGTTATGGGAATCGATTTGTCTTAATCTGGTAAGTGTCACTAAAGATATGACAGTAATTAAAATTCAATATGGCGGCAGCTAGATGCCCGTTTTTTTTAAATAAAAGTTAGTAGCCCAAAGCCATAACTAAACTAACAGTGCTATATCCATGCCCCGGTATTGCACACAGGTTTGTAATGTCATAGGAATGTTTTTTATATCTTAATTGTGTAAATACTAATACTGTATCTTTTTAAATTTAAATAAATAAGTTAAAGGATGCATGTAATTTGCTATTTCCAATATTTAAGTTTGCCATACATGTGGCGTTAATTTTATTCACCCTGTAATATTCAACGAGTAACGTACGTACCAGTATTTAATCAAATATTGATTCAAGCGGGATCTGAACCAAAACAGCCTATGAGAATAAGAAACATTAAGCATTTTTTTTAGACATGAAGAAAGGGACGAGCTCGCAGACCACCTGCCCCCTATTTCACCACCCTGACAGTGACAGGTGACAGGTGACATTTCAGTGTACATGGAGTAGCTTATACCAAACCCAGTAATGTATCAGTGTTAACTTTGCAATGTACTTATACCGAATAGTCACCTGTCACATGTCATTGTCAAGATAGTGAAATAGGCGGCTGATGGCAAGTAGCATTTGTGTCCCATAGACATTTGTATTCTCAAGACAACAATCTTAAGATTGCAATCCGAAGACTGCAAATGCTTCACCAAGACAACTGAGTGAAGATCAAGGTGGAATGCCGGAATGCCACCTAATTATTATGTATTAGGTACATTACATTAAATCACGCCTGTTTCCCAGAGGGGTAGGCAGAGACCACTTCTTTCCACTTGCTACGATCTTGACAAATTTCTTTCGCTTCTTCCACATTCATTATTATGTATTCTACTCACAAATACCTCTTTCACAATCCTTCAGAGTTAAACGGCAAGTAAAAAAACCGTTAAATATAACACCGTCATATTATTCTACTTTACGGTCGGCATAACATTACTTTGCCGCGTTTCGTCTGAAAAATATTTCTTCTTGACGAAAGGAGCGTTAACGATATCAAATAAAAAACGTATTTGAGCGAGCGATGTTCCATATTTTTTTTTAAGAATGACTCACATTTTTTGTCACGCTTTGGTATTGATTTCCGAAATGATTGTTTTTTAATGCAAAGTTGTTTAAACTTGAATGATTGGAGTCTCTTTCAAATAGAAAAAAACCGAAAAATGTTTTTATGATGTCCATCATAAAAACATTTTCTCGACGCGTACAGTCCTTAGTCCGTATAAAACTCGTAAAAATTAATCCCTAATACAGAATTTGTACTATCATTGTGCCTACTTTAGATTAAAAGACAAATTGTATTATATTACATAACTAGCGACCCGCCCTCGCTTCGCTTCGGTTTATGTGAGTTTTCTGTAACACCCGTACATAAACCAGAATCTATTATACATATAAACCTTCCTCTTGAATCACTCTATCTATTAAAAAAACCTGCATCAAAATCCGTTGCGCTGTTTTAAAGATCTAAGCATACATAGGGACAGACAGCGAGAAGCGACTTTGTTTTATACTATGTAGTGATATTGACCTATTAGGCAGTCTCAGTCTGTAGATTCTTTCAAAACTAGACTGAAGAAGTTCTGGCTTGACACGTGTTCTTAAAACTGTTTCTGCTTATTACTGCTGTTATTACTTATATTGTGTTTATTGATATTTATAGCAATTTCTTTTAGTGTTTTACTTATTTGGCTATTTGTTCTCATTAATTATTTCTCAATCGCTCAAAGATTAACTAGAAGAGATCACTTAAAGGTATAAATTCGCCTTTATACATCCCTGTTATATTTTTGTCTGCTTAACAATTGTTGTAATTTTCGTTTGTACAATAAAGTGTACATACATACATATATTCAGTTAACTATAAAGTACTATTTATGTTATAAATCCAATTTTCCATGGTCACATAACATCATTGAAAACGTTTTCTAGCTTTTTATCCTCGACGACCGATCCGAATCTGCAATTCGATAAAATCATAACAAAAGACGATCTATTTTTCTGATAAAAGAATCTCAGCTGCAAGAAAATAATTTGTTTCGACGGGGACTCGAATTTGTTTGAAGTAGACATTCTTTTCTATTTAATAGCTGAGAAATGTCGGATATTACGATTGGATATTTTTCAAGACATCTTTTTTTTATTCACAAAAGATGGCCATTTTCATTAATCATTCAAATTGAAGCATTGAAGAAGAATTGAGTGAAGTGATTTTTATTCCGGAAGTAAAATTGTGTTTTTGACTTGGAAATAAGAATGAAAATACATACATACATACATAAACTCACGCTTTCATTCCCAGAGTGGAGTAGGCAGAGCTGAAGAACGATCAACAACTCCAAAAACTTGTTGATAATTCTGTAACCACGTTTTGCAAAATGATGTTTCCCAGTAAACGCCAGAAAATGGCTGCCTTTACACTAAAATTAACCGGCTTAATTTATTTGCCATTATTAAATGGCTGCTAGTTCATTTAGAACGGGAAAAACATAAGTCGCATTGTCTACTGCAACATCAAACCTTAAAATGGCTTGTACAAGATTGGATTTGGTAAGTTATTTTAGAAGTTAAAACAGTTTTCAGCATCGAATACGATTCTGGATATTGCCAATAAGGAAGAAAAAGCAATATCTACTCGTAGACCACCACTTTGTTGAGTAGGTAACATATTATGTTGTGTACGAGCAGCAAAGGTCAAGTACGAGTCTGACCCTCGCACCGAGGGTTCCGTACCGCCGCACAGTAGGTAGGTATTATTTCGATTTGAATTCGATTGCGAATCGAATTAGCACGAGTTTCGAGGTTTCGAGTCAAATCGGAGAAATACTGGAAAAGGGCCAAATCTTAAGTACCTACCCGAAACCGACGTGCGTGCATGACTCGATGTATGAATGTGGAAGAACCGAAAGAAATTTGTCAAGATCGTAGCAAGTGGAAAGAAGTGGTCTCTGCCTACCCCTCTGGGAAACAGGCGTGATTTAATGTATGTATGTATGTAGCACGAGTTAAACTCAAACTTGACCATTTTTAACCTACTTTAAAAAAAAGGAGAAGGTTCTCAAATCAAACCTTTTTCTTTAATGTAACAACGCGTATCTTTTTACAAAGTTGTCCGATTTTGAAAAATATTTTTTGGTTTGATAGAGTATACTTCCACGGTGGTTCCATTGTCACCAAATCTGAATCTGATGAGGAAGCCGAGAGGAATTGAGGGAACTCCTCATTATATGAATTTTAGTATTTTAAGTAACCAGTCTAGTATTTCAGAGAGTATCATTTGGTGAAGTGGAACTGATGATGAAGACCACAGATGGCCACCGGAACTCCTCAACGGTATCTATTTCAAGGGTGGCGATAAGGTATCTCGATTAAGATAGTTGAGCAATAAAATTGTAACGAAGAACATTTATTTGTTTAAATGACTATGAATTTCCCGTGGCGTTGCTTGCGGCGAGCTTGACGTCGTGTCTTAAAGTTTCATATTAACTAAGAAGTTTTATTTCTTTCTTACCTACTTTTTTAACACATTTAGCGCCAACGATACGCTATGTGGATCTATTTTGTATGCAAATTGAATTTAAGGTCATCACCTCTTTACATTATTAAAATGCATAGTTAATAATAATGTTTTTTGATAATAAGTACCTAATTTCCAAATAGATAACAGAAAAAAACTAAATGGTCCCCGGAATTTCATTAAGTTGGCAACATCAACAGAAAACGTCTGCCGTTGACAGTTTTATTGGGGTAAAGATAGATGGCGCGCAAAACGGTTTATGTTGTGGCGCGATAGTATTCGATATTCAAATTTCATTTGTTTGGAACTCTAAATTTGAATAACTCTGTTGAATAGCGCATCCCTTTGCATGTTATTTGGATATAGAATGATTGATGTATTCAGTAAATAGTATGAGCGATAAATTTAGATTTGTTATTATAACTTTTAAGTAATAATAGTTATTAGGCCTCTTAATTCTAGGCGTTAAAAGCCATACAGTCGTTGTCGTGTTATCGTATCGTTTTTAACTTGGACGCCATAACTGTCAAGTAAATAAGAGCTCTCCATAGAGGTAGTAAAGTAAAGAGGGAGTATAAAAACGGCTAATAGAATAGTACTCTTCGCACCTGTTACAAATGCCCTACGATAAAAAGAGTTGTCTATATGTATATGACCGCTTTCGATGGAATTTAAAAGTGTACTACTTTTTAGGTGTGTTAGTGTATCATTATCTGCATTAGTGCGTAAGTTTGCAGTCAGTTATGTGCGATTTATCAATTATATTGGCTACAAGTTTTGTTGTACGCAGAAGAAAAATGTGGTATCTATGTTTTCCTACATGGAGCTATCAAAACGTGGACAATACGATGACAGCTGGTCTATTATTGCCAGCCTATCGAACTCGCAATCACAATCGAAATAAGAGAGGAACAATTTTTTTCATTTTGTATGCATCTGCAATCCTTCGATTTTCAAAATTGTACGATTGTGATTTGCGAGTGCGTTAGGCAATAGCCCCTTAGGTCAAAGACGATATCGTACTAACCGTCTAGAATCTCGGCCGTGTCATAAAGTTTAAAGCAAAATTATCCGTTTCCTGCGGACTTAGTATGGCTGCGTCTATATCGCGTGTCAAATGTAGATAAAGCATCCGTCACTCTCGTACTTATTTACGTGTCAGAAGGTGACGGATGCCTTATCCAAACTTTGACAAGCGATAAACGCAGCCATATAAGGTTCCTGTAGACCCTTCCTGGGGGGTTATTATGACATGGCCATGCAGTTCATTTTACGGTGAGCGTAAAAGACGGAGCTATAGCAGTTACATAACTCTGTCCTTTTCTCTCAGCGTAAAATGAATGGCACAGATACGTCATAATAACCCCACTGTTAATAGAATTCCATTGCCAACAAAAGTCATGACAATCCCAATTCAAATACACCCTTCCTCAACAAGACGAACAAAGAGACAAAGCGTCACATAAATCAAATGGTTAATCGATGTCGGTCGTTAATTTATCGCCCGATCAGAATAGGGCCCCGTTCTCAATGACATCAGACAGGTTGAGAATTAATTGGTGTCTCGAATACAATGTGGTCGCCATACTGCCGTCCTAAGCAAAAAAAGCAGTAACTAAGACAAAATTGTTGTAGTAATATCAACCTTATTGATAACTGTATAGAATTGAATAGGCTTTGG
Source organism: Acleris laterana (assembly GCA_963966035.1). Classification (NCBI taxonomy): domain Eukaryota; kingdom Metazoa; phylum Arthropoda; class Insecta; order Lepidoptera; family Tortricidae; genus Acleris; species Acleris laterana. The sequence continues at coordinate 14,148,917 of OZ014456.1, forward strand.
TGATTGAATTTAAGTTACTTTATTGGCTTAGGTGGGAAGCGTAGTGCGAAGGAGATAGCGGGCGTAGAATTTGATTTAAAGGTCCTTAAGGAATATGTATAGTTGATCAAGAAAGTCTATCACTTTTCAACTCTATTTGTATGACATTAAGGGCCAAAAGTGGTAAAGGACTAAGTCAATTAAAAATTTTTGGATTTGCCTTAATTATTAAACTTAACTAATATTGTCTGTGCTATAGCATGTACAGTACAGTCAAGGACTTTAATTGCTAAGCCACTATGGATCCCTGTCATGATGACAGCGTCAAACCATATGAAAGAAATTACGCTAAAATTAATGATCAACGTTATGCGACAGGGTTCCATATTGGCTTAACAATTAAAGTCCTTGACTGTAGGTACAGTAAAGGAAATGGAGCTAGACCATTTTGAACTGTAGGTATAGTGACGTAATCAATCAAGCAAAACGTAAGAGACTTTTTTGATTTTATTTACAGTGTTACTTTGACAAAGTCCAAAATGATCTAGAAATCAATTTCCTTACGTAACTATACGTAAACTGTAATTATTTCTTTTTCGGATTTGATTTGACTTGATTTGAAAGTGACATTCCATCTTAGTCCGTAGGGTTGGCAACGTATTAGCGGTCTTAGGATCGCAGTCTAAAGATTGTCGTCTTAAGAATACAAGCATTAAAATATCTCTCTTTGCTACTTTTGGAGCCAACTTGTATTTGTCCAATCCCATGCATTATCCTTACTCATCTACTTCAGGGTTAGCTGGAAGAGATCCCATTTAGGGATAAGTTTGCCTTTGTACATTACTTTAATAACAATGTTATAATTTTTTTTTGTGTAACAAAGAGTTTACATACATACATACAAAATGCCTATGGGTCACATTCCCACTTATCATTAGGTGGCCTGCCTGTGCGCTAGATCTTTCCCCGTGCCAAAATAAAACCCCTTTTATAAATACCCCACACAACTACTAGGTAGGTATAGTACTACAAACCCTTACTTTTGATTCAACCCCCACGTCGGCCCCTTTACAATAAGTGTTTTTATTTCAAAGGTTGGATAAGTAATATAAAACCAATCCAAAATTCAACTCTGAAGCAAATGCTACTATGATAAACAGACCGACAAAAGAACAGATAAGTTACTGTCAAAAAAATCATTTTTGGGTCAAGCTTTTGTTGCCGACTATACTTTTTTTGGCACAGTCGTCATCTACTTGTTAAGACTTGTTCTAACAAGCCCTAACACGACGGGTTTATCATGTGTAATTTAGGAGTTCCTATGGTCACTCTGAGTCTCCATCGTCAGACCAGGTCAATGGTACAGTCACAGCCCGCGAACATTACGCCGCTTGCCACTCTTTTTAATTTAGCCGTGTACTACACTCGGGTAATATGTCAAGTCTGCTGTCAACCCAACATTACACGGTTAAATTAGGAAGAGTGGCAAACGGCTTACCATTCCCGGGTTGTGACTGTACGTGGACTGTACTATATTATTGTATTGTCATCAGAACTTAAGGCGTATGCAAATTTTCATCTTCATCGGAAACCGGGAAGTGGTTCTTTATCTTGCAAGATTTGACCCTTACATACATACATTGTAAGTTAAATAATATAATATAAATGTCTAGCATAGAGGCATTTCATCGTAGTCCGCAGGGCTGAGAAGTTAGTATGTATTGTAGTCATAAGAATTTAAATGTCTATGGGTGTGCTCGAATGCACTCTCCGAACCGCAAAAAAACGCAATTAAGTATTTTTATTTAGTTATCATCAAATAAATAATTCTTACTTCAATGTCTGCAAAACGAAATCTCTTTTCTTATGCCACAGAAAAAAAAAACTTGTAATATACATCATAACGGTTCATTTTTACGTTTTCTGTACAGACAATAAAAAGCTTTTTTAAAATTTGTCATCCCTCTGCAATATGCAAGCCATTTTGCAAATTGTACAGCGCAGTTCCTGATTGTCTCTTTAGTGGGCAAATATTGTCAAAGCGCTCGCTCTGCTCGATATTTGCTCGTGCACAATTTAAAAAAGCATTTTAATATTTTGACAGAATTAAATTTAAACCTTTTTTTATGAAAAGGAGAAGACACACGAGTACTTAGGCTATCTGATGGTAAGTGGGCTTTAAGATAAGGGTCACGCATTACCGCTTTTATTACCTACTTTAAATTCATGTTGTAAGTTTAACGACACGTTTTTTTAATTGCAATTGCGTGTCAAATGAATGAAGCAAATTATTAGTACCGACTTACCTGTTCATACCAACCTATCCAATAGTTATGGTGGGATTTTTTTTTCAACCTAACGTTTGCATATCCCATAGGCTTCATACTTTCGATTGGTGTGTAATTTGTCTATTATAAAGCACACACACATGCACACTCATATACACATTCACACACACACAGCCACACGCACATCACACACGCGTGTGCACAAACAGGCAAGCTTGGATTTGTGTCATACATACGCGTGTTAACCGCATCTTGTATTAAAAAGAAACCGCTTGGAAATCGGTCCAAAGAGAAGACTTAAGTAAAGGCTTAAGTAAGACAGCGGTCTTTAAAATCCATCCCAAGCTACGTCTGGAGTACGCACGATACAAGTTAACTTTGGGGCAGCGATTATTTTGTTTTACAGCTAGTGCATTTGTTGTAAATTGTTGGTGTTATAAGTAGCTGCACAGTCTAGTGCTTTGTCACTTTAACGTCATGTTTGAACTGCTGCACTAATATTTCAAAGGGGTTAAAGTGATAAGGTATGTACTACAGTGTGCAGCTACTTATAAGGCCAATTAGGTACTTAATTTTCAATTTCTTCAGAATTAGGTGTAAAGGGCTATACATATATGTATACGATCTATGTTGGATATAATTCCTAATTGGATCTCGTACGGACAATAGACCTTTATCCCTTTGAGTAACCTCGTCTTCTTATAGGGCTCATAATTTTTGTCCGACTTAAAAAAACACACACAAAATGGATCCAAATTCATTGCGTTTTTTTTTATGTAAGTACATGATTAAAATAGTATTAATTATTTAATATACCTATACCCAAAAAAATATAGTTATAAACAATAGTCTCTCTGTTTCTCTTTTAAGTTGTGTAAAAAGTGTATCTTAGACATAATTTGGATGCGAGTGCGCTGCCGGAAGGAAGGCGACGTGCGTTGATTGCAAATGGCGTCGAACTTACACTTCCGGCCGTGTTTACCCAGCCCATGCTACGAGGAAAACTTGGAAACATTTTCATGAGGTTTAAAAAGATTTTCACAAACTTAGCGTTAATACTGAAGCTAGAAACTACTCGTATGTTGATTATTTGACAGCGCAGTTATTTGAAAATAATCCTGTCTATGAAACTAGTACGGTCACGGATTAAAATAAAATTGATGAACCACCATAGAACCTTGTCGCATAAAACCAACAATTAATTCGTATGTAAATTCTATCTCGTCTCTTAACACTGTCATTATGAGAAGGTCCTATGGTGGATCCTATGGTGGTACCTACCAGGATCCATTTCCAGTGAATTCACCCATACACTAGGAAGCATAACCTAAGCGCAATATTAAACCCTTTTGTTTTCCCAACAATGCTATAATACTAATTAATTAACATGAACACTGCCCTTAGAAAAAAGAGCGCAAGTGTCATAGAACCGCGAATGCATGTGACCTTATTTCTTAAGACATTGGGTTGAATTTGCTTTGACTATCAAATTGCACATGCGTCTTTATTATTTAGAATGGCAGAACAGCCTCTCTGTTTATTGTCTGCGTCTATCATCTCGTGACAATGTAGATGTCATATCATTTCATTAACCTTTCGGAACCCACTGACATCTTAAGATGTCATAGCCATATTACGTTGGTGCCCACTGGCATCTTAAGATGCTCTAATACCTGCGTTCGAATTTACACCTGTAGTTTCGGAAATATAGTTTATTTCTGGATGTGTTATTATATTTTAGGTAGGGAATTTAACGACATCCTGTATTTCACTTCCTAGAATACCCACTGGCATCTCATGATGCCAACGCTTTGCGCCAATAAATGCGTGGGCTCCAGAGGGTTTGACGTTTCGCAAAGTTGGGTTCCGAAAGGTTAAACCGTTTCCATTATGGATATTGGATGGTAACAATACATTCAGTACGGAGAACTTAATTGCCAAGACCGTTTTGAATCAACATTGATGAGAGCTGGCAGTTTTGTTTAAAATACATTAAAAGTCAGCTATCCTCAAATTGTAAATCTCTTAGGCCCGTATTAATAAACTCATCTTGGCTGAGATGCGCGTCACAAGATGCGTCAAAATAAACGTCAAACCATAGTACACTGACATTTTTGACACATTTCAAGACGAGCATTAGAGTTGAGATTAGTTTATTAATACGGGCCATATTCATAAACGCACTTTAAACTTATTTTAGTTACAGTATGCGTTCTGACATATTGGTCTAAGATCCGAATAGGAGACAACCATCACCCAGCTGTTTATTCGATAAAAAGTATTTTTTATCAAAATAAATATGATAAGTAATGTATAGCGAATATAGGTTGTCTGAAAAAATTCAGTCCAGTAAAAAAAAAAATTACACAAAATTTAATAATAATAATAATCGGTTTTGTTACAAACACCGTGCCATGAGAATTTTATACATACTACTTTTTTTACTTACTTATATTAGAAAGTAAAAAAAACGAATAAGTTGATTAGGATCGAATAAAGGTTATACAGCGTGCACTAGACTTACACCCTTTTTCACATGAACCTCTGAAGACTTAAGTAGGTACAGTCAACAGCATAAATAAGTGATCATTTATTTACCTTGTCACTTTAACGTCGTGTTTGAAATATTATACAAAATTGTGAAACGATGTAAAGCGACAAGGTACAGAAATGATCACTTATTTATGCTGTTGACTGTACCGGTATCCTTTTTAATAAGGGCCACTTTTGACTCTCAACTCGACTTTTCGACCCGAAAAACTCAAATTAAACACAAAACTTCCCCCCGATATTACGAAACTTTACATATTAAACGCGGCGGAGGCAATCTCACGATTAAATAAATTCGAGAAAAACAGGAAAAGTACTTTTGCAATAAACATGTTGAATACCTACTTTAGCTATTTGTTATTTATTTCTTTAAGTAGATGATAAAAGTTAGAAGAACGTACTTACTCCTGCTATGGGGTACCTATGGTTTGCGGGTGGTAGGACCTTGTGCAGGGTCCGTCCGGATCGCTACCACCATCTTATCCATTAACCCACCGCCAAGCAGCAGTATCCGCATTGTTGTGTTCCGGTTTGGGGATAAGGGGTACATGTCAACAGAAAATATTTATTTGCGTCGTGATATTATGTTCATTTATACATTATACACGAAACCATTTTCATGTGATTTGGGAGATGAGACCTTTACTTTTGTTAAATGGAATTTGTTTTTATATAATAATTGATAACTATATGGAAAATTTTCAAAATGAAAAGAAATGTTGGTCAATCGGATTGTATGAGTAAATGTCAGGTGCTTTAGCCGGTAGTTTATTTAAAATCTTTTTTTTTTTTTAATTATTTATTTATTTAAAAATTGGCGCGTGAAATATCAGAGCCACAAACATATTATATTATATTATAAAAAGATATGGTGATAACAGTAATGTTAATATTATTTTGTTAATTGCAATTCAAAGTATGGGGACAAATACTAGTACAGCGACGAGCACTCGCACGTTTACCCTACATCAGGTTATCGCATCTCGTAGTACTAATGAGGTTATCTACATATTTTTAATCAAGACGTTTTAATACCTACGCTACTATTACTACTTACTATAGTTGCATAATATAAATTACAAAAATCGATATAAGGACAGTCGATAAAATAAAAATTCAATAGGCTAAGTAAAGTTTTTGGAAGATATGTATATTATATTTATTTTCGATAGTCGTCATCCTAAAGATCAAGAAATTGCGGCTCTTTTATTTTTATTTCCTCTAATATTTTAGAAATATTTTTTTTAGTTATGAAGTTGACATTTGTACACTTTAATGACCGACTAGCTTGTTGCCTTCGTACTTAATGAAAAAGAAAAAAAAAACACTTGATTTGACGTTGACAGATATAGAAGTGACAGTTTTTTTTTCTATTTCATTAAATACGAAGGCAACAAGCTTGTCGGTCATTAAAGTTTACAAATGTCAACTTCATAACTAAAAAAAAGATTTCTAAAATATTAGAGGAAATAAAAGTAAAAGAGCCGCAGTTCCAAGATCTTCAGGATGACGACTATCGAAAAAAAATATAATTTACATCTCATCCAAAAACTTTACTTACCCAATTCCTACAAAAAAGGGATGTCAGTGCTGTAAGATAACGGGGTCTATAGGTACTTATATGTACGAGTATGTTACTCGATTTGGTTACTCTTTCTAGACATGAGGCCAATTTAATTATAGGACCTTGCTAATTATTTGCTGACATTCCTCATGGAGACCCCGTTGATTTAACTTTTTATTTTTTTATTTGTAAGTAGATCCGCCGTAATAACACAAATTATGAAAAACTAGCGACGCACCCTCGCTTCGCTTCGGTTTATGTGAGTATGATATATTTTACTCTATATAGCCTTCCTCGATAAATGGGCTATCTAACACTGAAAGATTTTTTCAAATCGGACCAGTAGTTCCTGAGATTAGCGCGTTCAAGCAAACAAACAAACTCTTCAGCTTTATAATATTAGTATAGAAGTATAGATAACAACCCGTTATCTATTACGGTTCAAAAGATACAGCTATTTAAAGTTAAGACGGACAGACAGACGGACGAACCGCGCTTAATAATAGGTTCCCGTTGGCCACGGAACCCTAAAAAAGACTTACTACTCGGTGGCATTATTGACATTGACGTTATTAATTAGGTACATGATGTAAAAAACAACGTTCCGATTAAGCCCCGTGACGTAGCGTAAATGACGTCACAGTCATACCAAGATGGCCGACCCAAATGGGTTTCCCGCATTTAGGCCGAACGTGGGTCTGTTTGTTCTAGTGAGGGGAGGAAAGAGTATTTTTACTTGTTAGTACTTTAAGGTATTTAAGGTGACTAGTATTAATACTTATATGCGTGATGTCAAAACGTACGAAGAGATTTCGTTAAACGCGTTTGCCGCTAAATACGCAGAAGGTGTTTCAAACATTTATACAGAAGAGCGTTGGCGGTAAAATTATTTCGCTCCTCTAGTTTTTTTTGCGATGAAACTGTTGCTTTTATGTCACTTATTATTATTAACCTTGGTTATTATTGTGTTCATATAATAATATGTATAAAATGTAAGGATTAATTTTAAATAGCTATTGAGAATTTGGACTACAGCTTTATACGATCACCTTTCCAACATTTTGATTGGTTTTTTTATGGCATAGAGAAGACAAATAGAGCACACAGGCCACCTGATGGTAAGTGGAAACTGTGACCCATAGACATTCGCATTCACAAGACTGCAATGCAATCCTAAGACTGCAAATGCGTTGCCAACCCTGAGGACTGAGATGGAATGCCTCTATTGCTAGCCATTTCACCGGCTGCCTTATCCCCAAACTGTAACACAACAATGCGAACACTGCTGTTTGGCGGTAGTTTAATGGATAAGATGGTGGTAGCGATCCGGACGGAGCCTGCACAAGGTCCTACCACCCGCAAATTATGATGCTTTTATTCTTAAAATAATAATTATTGTATCCCACTGCTGGGCAAAAGCCTCCTCCCTAAACTTCCACAATTCTCTGACCATTGCAACCAATACAATTTTATATGATGCTTCGTGGTATAACACCACGCCGTTTATTAAAGATGTGGATATACCGATATATCATTGTTACTGAAAGTACTTTACAGTATTTATACTTGTTATTAAATACTCTTCCCGTTGCTAGTGGGTTTAGTGTCCATAATGGGAAAATACGGGCGAAGTTGAAGCGAAACTACAAAACTGTGTGTTTTTAGCCAAATGTGGTTTGTTCTACTTTATTTTAGCGGTTCCTTCAGGGGGTGGTCCATTGGTGAACCCGAGAGTAAACAATATTAAAAAAACGAAAACCATTTTACTCAAATTAACCTAGTCTCAAAGTAAACCCTAGGCTTGTTCTATAAATACTAGACATAGATAAACATACTTATATTAGAAACTAGCTGTGGCCTGCGACTCCTTTTGTGTGGTAGTCGTTTGTCAGTATTTCCTTGAAAATTTACCACTTTTGTGGATTAAAAAATACCTGCAGGTTTTTTTTGCAGTACAAAGAGTCGAAGATGTTGAATGAAAAATAAGAGTTGATTTAGTGGCGTACAAAGTGTGTACATAATTCCGAATGAATTGATCAAAATTCCGAATGTAACGTTTCATATTAACCCTTCGTGTTTCCTCACAAACTTAATCTGTATTGAGCTGAGTTTGATGAATGATGACACCAATTTAACGTCACCGTGTTGAAGATATTAAGATACAACATATATATATATATACAAATAGGAAACATAATCCTAGGCTTAACATTCTACGGGAATAATTCGATACCTTGGAATTACGTCTAATAATTTTCCCACCCTATGTATATTGAAGGTTTTACAGGTTATGTCGGCACAAATTTCATACAACGTATCACTTCGCCTAATTTTCATTTAATTGACGACACGTAATAGGGCGTTTTTACTAAAGCGTGTAAGTTAGCCATACATTGCGGCCGTCAATGTATGTGTAGCTAATTTTCGTGACAAAACCGACAAAGTTAAAGTTCCATTTCAGCTCTTAATTGGGGTACACGCTTTAGTGAAAACGCCCATTAAGCACCCGAAATGGACGTGCGTGCATGACTCGATGTATAAATGTGGAAGAAGCGAAAGAGATTTGTCAGGATCGTAGCAAGTGGAAAGAAGTGGTCTCTGCCTACTCCTCTGGGAAACAGTCGTGATTTAATGTATGTATGTACGACGACAGGTTGACGACAAGTGACCCTGCATTTGAAACCAGAGTACCCGGGTTCACTGAAAAAAAACCTACTACACACAGTGTAACTGATCACGAAGAGTATCATCAATTAGATAATTTACAAAATTAACAATGCCATTGTATTATTGAACTGCGATAATACTACTTTATTTTCCTCAGGAACCTTTGAATTGGCGGAGTACCCCATAAGGAACACGAGTAGCGTTCCTACACGTGCCAAAATGGACACTATTAACATGGACACTTTCGAATGCCCAAAAAAAATTGTATAGTGTTTTCAGGGTTCATCTTACGATTCTTTATTCAACCATAACTTCTTAATGCCTGAGGTGATTTAAATGTGTGTGGTATCTTTAGAATCCTTTCATCATCCCGGGTGACATAGAATACTTAAACTGTTAAAATTGAAATAACAACAATGGCAAAATGACAATTATTTATGTCAACAATAATGTAATTGGGTGAGGACCAAAAAGTTGGACCACAGTTAAGCGGTTACGTATCAGAACACCTAAAATTAATAAGCCTAATGTTTCATAATCCCTAAAAGTTCATAATACCTAATGGTCGTTTTTATTGAAACCACATTTTTTTCAGGATTGTTATAAAACTAACCTAACCTAACCTAATGAGTTCTATAAAATGGCCTTTTAAAAAATTCTGAAAAGTTTTCGGTTTCTGTAAAAGAGACCATTCGGTATTATGAACTTTTAGGTGTTATGATACATTAGGCTTATTCATTTTAGGCGTTCTGATACGTAACCAGTTAAGCGCAGTTAACCATACAATCGACGAAGACGAAAAAAGTTCCGTTGTGCGACGAAAAGTATCCCTACAATTTGTATGGCTAATTTTCGTGTCACAACGGAAAAGTTTAATAGAAAATTTAATTGATTGAGTTAGCGTGGACAACTTTTTGGTCCTTACCCAATTATTACATTATGTACTTAATTGTTTATGTTGCCGGGTAAGAATAGTGCCACTCCATGTCCTCCCGTGGATGTCGTATGAGACGACTAAGGGAATAAAGGCTGTGTAGTACTGTTAGGCGATGGGCTTGCAACCTGACACTATACACTGGTAAACATCTTAGCCTAAAAGTGCAAAATGTGGTTACAGAATTATTAACAAGTTTTTATAGTTGTTGGAAATTCTGTAGCTCTGCCTACCCCTCTCTGGGAATAAAGGCGTGAGCTTATGTACGTATGTAATTGTATGTATGTAACAAAAAAAAGTCTTCTAATTATTACAATATATGTAGCTGTATCATTTGAAAGGTCTTAATGTGACCATCTCAAATATATCCGAATAAAGTAGTATTAATAAGTGGGTTTAATAATAATATGAAAAAATGCAGTAGGTTTTTTTTTTAGTTTTTTTTTTTTTTTTGTTTTCATTTAGTTATTATTAAAATCAAATTGATTATTAAATCTGACAAAGATTTTAAAGCGATAAGACACAAGTGTTTAGCTACTAAAAAGCCTATACTATATATTTAGCAATTGACCTATTTTCGCCAAACCATTTCAAACTCCATTTTGTAAATGTTAACGATCCGTGTAAACGAGCCCAATTTAAAATGTAACAGAATAACGAGACTTAATGTTACTGTTATAGGTTTTATGTTCAGCTTTTAAATAGTTAAATTGAGAAATTTACTTAGGATATTTCAGCAAGAATTACATAAAGGTACCTATTACCGAGGGAATTAATCGAAATTCCGAATTTGCATAATTCCGAATGCAAGAAGACTTTCCTTTTTGATGCCGCTCAAACCCACCTAATCTTAAGTTGATGCATAATGACACAATATAATTTTTTTTTGTATGACCCTTTTTATTAACCTCCTCTTTACCTACTCTTTTTAAACAAGTTAGTAAAAGCCGAAGCAGGATAAGGGAAGGGGAAATGCCCTTTTTTGATAATGAGCTAGTTTTAGTTCCTACAGTTACATTAAGCAGTGCAATTTTGGTTGGTTGAAAAATTCCCGGTGGTTCGGCAGAAAAATAATAATATCCGAATTAATTAATTATGACTTTTCTCGAAAAATATATATTTTTAATTAAACCTTTTTTTTCATTTTGGTAAGTTTAATTAAATGCTATAAAAGAAATTGGAGTCCATCTTTAACAGTTAAGTAAAAAACAGGTAACTCAAACTTTTATTAAAAAGAAAATCGTTCTTATTAGAGCAACCGCTCTTATTGTCATTTCTAAATAAGTCTTACTTAACGTTCTGACACACATTGTAGGATAAAATCGGAAAGCAACCGTGTCAAAATTTCATTTATTTTATCTTGCCATCTCAGCTCGCCTTAGCAATATGCCTCTACCTACTACGAGTAAGTATACTCGTTAAGTTCTATAGCCTATAGCCTACTCCAGTACCCTTACCACGAGTTACAATTACCATACGAATTATAATACGAATCCTCTGTCCCTTGCACTCTATAAGAATACTTGCGAGGCCTGTGAGGGACAGAGCTTCGACTCGCTAGCGAGTACGTTAATTGTAACTCATGGTAAGGGTGCTGTGCAAATACCGTATCGCCTCGATGGAACACTGAAAGAATAAACAGTAAATAACACGAAATATTCAACGTAGGGCCGTGAAAATCTAGTTAACGTAATGTCGTAAAGGCGTCGCCACATCAAAAGCAGGACAGGAGCTAGCGCAGAAGCCTTTATTTGAAAATCAAAGTTCGAAGTTACGCTAGCTCCATCCCTGTGTCTTGTTATTCGAGACGTAATCGAGAGAAGCAGATGGAGCTAACGTAACATCGATTTTCAAATTAGGGCTTCATGTTGAACATGGGCCCGAGCGTGTTGGCTAAAGAAAGAAAAAGTTAGAAAAGAAAAAAATTTGATTCAGATATAGCTAACAAAAGGACAAAACAACTAATTGAACAAAAAAGACATGTGGCTGACCTAATACCAGATGACGTGAAATGGTGAATGGTGGTGAAATGGGGAATTAGTGAATGTCGCAGCGGTGAGTTTAAGTAGTTCCGTCAGAGCGAACAAAACACTTTTTAGCGCGTGCATTTTCAATTTCGCAGCATGTCTTCCTGTCAACGAGATCGAATGTACAAGGCTCTCTAATTCAGAATGCACGCGCTAAAATGTGTTTTGTTCGCTCTGACACCGCTCGCTATGTTACCGGTAGTAAAACCAGCGCGACTTCCAAAGGGACCATTTACACTAAACATTACAGCTAGAGTTTTGTACGCCCTGACGTGCCTACTCAAAGTCAACGGCTAATACGAAGAGCGTCGAGTTGAAAACGCTAAACGCTTAAGACAATCACATCCCTTACCTGCCTTCAGTGTGTCGATACCTTTACGTAATATCGTAAGGCGAGAGTTGGCGGCGTTCCAGACAGCGTTTACATAAAAAATGTAACGCTACCTTATATCGCCGGGAAAAACGTAAGTGGAACGTTCACGGTCGTTTAGTTGGTTGGGAAAATAGTTTTTAAGCATTCTAATGGTTGCAGGATTTTAAAACGAAATTATTGGGATTTTGTGTTTTGTAAAAGCGCTGTGAATAACAGAACTAGTTAGTTTATAGTATTAAAATTTTAAATAGTATAAAATAAAATCGCTTCCGCTGTCTATTCGGTTAGATATTTTAAACTACTCAACGGATTTTAATGCAGTTTTCAGCAAAAGATAGAGCAATTCAAGAGAAAAATTGTATGAATAATATATTACTTTAGTAATTGGATGTTGGTTTATGTATCTACGGGTGTTACAGAAAACTCACGTAAACCGAAGCGAAGCGAGGGCGGGTTGCTAGTTGCAAATAAAATGCTTTAATGGCACCTTTACACCGGCTGCGGCTTTGGAATAAGGATGTTCCCAAATCGACACGTTTTTTAGGGTTTCGTAGTCAAAAAGGAACCCTTATAGTTTTATAATGTCCGTTTGATAGTCTGTCTGTCTATCCGCGGTGTTAGTGAGATAGGTACAGTCAGCATCATAAATATGTATACATTAACAACGTTTCAGAAATATATATACAACTTTATTCCCTTGCAGTAGAGTCGTGTTTCCATATTTTTGAAAGTTTAACTGTATCCATATTATTAGACGTGACTGTACTATTGGCACTAAAAAGCTGACAAAATCGTTAAAAAAATCATCAAAACAATAATCGTGTACTTCTAAAGCAAATTTAAGGTTGTTTTAACAGTATAACATTGAGTGAGATACCATAGGACAGCTCCTTAAAATCATTACGTACAGGTCTTTTTTTTTAGGTTTGGGCACCATACGTATACATACATTAAATCACGCCTGTTTCCCAGAGGGGTAGGCAGAGACCACTTCTTTCCACTTGCTACGATCTTGACAAATTTCTTTCGCTTCTTCCACATTCATACATCGAGTCATGCACGCACGTCGGTTTCAGGTAAGTACTTAAGATTGGGCACCATTTAGGAAATATTATTATATACACAGCTTTGTATTATCACCATCTGTGAGATTAAACGAGGGTAGGGGCAAGAACTAACTCCTCCCCCCCTCTTTAATTGTGCGGTTACATATAGCACTTAAAAAGCGAATAGGGCTAGTATTTTTTACAACTACCTTTAGCAAAAAACTAACTTTCTATAAAGCAATGTTTCGATAATGTTTGTTCATATTAAAAATATGTAATGATAAAACCGCCATTTTGTTTAACGATTGTGATAACCTGATAACATTTGCAATGTAAAAGCGAATCCAAAGAAAATTGACACATACATACATACATAAGCTCCCGCCTTTATTCCCAGAGTGGGGTAGGCAGCGCTAGAGAATTACTAACAACTCTAAAAACTTGTTAATAATTCTGTAACCACATTATGCAAAGACATGTGGAAAGAAAATTGAGTTTATTAGAATTGGCAAAAGATGTAAACAAATTAGTACTTAACACATACCTCTAACTCACATCTGCAAATTAGTTTATACTTTATAAAACCTATAATTATTAATATAATAATTATTGACTAGACCAAAGATCAGCAATATGGTTTTACTCGAATGTATCGAAAATTAGAGACTCTCTGTGAGAAAATTCTCTAAAACCGCTCGCATTAGGGTTAGGTACCTTAGTTGTATAATAATTATATTCAGCTTGAAAATATCTACAGGGTTTAATTCCGCTTACCATTAAGGGCCTGTTGTTTGATCAGTAGTTAAAGTTGAAAATTTGTCAAATTTCCTTGAGATTCCTTCAAATTTCCGATTCCTTTTTCAAATTTTAACAATTAGTTAGTTTAACTACTGATCAAGCAACAGGCCCTAAGCCGGCCATCATACACGTAACAGTTACCGGAGCAAAACCAAAAACCAATTATTTTGAGTGACACCGTACGGTGATCCTGGGTAGTGATTCTGTAAACAACGCCGGTCGTGCGGACTGTCGAGTGATACCAAGCGGCGAGATTAAGTAGTCCCGTCAGTGCGAACAAAACACATTGTAGCGCGTGCATTTTCAATTAAGCAGCCTTATACGTTCGACCCATCGTGCTGCTAAATTGAAAATGCACGCGCTACAAAGTGTTTTGTTCGCACTGACGGGACTACTTAATCTCGCCGCTTGGATATGACCTGACAGTCCGCACGACCGGCGTTGTTTACAGAATCACTACCCAGGTAACCTCTCCGGACCGTAACGTGGATGGCCGGCATTAGGTGGCTTGTGTGCTTTTTCGCCTTCTCCACTAACCAGAACATATTCGTATCGATATATTCGTTTGGCCCAAAATATTTTTTCTATGAAACCGTTTAACTTTAGCTTACTGGATTGTCTATATGTATGTGTATGTGTATAAATATGAATGTTTGTCTGTATGTCCTTTATACATAGAATCGTACACTATGCATTTGATCATGTGATGATCTTCAGCAAAGTGTTGTGCATGAGTCTACGAAAGCTTCTGAGTTGGTACGACGTAACTTATAAAATTAACTAACTAAACTTATAAAACTAACCTAACCTAACCTACAGGTTCTGTAGGTAGATATAATCTTTTTGAACATTTTGAAACGTTCAGAGAAAAGTGTTTATCGGACAAATGAAAATTTCTAACAAACAAAGCACCGGACAAAAGGTTTCGAGTCATCTATAGGTTACCAATAAAAGTAGCTAGTAAAAAGGTATTGAAAAAAAAGAGAACCTTTTAATCTAACTGCCACGTTACCTTTTTTTGCTGATTGAAAATAAAGCCTATATAAAAAAGGGGGTTATTCTCAAAACGTCGTTACCGTGTGTCTACATGCAAAGCAATTTACGTTTCGGCGTTTCGTTTCCCAGCATGAATATTTTCTCGCAACGTCGAGATAAGGGCACCAGAATAACGTTATGAAGAGACGTCTCCCAAAACGGGCGTAAATTTACGCAAGCGGGCGGCGTGCGAGATTTATCGTGTGTTTTGATAATAACACCGTTTTTTGTTCTTGTGCGACAGTTTTGTTGCTGGGTCGTTTTTATTACGGTCTGTGGTTTTATAAAGAACTGGGTCTCTATTCAAGGCGCTAAAAACCATATTACGTAAAACCATAACCGTATATTTACTGCAAATGAGTAACCTTAAAACATGAATATTTAAAATGGCATTGCATTTCCACTTAATGCGAAATTTAAAACAACTTAACCATTCATTACCTTCAGAAAATAACACGAAGAAGAAACCTAAAAATTAAGAGCTTGCTAACACTTGTAAACCCTACAAATAATAAAGTAACAAACATCTGGCAGTACCTGCACTACACGATTTTATTGTTTTACCAGTACAATGCACATAGTTACTCGACTCGACTAAGCACGTGCACTGTCTAACCATCTGGCTTCTAATTCACAGTATTTTAAAGATAAAAAAACAAAGAACTGCTGCTTGTGTCCTAAAAAGCTAGTTTCAAGAAATATGAGTTGGCCGTCTGTAATCTTCACTACGATTAGTAGATTATTAACCAAGGGATGAAAGTGATCAATGGCTGCCGAGATATTTAGACTGTACTAGATAGCAAGTGTGCCTATATAGTTAGAGGGTGCAATTGATACTTTCACCCGAGTTAAACACTCTACTGTTCATTTCGATTGTGAGAAAAGTAAAAAAAAAAATACTTTAAACATTTTTGAGAAAGAATTATAACGTCAAATACCAGGAGTGCAGAAACATTAAAAGTGCATTGCTGTGACGTGTGGGAGACATTTGCGCAGTGTCGTGTGCGCCCGCCGGCCCGCCGCCGCCGGTGCGCCGCACTACGAGCTGTTGCGCTACGCACCTCCTAATTACCGCTGCGTTCCTGGTACTTCATTTAAACATGCAATTACTTTTCTTCCCTAGGACAAAAAAAAAACGCTAAGTAACAGACGACCAAATTTTACCTATTTCCTCAACTAGGTATAATGCCTAGGTAGTAAACATGAATTTGAAATGCGTTAACATTTTTTTCTCTATTAAAAAAAAACATTAATAAATTCCCTTCGCCGTTGGTAAGAAATGTCAAACAAACATTGTTTTTTTATAATATTTATTTACTTTTTTATAAAAATTAACCTAAGTGGGTGGCACCCCTAATACACTGTCTAAATTACAATGGAAAGGTAGTCAATATTTTTTTTTGGAATATTATGGTTAAGTATTTTTATATCGGAAGCGACCCGCCCTCGTTTCAGTCAACACCCGAACATAATCCAGTATTAATAATACATAAAAACCTTCCTTTTGAATCACTATCTATTAATGGAAGCCACATTGAAATCCGTTGCGTAGTTTGAAAGATCTAAGCGTACATACAGAGGGACAGACGAAGGCGCGGTAAGCGACTTTGTTTTATACTATACAGGGTGTTTGGCAGTCGGGTGTAGGGGTTTTAAGGGATGATAGTAAGGATCATTCTGAACATTTTTGACCACATTTACTATTATGCTAAGTTTCACGGTTTCCGAGATATTGATCATTTTAATTGGATTTTTTGTCATTTTTCCTTATGTCCGTGATACGAAAAACCCCTTAATTCAAGTATTAATTAAAAAAAAAAACAGTGTTTTCTTGCATGACTTGAATCACTATGAAATAAGGAAGTTTTAAAGCTACATGCCATTTTTTTTTCTTTACAACTTTTTGAGTAAACGCGCAAGAGTTACTTTCTCCATACTAAGAGAACCCCGCGTTTGTTTTTCACCAAGTATGGAAAAACCAATTTTGTGAGGTTACTCAAAAAGTTGTAAAGAAAAAAAAATGGTATGTAGCTTTAAAACTTCCTTATTTCATAGTGATTCAAGTCATGCAAGAAAAGACTGTTTTTTTTTTAAATTAATACTTGAATTAAGGGGTTTTTCGTATCACGGACATAAGGAAAAATGACAAAAAATCTTATTAAAATGATCAATATCTCGGAAACCGTGAAACTTAGCATAATAGTAAATGTGGTCAAAAATGTTCAGAATGACCCTTACTATCACCCCTTAAAACCCCTACATCCGACTGCCAAACACCCTGTATAAAGAAAAATACTTCTAATGCGCCTGGAACTCGTTAATATCGTAGCTTCATACAAATTTTAACCCCCCATTTCACCGACTTAGGGGATGAATTTCGGGAACAAAACTATTCATGTCCTTTCAAACTATCTTGGCACCAAATTTCACCTAAATCGGTTGAGCGATAAGCGTGAAGAGGTAGGAGACAGACAGACAGACTTTCGCATTTATAATATTAGTATCGTCGGCTTAGTGCAAGAAGTCACTAATGGCATAAAATCACTAAGTACAGGTACAAGCACAGGCGGATTCGCCGCGACTTACTCTTTCTAACGCACGGATCCATTTTTTTTTACATTGAATAATTTCGATGTTACAGCCATGACGCCCATGACATTAAGTCATTAACTTAACTTTTTGCCTTGTTGATTTGATGTAAATTGGTTTTAGACCATTACTAACTTTAAGCAAAACAAATTTGTTATTTTTTATCTTTTTATTTTGTTTAAATATTCACTTTTGTTACTTATCAACTTTAAAAAATAAAATAATATGAATAAAGCTATGAAAGTATTTGAGCTAGAATTCATTATATGCATTTAGTTACTTTTAGCAAACCGTAAAACGAAAATAAAAGTTATAACCATGCTCTAATGATTTTTAACAAAATGAGCATTGGATGCACATTACCACTTTTACTTTAGTATAAAGTAACTAAAGCACTTTATAAAGTTTAAAAAAACTAGGAGACAGCATTAATGGCAATCAGAATGATTTTTTAAAGTAATTAATGATATTTATCGATTTTTGTTATGTCCAAAGACATGTAATTCACGTGATTAAGTTATGGTTAGTGACTTTTGGCAAATAACTTGTAGGAATTTGAACACCTTTAGTGAAATATTCTTGCACAACAGTTCATATTTCAACTCATTTATACCTACGAGTACGTCTTGCTCTCGCGGTAACGGGGGTTCGGCCACCGTGATCGAAGTCATACCGTTGCGGCTGCGACCGGGGATGGACGTTACGCGAGAAGTTAGTGATTTCTTACAAGAAAAGCCCCCAAGCCGGGAGGTTATCAATGCAAGCTTAACTGCCCACTAAATTTCAGCGAAGAAGAACGTAAAAAAAATTGTCAAACATATTGGGGCTTAAAAGACTACTGTCGTCAAAAGCAGGGATTGAAAACCGGTTTATTTTCCGTACCGGTTAGAGCCGCACTTTGAGAGCCTAACCCATAATAAAGGTTACGCTCGCAAGAACCGCTCTAACCGGTATCTCTATGTCGGAGCGTAAACAGGGAACGAAATCAATTTACCGGTTAGAGAGCGGTTCCTCCGTGTGGGGGGTGAATGACCGCTCGTTGAAGGAGACAGGATTTGTTTGCTTTGGTATTAGATTGATAGCGCAGCCACCAGCAACGCCTCGACGCGAGACAGCGGTCATTCATCCCGTATCGAAACACAGAGTAACCGGTTAGGGAGCGCTTCGAAATAACGTTCCCAAATCATTTCGTTCGAACGTAACCTAAATTATTAACCGGTTTAACCTAAATAAATACCGGTTTATTTGTAACCGGTTACAATCCCTGGTCAAAAGGATTTTATACTCGCGAACATATCAGTAAATCCTCCACAAAGGTGTTACGTAAAAGCAGTTAGAAAACGAACCATGTCACGTTCATATTTTTTTTCTAATGATGAAGGTAAAATCAAGGTATGTGATTTTTTTTTTAAAAGTACCCTCTGTATTTCAAACGGCCCTATAATCAATACATTTTCCAAGGTCGGCAGTTCTGGTCTTTTTGAAGGAGAAGACCAACGTGGTAAGCATGTTGCTCATAATAAAACCAAACAAGACGATATAGATTTTATAAAACAACACATCGAATCATTCCCTACAATGGAATCGCACTATTGCCGAAAAACATCGTCAAAACTCTATCAAAAATACAAACGGACCCGATCTTGAATCTTGGAAATAAAAATATGACTTACACATTTCACTAAAAGAACAAAGTCTCAGCCAAAGAATTGGACAAAATTCGTGCTAATGAAGATGAAAGCTTTAATTCAATAACCTTAGATTTACAAAAGGTACTTCATATCCCAAATGGAACTGTTTCTATTCTTTATTACCTACGCAAATTGAATGTGTAGGTACAATGCTACCATTCATGAAGCTCGCACTCCCAATGACGGCTTTTGTTACCTCTGGTCTGAGCTGGATGGCAAAAAAGGAAGCGATGAGGTGGGTACGGCTTTGTATCTATGGATAAAACGTCTCCCATCTACTGTAAAAGGAATTTCCATATTCACTGACACCTGTGGAGGCCAAAATCGTAATCAATTCCTTTTAAGCCTGCAGTTGTATTTAGTTCAGACAACTCATCACGAGGTAATAGAACATAAATATTTAGAGCCTGGTCATACACATATGGAGGTAGATAGCATGCACAGTGCGATTGAGAACCAATTGCGTTTAATGCCAGTGTACTCAATGAATGATAGACTTCTGTAATGTTATTCGATTAGCAAGATCTAACAGAAAAAATAAGAAAAATGAAACCCTGAAAAAACCTTACGGACCGATAGTTATGAATCACACAGATATTTTGAACCTAAACGACTTGAGAGATAACTTGATGCAGAATCGATTGATTGATGTCAATGGAAAAAAACTGCGATGGCTTAAAGTGAAATCTTTTCGACTAGAGAAAAAAAGGCCGAATGTTGTTTTATACAGATACGATTTCAAACCTGAGTATAAAGAATTTCACGTATTAAAAAGTAATACATCCCAATCTATGGCCCCAATAAAACAACTGCGAAAACGTAAGCTTGAAAAACCCATACAGGGTTTCAATTATAACACTTACATTTTGAGAAAAGATTACAACCAAAAACTGCCAATCACTCTAGCTAAAAAAAGGACTTACTAAAAATGTGCAATGAAAAAATTATACCCGCGGAACTTCACTTCACTACTGGTACCAGAACTTGCCAGCCAAAGAAAGTCGTGATTATGTACCTGAAGAAATGTCTTCAAACTCAGAAGACGAAGAGTAAAAAAGATGGATGACTAGGTTTTTTAACTCTTTTTCTTACTTACAGTATTAGTTCAAAATCAAAGGCTGATCTTTTTATTTTAATACTTTTAGAAGTTTTTATGTTTTATAACAGTAAGTAAGTAGTGCTTGCTGTGAGTGTCTGGGATTATAATATAATAATTATAAGTTCCTCTATAAAAAAAAATCATTTTTTAGTTATTTTAGTTTGGAGTTACAAATAACGCCATTTTGAGAATTTCATGTTATTGTTGTGGTCTTGTTGGGTTTATATCTGTGAAGTAGAGTTTTTAAAACTGTTTATGCGTTGTTAATTAGTAAATAATGTTCATAAAGTTTCTAAGGTAATAAATGAAGACTGATGAAACCAAATTTTTCGTTTAAAACTGTGTTTTTCGATTTAATTGTGATTAAAATAAAAAATAACTAATTGTAAATTCCCTTAAAGCGAGAAAGACAAAAAGTCACTAACTACATATTTAGGCTTTTAAAAAAGTTATTTGGAATTATTGTACAAAGTTTTTAATTGGTTTTGATACTAAATATATTAAGCTAACCACTTGTGTTTAATTTTTAAATCTAGACCCGAACCTACAACAATAATGTTCATTTGACTAAGTCAAAACTTTGGGCCCGTTTTTCTCGGACTTGACTTTTTGTGGGTTAATGACTTCTTGCACTAAGCCGACGGTATGGAAGTATGGATATTAATAATAATTATTACAAATCAAAACTTAAAAATAAGATATTTCGAATCCGTTCCGTCAACCTTATTAAAACTAACAATTACATACCTACTTACAATATTTTGATAATAATTTATAGAACTTTGAATAAAATTAATCAAAGTTCTATAAAAAGACAAATCAGAATCATTAGTTTAAGAAAACAGATAAATCTTAAGTAACTAGCTACTACCTATACTAGATTAAATTTCAAAATGACACGTATAATACTATCGAAAAAGTGAACTTCTAAATTTCCCGCCTCTAATTTAACAATTTGATCTTAAAATTCAGTTTTAACTTCGATGCTATATGAAAACTTGCTTAATGGCTTATTGATTTCACGTTTTTTATTATTGTTGTATGTAAATAATGGCTTATTGATTTTACGTTTTTTATTATTGTTGTATGTAAGTAATGGCTTATTGATTTCACGTTTTTTATTATTGTTGTATGTAAATAATCCTGGAATACTCTTAATCTCTGGTTTAATATCTTCTTCAATCTCTTGTTTAATCTCTTGTTCAGTCTCTTCTTTAATCTCTTGTTCAATCTCTTGTTTAATCTCTTGTTCAATTTCTTGTTTACTCTCTTGTTCAATATCTTGTTTAATCTCTTGTTCAATCTCTTGTTTAGTCTCTTGTTCAATTATTTTTACTTCTGGTTTAACATCATTCATATTTGAAGTAACTATTCTCTCAAAAACATGATACACTTGAATTCCTGGAACTTTAGGTTTGTTCCCGTTGCGTGCACGGGAGCGTGCACGTTTTCCTCCTTTTTTTTTAAAAAACATTTGTTGTGTATTGTATTCACTTTTCATTTCAGGCCCTGAACTGTCTGTATTTCTATATTTACTACATTCCCCCTGCCAGACCCTTCGCCATTTTTTTGTATCAATGTTAGTTGTCTCAGTTTTAATAATTTTTTTCATACCCTCCATTTTGAATCTGTATTATCTGGAACAAAAACTTAACATGAACTCTCCGTTGAATGAAAATTAAATGACATAAAAAAAGTTGCATTTTTAAATATAATACAATAACAAATGCTTTATTGTACACCTAGCAAAAATATTACAGATAAACAGTACAATTGGAAATAACACAGGTAAACAAAAACAACAAGTGGTCCTGAAATGTTAATTTAAATTTGAAAAATCAGTTATTTTTTTTTAAATGAGATCAGTTTGTAATAATACAATATCTATCTATAATATTTTTTATAGTATTGTATTTACCAGTAAATTGGGAGTTAATATACATCAAAGTAGTATTAGTAATTTAGTATGGTAGCGAATAAATTTAAATTGAATTAATTTTAAATTATTAAATTTAAAGTAATTTTAAATTATTAAATTTAATGTAATTTTAACTGTGTGCGTGGAACGTACGGTTACGATCGATATGGGATCGCTGCGCATATAAAAAGGATATTCGTAAAATAATAAAAGAACAGAAAAAACCGCGGAACAAGTTGGTAAGAAACTTTGTTATAATCAATGTTGTAATTTTGTATACAATCGCTCCGCTTGGGTGGCTACACATCTCGTGTTATTATGACTTGTTTTAGTCCCTTATTGAACAATTTACTATTATTGATGTGTGATGAATTGATGACTTACACGTAACTTTTGTTTCAGCTTGTGACAGACGGACAGTGGAGTCTTAGTAATAGGGTCCCGTTTTTATCCTTTGGGTAAGGAACCCTTAAAACGACTTACCAGGGTAGTTATGTTTTTCAATATTTTTAAAGCACAATATGTTAATACACATATATATTTCAGTGACATGACTAATGGCCGAACCCTACATATATTTAAATAGAAATAGAAATATCATTTATTGTCTAACTGTGACTGTGATGACTTTTTTGTGAAGAACTCATCGTTACGCTTTACAAATAAACAGAGCTCCAAAATGTAGATGCCAGTTAGTTTTAGCAACCGCTTATCTTTAAACACATTGCGGAGAGAGTGTCTACTGTGTAGACGGTAGATAGCGCGCAGACACCTTTTTTGAAGTCTAAATGTAGATAGAACATCAACAGAGTCCCCCCAGAAGATGATACCATAACTAAGTAAGGAATACACATTACCATAGTAAGCATTTCTTGTAATGTCTTCTGAACAGGTTGCAGATAAAATGGACAAAGCGTAACATGCCCTCGAAATTTTACTGTTTAATTCGACAATATGCGACTTCCAATTTAAGTGGCAGTCTATTTTAACCCCCTATAGAAGTATGACTATCTAAACCGCGTATAGATAGGCATACTTCGGATTATAATTTGACACATGTCATTTCGTATAAGTAGACAAATGTCAAATTTAACCCGAAGTTAGCCTGACCTGTCCGCGGTTTGAATTTTTGTACTTAGTTAAGTTATTCTGTTGTTCTCTGAATGAATTCACAAAAATAACTTTGTATACTTAATGCTACCATAACGAAGATTAGTCGTAAGTAGTAATGTTTGTTTAATCCACACTGTCGATTTAGGATAGCCTGTAAGGATAGTTGTGTGTATGTAAATAAATAAATAAATAAAAATTAATAAACATTCATTTTTCCGCTGAGTTACGAAAATTAGCTATACTGTTATAAGACAAATGGTGGTTATCTAAGACAAAACTCTTGAGGGTTATTATGACATAGCTATGCAGTTCAGATTACGCTGCGAGAAAGGGATAGACCTATATAACTGCTATAGCTTTGTCCTTTTCGCTCGCCATAAAATGACTTGCATTGCAAAAAGATAAAAGATAAAAGACATTTATTCAGTAAGTAGGCCGTACGGGCACTTTTACACGTCAAAAATCTACCAGCGCTTCCCAAGAGGAGTCACTGCTGAGAAGAAACGCCGTAAGAAACTCAGCAGTCAGTCATTTTTTAAACATATTACAATGGTACTACTTAATCTAGAAGTAGATAAAGCAATAAATATTAAATTCAATATAATATTAAATAACATGCGTAGATCAGCAGGAAAACATGCCAAATTTTTTACGTGGGAGATAAAGGAACAAAAAAGAGAAAAAAAAAAACTAAAACTCACCTACTTATATTTGTTTATAACTTATAACACGGTGCAAGATGACCACATAAAAGTTTCGATACGTTTTCCTACATCAACGGTGACCCATAGACAAGACAAAGCTTTTGCAATTGATCAAATATGCCATTGCCATGTCGTAATAGTCCCTCTGTAGCAAGTACATATTATTAACGGGTGAGGATTGAATCTGCTTCATTTACTGAATTTGAGATACTGCTAATTGGGGTTGATAAAAGTATATATTAATTAGACTAATTTTCGTAACTCAGGGGAAAAGTTAACGTTTCTTACTTTAAGTCCTTTACTAGGTACAAACTTTCTAAGAAATGCCCCAATAACAATTACAAGCATGCAAAATACGATCGCTAGGAGAATGACGGTCGCAAAATTACCGATTCGCAAAATGACCACATCGCTTGTAGCCTACATGAGTTGCAAAAGGACTACTTTCTTTGTGTTACTAGGTATTTAGGTTAGGTGAGGTTAGGGTACGTAAAACCGCCGTGCGGGGCTCTGTCGACTGTACTTAGACAATGATAAAATGAAAAAAACATAGTGGCCACGACTCGGCATTTTGAGATATAGGCTACAAGCGATGTGGTAAATTTGCGAGTCGGTCATTTTACGATTCCGTCATTCTACTAGTGAACCGCAAAATAACATCGTATAGAATTACCTGTTTTTTGATATTTCTGTCACTTCCACTTATATTTTAAAAACCAAACATTAATAAAAGTAACTATACAATTAACTAAAAGTTAAGTTTAATATTACTTTAAGTTTTTACGCTTAGCGAACAAATAAACGACCTCTTAGTTATCTGTCCCGTCAAGACTAAAGTGGCATTTAAAAAAAAAAACGCCATGTTTGTATAATTCTGCCCTCCTTATAAAAAAGGCCGCATGTCTCATAGAACCGCGTATGTATTTGTGACCTTATTTCTTAAGATGGTGGGCTAAATTTGCATTGACCATTACATTGCGCATGCGTTCCTTTTTATTAAGACGGGAAGAATGGCCACCACCTGAAGGAGATACCGCTATACGCGTGACACAGGACGTCTCTTTCACCCTCGCGTAAGATAACAGTTTCAAGTAAAGGCAGGTCAAGAACGCCACATCTGGCAATTTGTTAAGGAATGTTAATTTGACCGTGTTTTTGAGAACTTATTTTCTTTTTGTTTGTGAGAGTGTTTCAAATATGGATTGCTAACAGATAAGGCGTTTTTTTTATAAGTGTTTTGGGGTTACGTACCGAAATGGTAAAATCGGTATAATTATTTTCGTCAAGTTTGTCTTTCCAACCACCACCAATTTTAAATTTATACACTACCAAGTGTAAAATTGTACACAGACCTAGTTATTATAGCAATAAGGTGTATTTGTACATATTTTTGCAACTATTGGACTTGACACCTACAGTCGAAGTTAAAAATATGTTTCCAAGACGTCAAAACTATAACATATAATGCCTTCATGCCAATTACAATCAGGTATACACGGTTATACATATATTTGACGCAATTGATCTTTAAGTAGATATTAATGAATTCGACTGTACCATAGCTACTTAGGCCCGTATTAATAAACTAATCTCAACTCTAATGCTCGTCCCGAGATGTGTCAAAGATGACAGTGTTCTATGGTTTGACGTTTACTTTGACGTATCTTGTGACGGGCCTCTCAGCCAAGATGAGTTTATTAATACGGGCCTTAGACAGCTGAGCAATTCTGCCGTCCTTAACTAAGATAACCCTTTTCTAGTAATAACAACCTTATAACAAAATAGAATTCAATCTGCCCTGACGGCCCAGACAAGATGCACTACGCTAACTAGCGTTTCTATTCGTTTAGTTTTTAAACCAATCGCGTCACTGGCACATCACGTGACCTCGTATCACGTCATCTACCAGCGACGCGATTGGTTTAAAAACTAAACGAATAACGCTAGCTAGCGTAGTGCATCTTGTCTGGGCCCTCTGGTGATTGAATTCAAGATAGGGAAAAGTCACCAGTGGTCAGCTAGAGACCAGTAGTCGACCTTATTATGAGTGGGAAGAGTGGGAAATATATCTTGCGTACTTTTCTAACACATACAAGGTATAGGCAGAGGCCGACTACAGTTTTCTGGCTGACCACTGGGTAGTGATTCTGTAAACAACGCCGGTCGTGCGGACTGTCGAGTGATATCCAAGCGGCGAGATTAAGTAGTTCCGTCAGTGCGAACAAAACACATTGTAGCGCGTGCATTTTCAATTTAGCAGCACGATGGGTCGAACGTATAAGGCTGCTTAATTGAAAATGCACGCGCTACAATGTGTTTTGTTCGCACTGACGGGACTACTTAATCTCGCCACTTGGATATCACTCGACAGTCCGCACGACCGCGGCGTTGTTTACAGAATCACTACCCTGATGAATTTATCCTACTACTTATAAGTTTAGGAGAGCAGAATTATAGGGACAATTTAGCTTAAATTTCGTTGGTAGTAGTTTGTAAATTGCTACACGAAATGTTACTTAGTGAAATCATCAACAAACATTGACGATAAGTAAAAAGTGTCGTCTGGCAGGAATAATATCGAGGTTATCTTTCAACATTTATAAATAATAACGTGATAAAACGTCCTTAAAAAGTTTTCCCTTCAACTTTTATAATAAAAACCTAAGAATCTAATAAGGAGATACTCACCTTGAACAAAGTTACGGATCCTATCTTATTAAGTAAGTACCTAAGTAACTAACAATTTTGATTCCTTGTTCACAAGTTTGTACGTGACTGCTTTAAAAATAATTCTTCTTACGTTAAAAATCAAAATAAGTATTACTACTTATTTTAATTTTTAACGTAAGAAGAATTATTTTTATAAAAAGAAAGTGAAAGTGAGTGGACGGGTTGGAAGGGGCCGCCCTAGGCGTACTTTTTCGAGTCAAATTGGTGAAATACTGGAAAAGGGCCGAATCTTAAGTACCCGAAACCGACGTGCGTGCATGACTCGATGTATGAATGTGGAAGAAGCGAAAGAAATTTGCCAAGATCGTAGCAAGTGGAAAGAAGTGGTCTCTGCCTACCCCTCTGGGAAACAGGCGTGATTTAATGTATGTATGTTATGTAAGTAGTAAATAGTTTATTGAACAACATGAGTTGAAAAGGTTGTTTATTGTGCGGAACCCTCGGAATACGTGTTGAGGCGCACTTGCCTAGTTACAGGTCCTTTAAGTTAAAATTGCCTTTTTTGTGCATATTTTACTTTGTTTGTTTAAACTTAGTTTACCTACCAGTAACTTACTCAAAGCGGGTATTTTACCAGTAACGCTACCAGAAACATTACCAAAAAGCGGTAATATACGGTAACATTCAAATTTCGTATCTATAACCTATGTTTTTATACATGTTTATACTATTTTAGCACCAGACGGACCCTTTTAAACTAATAATGATAAGATGGGTTCAGTAGTTTAGTATATTACCAATGTTACTGGTAAAATACTTAATATTTTCGAGTATTTTACCAATGTTACCGGGAATATTACTCCCTCATATTTATACTTCATACATATCTATCACGTGAAAACCGGATACCGAAGTAAGTATAAAATAAAATAACAATATTTTTTTTTAATTATACACGTCGTTACAATAATTACACTTGTAACTAGATGAAAAACAAACATGGGTTTCACTTAGTATGGAGAAAGTAACTTTGCGTGATTACACAAAAAGTTGACATGAAAAAAAAACTGGCAAGTAGCTTTAAAAACATTCTAAGTTCATAATGATTGTATCCATGTAAGAAACCACTGAAAAAATATTGAAATAATACATCAAATTGATGAGTTTTTGTAACATGGACAAAAGGAAAAATTACAAAAATTCCGACTAAAATGTGATCATATCTCCGAAAGTACTAAAAATCGCTGAACATACATAGGGGTATTTTTGGTAGCCCTGGGTGTGACCTATTTAATTTTCTCATTTGGACCACTAGTGATCCGACACCCTGTATTAAATAAATGAATAAAGAAAAGAAAACAGAAATACACGATCTCTATGTCCGCTTCTGGTAATATTATCGGTATCATTGGTAATTTACTGAGTATTTTACCAAATGGTATTATACTGGTGACGAGTAAGTTACCGTCGGCACATCACTTGGCCCAAGTCACATGTGCAAATACGTTTTAAAATTTGATTGTACGACTTACACCTATTCGTAAAATCTTATTCATTTATTTCTTAATTCTAAACAAAAAAAGAAACAAACAAACCTAAACAAAATACAAAAGAAAGATATTTAAAGTCTCATTTACATAAAAAAAGAAAAGATACACTCCCCGAAACAAAACGACGTAAAAGTCTGTATATTTCCATACAATACACCTAACTACCTTTTGGTTCTACGCGGGTAGATAAGGGACCTCAGTGTCGTCAGTATCGCGGGAGATAATGCCCCGACACTAATCTGTCCTCACCGGCCACCTGAGACTAGGGCCGGTGGAACAAACCTTTTTAACTGCCGTTTAACAGCCCTTTAACAGCCGTTTAACTGATGAAAAAAGGTCAGGCTCTATTCTAATAAGCCTAATTGCTTTGGACATGTTTTTTATGGTCTGGAGACGGATAAAGGGGGATCTGAGACCCATAGACATTTGCATTCTCAAGTACAATCTTAAGACTGCATTCTTACAACCGCAAATGCGCCTAGTTATGCTAGTAATTTCACTGGTTTTCTTATTCCCACACCGGAACACAGCAATACGAACACCCTACCCTGCATAAGGTCGTACGGCCACTAAAATTAACTTGCACTAACGTAATATCAGTTTTAATAATAGCTCATTTACTAGCTTATTTACTTGACATTAATGGCGGTCGAATAAAAAAAAATACTATAAAAAAATTATAATTAGAGACAAAAACGAATATAAGGCCAGTTAAAACGGAATTTATAATGCAGGTACGTGTTGCAAATATTTAAACAGACTCTTTTTAGTAGGCAATGAGGGTTACTTGAGAGACACAATTATAATATTCCAGGAGCCGACGAATTGAAGCACATTTATTATTGTCAATAATAACTACGTAAATTTAAATAACATTTAAAGAAGAATAAAAAACGTCAAAAAAAATGTAGTGTTACGCAGATGGCCTAGCTCACAGCAGTACCACAAGGTCGAAAACTTCGATTTTTAACTATGTAAGAATCAAGATTAAATAAAAAATATTTTAAACTGCTGGATAGCCGGCCTTTTGCAAGTTAAAGCGTATAATTTTATTGACTTAGTTTAGCCCACTGGCCAAAACATATATGTATAATCTGTGGTTTAACTTACTAACCTAGTTCCACCGGCCCTGACCCGCTTATTATGCGCGGGAGCACCGACCTGATTCCGCAAAAATGGTGCCGCGCGAGGATATATTTTATCGCCGCCACATTGGGCTGCATTACCGGCCGTACGCTGTGGCAGGCCGAATTATCCAACAAGCGGCCCGCCCTTGTTTCGCCCTGGTTTAAACAAAATACAAATATTTACATACATACATACATTAAATCACGCCTGTTTCCCAGAGGGGTAGGCAGAGACCACTTTCCACTTGCTACGATCTTGACAAATTTCTTTCGCTTCTTCCACATTCATACATCGAAAACAAAAAAAAACGCAAAAAAAAGTCTATTATTATATTAGCCTATTTAGCCTATGTAATTCAGGGATAGAGCTCGCCCAAGACGAAAACAGCTTTATTATCACAAAGCAGAAAGCTCTACTTTTCTCCCCTTTCCCGAGACAATATAAAGCAAGGCTAGGTACTTACTAGAAATAACGTTTTATTAAAAGGTAAAGTACCTTATTTAAAAAAGAAAACTGAGTTGACTGAAAACACCACATGCTCAACATTGCCCAATTATATACCATGCCTCACCTAAAGGAAGTCATTATAGCCATTATTAACCAGCGGGTTAAAATGAGATTCAGTACCGTATTATAACCCGCCGGGTCATAATACTCGTATTGTACTGAATCTTATTATAACCTGCTGGCTAGCCGATGGCTATAATAACTTACTTTAGGTGAGGTTTACATGATATAATTGGCCAATGTTGAGAGTGTGCGCCTTTGTTATATTAGAGAGGGTTAATGTATACATTTTTAAAAGTTTGTCCTGTAGTTCTAAGTCTTACCACCGATATAATATATATTTTCACTTCTCAGGCTCTAAAATGACTCACAATAGGCTTGTATAGGCGGACTAAAGTGATGTATTTAATCTCAAGGGATTAAAACTACACTTTACTCCCTAGGGACTAAAGTACTTTTTCTTTTTAATTTACGTTGGAAACCCTTAAACAGCCAATCATCGCCTTTTTCAGTGATTGTATATGGACCATTTTTAGTGCAAAAATTCTAAAATAAGCGATTTAATTTCGTGAAACACGATTAATGATTACAAATATGAATCTATTTTAATATTATAAGGGATAAATCTATTTTATTAGGCATGGTCCAAATAGTTTTCAAGTTTGTATCTGTTGGCTAAGTATGCAAGCATTTAAACATCACGGTGTTTGTGAATGGAGGATTATCGCTATTTTCAGTGATTGTGTATGGAACCTCAAAATGCCAACTGTGCAAAATTATTTATAAAAAGATTAAATTTCTTGAAACACGATTTATGATTACTAATATAAATATATTTAAATATATTAAAGACAATAGTTTTCAAGTTTGTCTGTTGGCTAAATATGCAAGCATTTAAAGTGTCACTTTACAAAAAACTAATAACTGCGAAACTTTGTCAGAAACTTTGTTACCTAATATTTGTAAAATTTTGTAATTTTGTATAGAACGTCGTTTTTTTTTCTCACATTCGAAGTGAAAAGTAGAGTGTTTAACTCAAGACTAAAGCGCCATAATGACACTCGAACTTTATCCACCCTCGCTTTGCTCGGGTGGATAAATATCTCGTGTCATAATGGCTTACTTTAGTCCCTTGTTGAACAATCTACTATTATCTAACTGGTACATTATGAAGCTTCTTAAGGTACTCCTGCCTGTAATTACAGGCACGAGTACCTTTAGAGCTAATTATGTAAGTAAGTAAAACATTTATTCACAACAATAACACACAAAAAAAAACAAGTAAAAAAATATGAAATGAGACGGAAATGTGCTAATGTTGCGAAACAGTCCCAACTCAGCATGTCCTGGCTGTGAAGCCACGCTGGTCTTCTGTTGGGGCCGCTCGGTGAAAACATGTAGAGTTGCATACTGCCCCCGATAGTTAAAAGGGCGCATCTAACAATTTTGTCAAAAATGAGTTAATTATACTGCCGTGATCAGCAGAAAAAGACCCATCTACTGATATTTTTAGTTTTTTCCTAGGTAGGGTAGGCTAGATTAGAAGTTACCATAAGCAAAAAGGGCGTTACTGCACTCACTTTGTACAAAAACTTAATTAAAAAGGCGCATGATATAATCCATAACCGTATACTTCAATAAAAAGACGCATCTAAGTACTTGCGCCTTTTCAACTTAGCCAGAGCTTGATAACGTTATGTTGAAGCGGACGCATCTACAGGTAAAACTAAGAAGAAAAGACGCATATAACCACTTGCGCCTTTTCAATAGAGTATTTTGCTTATTCAAGAGAATGCTCGTGGTATTTGCGTCTAACTTTGATGTAGGCATATTTTATTTTTGCGATGATGCTACGTTGAAAAGACGTAGTTACACACAAGCGCCCTTCATTCTAAGTACTGTATTGCGAAGCGAGGTGAGGGGCAGGCGACCCTATGGATTTTTAATCAGTTGCGCCTGAGACTCAATCAGTGTGAGACCTGCGCGCGAGTAGCTCGGAAAGGAGTAGGTAAAGGTAATTTCATATTGTAGTGTATTTATTCAACTCTTAATAATTACTAATTTGTTTATTTATTACGAACTGGTTATATTTTTGGGAATACTTGTTTAGAAAACGTTTACCTATAATTCGTTTATCTATCCATATATCATAAACCCTCCATGATGACCATGATGCGTTCAAGAACCGCACATTATGGACCACCATAAAAATAAACTGTTTTGTTAGAACAAATTTCTTATCTGTAAAAATGTTATTATTGATATATAATAACATCGATTACGATATAGTATTATTTCATTCAAATTGATTTGAATTTGAATATCTCTGAAAACAAAGAAATTTGATTTAACCTCTATTCTAATATCGGCCGATATGACGTTTAGGTCGAAATGAATTATCAATTTGCATACAAATTTGACAAATGTCGCACGTAAGTAAGATATCAAATGATATGATAGTTGCAGCCGACTCTAGATTGTCTCTAAATATAAAAAAAAACTATGACAGCTGCCAGAAAACTTTTCGATCTTTTCATTACCGCCATTACCGATTAAATTTTGTTGAATGCATCATGGAGGCTTATGATATGTGGGTAGATAAAGTAGTGTATGTAACTGTACATAATTGCCTAATTATGTATATTAACACTTGTATGATGTTATTATGAAACGAGCCGAAGGCGAACCGAACTGAACCGAAGGCGAACCCACACTCGTATTTAATGCCCTTAATTATGTACAGTCACCAAAACTGCTATTAAATATTCTTATAATAGTCAATTTTACATAATATTTGATTTACATATTACAATATTGTGGTATAATGATTTAAATGACTCGCACTATCGTGAACTTTAACGAGCCATTTCTCAGTGTCGTTTTTGTAGATTCCTACGCGGTGAACACAAGCCGAAGCGTTTATAGATATATGCGTCCAGTAACCAGTCAAATTAGCGCGCCCTGCATCATCTATTACCTACTCGTTTTTTAACACGCTGATAATATTAACTTTGCTTTTATTGTTAAATATAAAGTACTTACCTACACATAACAATAATATTTAATTATTGTTACAGACAACAAATTTTAACATGAAAAGAGGACGAGCATTTTTCTTTGAGCATTATGAGCTAATTTTTATTAAAAAATAACGTTATGAGCAATAAATACTACTAAAAAAGCGAACATTATATTGATTGTCTGTTATGCAGATTCACTACTGTGCTACTAAACTATTATTGGAAATTATGCTATTCGTTTTTCGTTTTTTAAACTATTTGATCATTTTTGCAGATCCAAATTATGCAATTAGTATTAAGGAGAATGAAAATTCGAAAATAGTTGTTATTAAAACATTATACACCCATTTAAATAATGTCAGTCGAATAATTAATAAACGTTTATTTTTTCGTACGGTTTTTATTAGGGTTTTCCTGATTGTACCTTAGAACATTGATAATGTGCAAATTATTATTTCAAAACGTTTATTTTACAAGAAAGAGTTGAACTACATGTCAAAGTCGTAAAAAAAGAGAAGATATTACTTTTTCAATTAAGTAAAAGTAGTTGTTTAAAATATGAATTACTATATTGAAAGGACGCTTGTGTCCAAATGCGCCCTTTCACCTTAGGAGAAAAACTGGAAATATCAGTCAAGCACTTTTATTAAAAAGACGTTTGTAATTGTACTCAGTTGAAAAGGCGCAAATGGTTACATGCGTCTTTTCAACGGATTTTCGGATATTTTCCGGACATTTTTTTACTAAGATGAAAAGGAAAATCTTAAATAAATAAATAATTAAGTATAAATTATAAAATATTTTATTTCCTCATTGACAATGTAGTATATATCTATATTACTTCGTTTACGGAAAGTATTTCTGTCTATTTGTTTAGAGACAGCATGCATTTTTTTAATTTTCAACTAAAACATTTAATTTCTCGATTTCGACTTCATGTTAGATGCGCCCTTTTAACTATCGGGGGCAGCATAGGTACGTAACTTTTTCTACAAGCTTCAAAGCACAAAACAAACCAAAGTTGCTTCCCGCTGTCTGTCTGTCCCTATGTATGCTTAGATCTTTGAAACTACGCAACGGATTTTGATGCGGTTTTTTTAATAGAGTGATTCAAGAGGAAGATTTTTATGTATACTAAATTCTGTTATATGTACGGGTGTTATATAAAACTCACATAAACCGAAGCGATGCGAGGTCGGGTCGCTAGTGACAAATTTTTACTCTTGACAATGCAAATGTCTATGGGTCTAGACATCCCTGTGTGTTCTTCTCCACGCCTATTTTTTTTTTAATGTCAGTCCTATCAAACGCGACGAAAAAACTTTATTTCCCTTTCTTTTTACGGTTGGATTTAGCGCTAGTTCAATGCCCATAGAATTGTAAAAACTGGCATCTCTACCCTTACCATGAGATACATTTGCCATTGCCACCTACCCGCCTCAAAATCATTTTATCAAGCCCTTACGTTATGTTATGACTTATGACTATAAAAATTTACAACAATTTACCTGAAATTTTAAGAGAAGAAACAAATGAACGTATTTTTTTAAATAAACTCAAACAGTTACTACTTACTAAAGCTTACTACACAGTAAATGAATACTTAGACGACGAATTATAATAATATAAATTAGTAAATTAAACATTAAAGGTATATTGTAAATTGTACAAAAATACAATAATTTCAAATTTTTCTGAAGTTTTTCTAATTATTAAAACGATAAGTCTCCCTCTCTCTGAATATGTTTGCTGTGCCCAACAGGGTTCATAATTGAGACAAATATTATATTTCCATCTCTGTAAACATTATGGTTGCATTAAAGTATTGAGTATTGAGTACAATTGACAAGATTTCATATTTTCAAGACTTTAATTTTATTCGTTTTATAGATACTGTTTGGAAGGAGGAAGACACTAATAGTTTTAAATTTTCTCTAGAATGAATAATTATTTTATTATTAATTTATTAAGATGTACTTATCCTAAAAGGGCGTAACTTCATTTCTACGACACAATGGACATATTACGTTAGTCCAATCTGTATATAAAAAAGTATCATGTCAACCGATAATTCTCTAAGGGCCACTTGCACGAAAAGTTTAACCCTGGGTTAAGACACTAGCTCGAGTTACAATGTCAGATTTCGTATGAATCTAACGTCTACTAACTCGAGTTAGAGCCCGTTCTCACGAGCGCTTTTTCAACGCGCGTTAAAAAAACGTTGAAATGACACAAATTGATAACCATGTGTTTATTCACACGAAGGCGGTTTTAAAGCGCGGCGCTTTTTTATCGAACACTGTTCGATTTTTGACGTTGGGCGTTGGACGTTAAATTGAATTGAGCTTACGGAACTCCGTGTTTGTGTTCTAACGGGAGTTAAAAAAGCGCCGGTGCTGCAGTCAGTTGGCTGTGCGCTAGCATAGCGTTCTAACCTCTGCACAGCTGGTATCGCAGATCTCATGTTGGTGTCTTGAAGAGTTATTCGAGGGCTCACGATTTCCAATAATTCATCGAATGTGCTCAAAGACATTCGGAAATAGTTAAATAACTTATTAGGATAACGTCTCAAATCTTCAAAAAGCGACACAAACTGTCCTTTTAAATATCGTGGATCATTAAGGAAATGTACCCAATAACGTTTTATTTTCCTTTTCTGCCTTCTCGCAACACAATTTGCAATTGCCAATAATTTTGCTCTTGAATTCATAGTTTACTATACTTACGTGCACACCACAGCGAGTACCAATTCACAATGTTTTTTAAGCGTTCATATGAACACAAATATTGGGAACGGTAAAATACCGCCAACGTCGGGTTATAACGCGACGCTTTTTAAGCGCTCGTGAGAACGGGGCCTTAGTGCCTTAACCCAGGGTTAAATTCTGCGTGCAAGTGGCCCTAAGTATCTATCCATCTGTCAATAGTGTCAATGTCAAATTTGAAGTATGACAGCTTTTTTTCTCGTGAAAAAGGCAATGGTATTATATCTATTCAGGCATAGTATTGGTAAAACTCGATATTTTTATTAACTTACTTGTAATTTTGTAAATAAAGAAAAATAAATCTAAATAAATATTTTGCCGTGTTCAGGCCTTTTGATTCGTATAGTAATTTGCAGGTGTCACCAAAATGAAATGTTGTCAATTAACGTAGGTACTCGCTAGCGAGACGAAGACAGCAATATTCTCATAGAGTGCGAGGGACAGAGCATTCGACTCGCTAGTGAGGACGGCAATAGTAACTTATGGTAAGGGTACTGGTCGTAAATATACGTAAACGATCCAGGCAGAATAAACGGGAATCAAACGTTTATAGCTAAAAAAGTGTCGATTTCGTTGTAAGCTGCCACTAAAATCGGTGATCTGTTAAATACGTTGACGTAAATAGACAACATGTTTTTTAGAATGTGGTCTAAAAAAATCATTCTTAAGTAATGCAGAATTTGTATTATTATTACTTCCTAAGTTTTTTTTTGTTACTATAAGCTTAGCAAGCTCCTTTGGACTAGGGGCAGGAAAAATGACAATTTGATTGTAACCGCGCAGCAATAGGTAACAGAAACTCCTTAAGTACCGAAAACCAACTACTTTTCTATTCATACCTACTAAGGTTTGTTTGGTCCGTAAAACAAGTACAGGGGTGTTATTCTCTCGAAAACAACGAACGGGCGGACGAACGAGCAAAATCGCAGCGGCGAGTTGAGGAGTGCCGAGCGAACAAAATACATTTTAGGGCGTGCATTTTCAATTAAGCAGCCTAATACGTTCGATCTCTCGTTAGATCTCACCCATTTTCCGGCCGAGATCAATCTCGCTAAAAATGGACGAGATCTCGCGAGATCTCTTTCTCGCGAGCGTCCAACGAGATTGCATTCCCTAATCATCCATATAGTCATGCCACAAGGAAAAAAAAACAGTATTTCAACAAAACATTTTGCTTTAATGCATCATCCTATAATTAAAACGAAACCCGAAAAGATAATGATCTAGCAAAATCCTCTGTCGACCGCAAAGCCCGCATTCACATTTATGATTTTACCAGCCAGCTTTGTTGAACCTTGAATTGTATTTCCACTAGCTTGGATGAGGGTTCCAGATATATTGGATGGGTATTACTGGTCACACTTTATCGAAATCGTTACAATTTATGGTGTAGCAACTGTAATCCATGGTGGTTTCTTCTTGAGTATTGGTAGAGAATGCCATTAGGCATTAAGTTCAACTTTTAAAGATTCTATTAATAAATCTGTATTACTAAGTTCAAGTTAGTTGTAAGCCATTATTCAAAAGGAAAAACATCTTACCATTGCCTTCTCTATATATCTTTGAAATTTGTAATTTTGTTAAGAAAAATATATCCCTGTTTAAACGAATTGATCACAATAAACGTAGGCGACATGATCTGGAAGTTCCGTACCAAAGATTGAAATTTTACCAAAACAATTGTTATTGCATGGCTATTAAATTATATAATACACTTCCTGTTAATTTACGATCACTTCCAGAAAATGACTTTCGAAAAAAGCTGCTAGGGATATTGTTGCAAGAATGCTTTTATGACTTAACCTCGTGAGGCCCAACGTCCTATTTTTAGGACTGACATTTGTAGTTCTTGCGGCCCAAGTTAATGTTTAAATTTACCAATTAGCGGCCCGGAGTCCTAAAATAAGGACATGCACTTCGAACATATACCGTTCTTAAAAAAATGCGTGAAGCGGAATTTTACCTTTTTAAAAATGTCGGGGCTGAACGCGGCCAAATGCTCAGCTGTCAATTTTGACGTTTAGAAAACAAAAATCTGTCACTTGGCACGTGGATGTCGGAAAAAATGGCGACCTCGCGGAATCGGCGTAAGTAAATCGGTTTTTTTCTGTAAAATCTTGAATCATATTAACGCAAATTTTATTCCAAATAATTACTTAAGTGTTATGCTATATCGGTGTCTAAATCTTTCTGTTTATCATAATTAAATTGAAGTAGGAGATGCATCCAAAGTTTTATGTCCTAAAAATAGGTTGCTGGGATGTTATTGTAATAGTTGGTCGCATATATTTTGTCATAATTTTGGGACATTGGGCGTTTACTTTATATGTTCTTTTTTACAGCATTGAGGGATCAAGATTTGGAAAAATATTTAAACCTGAACGAATCCGACTTAGACTGCAGTGACTTTGATGATGACATATTCGATGCGGATTTTCTACCTCTTAGTAGTGAGCATGCTCGTGAAGAATCCTCATCATCGTCATCTGCAGATGAAAATGAACTTGTCGCTCTAGAGTTTCCGACTGTTACGACATCACAAACAAGATCCACAGAATCGCAAATTTCTCGTCGCAGTCGTGGAACTTCAAGGACTCGAAGCAGCTCACGTGGTCGTGGTCGCGGTCGAGGACGAAGTCGAGGTCGAGGGAGGTCATCAACAGATGCAGGAGGCCAGAGTGCAATAAAAAAATTACAATCATATGTATAAGATGTCAGGTAGCTTTGTGCCTTACTAAGGATAGAAATTGTTTTTACTTATTTCATTCTACAATTAATTTTTTTTTATTTACCCTGTATTTTTTTAAAGGTTTTTAAAGGTTAGCAACTTCATTGAGGATAAGCCAGTTGTATTTTTTTTGGTTTTAAATGTTCAACAGCTTTATTGGGAATACCTAAGGAAGTTGTATTAATTTTTCTATTTTGATTTTTAAAGTAAAATGAGTGAATAATAACTGATTATGAAACCTGATCTCATGGTAATCAAAGACTAATTAACAATAAGTACATAAATATTATTGAATATTATAAGGATAGTTTGTATAAGACAGATTCTTATGGCTGTTATTATGTTTTAGAAAAAAAGTATTTTTGTTGATATTTGTAAGACTCATAAATATGAGTCTTACAAATTTATAAAAATTTTTTGTAATAAAAACTTATAAAAAAAGAAATTGTTTCTAATTTTATTTATTTTATTAACCTGTTTATTCGAACGGATAACAAAATAGTGGTATAAAACCATTGAATAACCATTAAAACTGATATAAATCTTTCATGAAATTAAGACCAAACAACCTAAAAAAAGGACACGCTTTTTTTTAAAAATTATGCATGTACTTTGCTCATAGTACTTGTCCTTACAATAACTAATATGACTTTTGCCTGGAATATGTCATTTAAATATGTTATAGCAACTCAAAGTTCTGGGCTTCAAGTATATGTGCCTTTAATTAGGACACTGGGTCATTATCACAAACGTCCTAAAAATAGCTTGGGCCTCACGAGGTTAAATGATTTCACAAGATATTGTAAAATAAACGCCGTTTAGCTCTTAAGTTATTATTATTATTGCTTTGACATTTATAATAATGTTTTTAATTACTGTGACATTCGATTCAATTATAATTATTATTGCTTTATTTTTTGCTCATAATGATGTTTATAGGATTACTGTGGCATGCTATGATAATAATATTAAATTCTTAATAATACTGAATATTTGAATGCTGTAATTATGGCAAAACATGTATGCAACAAACTTCTGTACCATAAGAACTTATTTAGACTCATGTTTTTTCAAATAAACTATCTATTCTATCTATTCTATTCTATTCAAATCAATCATAAAAATATAGTAGGTATTGTATATAACTAAATAAATAAAACAATAGGTAAATATCAAGGGATGAACTACGTGGTCGAATGACTTTTGTGTTAAGAAGTGACACAGTTATGGTTATTTTTTTTTACCTGGACCGACCAGCTATAAATAAATAAATTCCATCCATTCAAATTCAAATTCGAAATATTTTTTTGATAAAAAAACACACTATACAAAAACAGGCATGGTAAGAAAAAAAGGTCTCTGAGAATGAAGGCATGACTTTATGTATTTTTTATTTATGTCTATTATTAAAGTTTCCCAATAAATAAAACTTTGGACATTACCAAAGTAACACGCAAAAAACTGACAAAGAAAGCTACTTAGTATTAATCGGAAGCCCTAAGTAACTAACGTCACGAGGCCATACTCTCATAGACTTAGATCAAGGAATAACGTTAACTATGTAGTAAAAGCACGTTCCGTAGCAATAAAACGTTATATTGCGAGCGAAGCCTCGCCGCCATATTGGATCCGGTTCTCATAAACTAGGATAATTTCAGGATCTTAATTCTTTAGGCTGTTAATTTGGAACTTTATTCTCTTTAATTTAACGTCCTCGTAATTTCCTTTTGACAAAAGTGGAAAAAAAAAAGTTATAGGGCTCTATTGTACGAAGTAAAATGTAATTGCTTTTGACACGCTCGGCCACCATTGCTGTCAAGTAGATAAGAGCTAGCATAACGTTGTGGGTCTATGGCTGGCTATCATTCTGAAAAAATCTGTCCGATTATTTATTTTTTTGTATTTTATTTTATCGTTGATTTTGGTCCTCAAATCCAGGGCAGTTTTGTGGGACAACTTGTAAAATTGATGAAGAACTTGCATTGAATAAAATAACAGTGAAAAGATGGTTCCAATTTTTTTTTTAATTATTTATTGTAAATAATCATGTTTACTTTTACATAGTACCATAATCTAAATGTCGCCAAATTGTGTGTCAGTTTGTTGGCAACTGATACGCTCAATAATCTAATACTACTTGGTAGGTACATAAATAGTACTAGTGCTTACTTACTAACTTAATTAATGTTTGGGCTTAGTTAGCGGTAAAGGTCACACCAAGCTATTGAAGTGGATGGCCATCTTCAAGGGTCATAATCATAACGACTATGACTGGAACACTTCGACGACAGGACAAGATTCACCGTTCAACGTTGCTTATACTATATTATACTTGACATTGGAAAAATTATGTTAATATGTAGATGGCATTAAATAAATAAATAATAATAACATAACGATAACATTAGGTTTTACTGAGTAGAATATAAGGGCCATTCTACTTTTCGTTGTACATAACTTTTAGCCACGCTCTCACTAAACTATTTTTATTTCAACAAACGGTAAAGTGCTGCTTTTTCTAACTTAAAACTAGAAAAGGGACGTCAATAAGCTTATATATAGAATTAACCTAATTCATAAAAAGTTATTTGTAATAACTATAAAATAAAGTGAGTAACGCAGTGGACGTTGATGTCCCCGCCTTTTCTATGGAAAATGTGCAATTTACCACTGAGTTACCAAGATTCTTCAGCGATAATTGAGTAATTTGGGATAAATTTTTTTGAAAACCGTTAAACGTAAACACTCTAAGTTCACGTTATTTGTTTATTCGCGGATTCATCATTTGGTATACTTTTTATAGGACGATAGCAAAAATGTACACTGAAA
Source organism: Acleris laterana (assembly GCA_963966035.1). Lineage (NCBI taxonomy): Eukaryota > Metazoa > Arthropoda > Insecta > Lepidoptera > Tortricidae > Acleris > Acleris laterana. The sequence continues at coordinate 14,190,489 of OZ014456.1, forward strand.
AGTAGAATGGCCCATAAAGCCTCTGTTTAAAAACGAAACAATGATATTATAATTATTTTATATTTAATTACATACTTGTACATGTATTGAGAACCTCCTCCTTTTTTTGAAGACTGCTTCATAACAAAAAAAAAATTGCTATAAATTGTAATGTTTTGAGAAAAAATAACTAAAGCCAACAGTAAACAAACACTTCATTACAAAATATAGTCGAGAAAAAGCAATAGTAGCCAATAACTTTTTACTAGAGCAATAAGAAAAACAAACACGTAAATATAAAAAGCGGCCAAGTGCGAGTCGGACTCGCGCATGTAGGGTTCCGTACCACTATACATCTAAATAAATGTATTTCTTTATTCTTTATTATATTGGAGTGGATTGAATGAAAGGTAAAATGCGGTTTACGATTTATAACGTATTAAAAAAAAACTAATAATTAGATCTCGTTCAAACCAATTTTCGGTGGAAGTTTGCATGGTAATGTACATCATATATTATTTTTACATTTATCATTCCCTTATTTTAGAAGTTACGGGGACACACATTTTTCCACTTTGGAAACGTCTCTCGCGCAAATTATTCAGTTTAGAAAAAAATTATATTAAAAACCTCAATATAATTTTTGAAGACCTATCCATTGATACCCCACACGTGTGGGTTTGATCAAAAAAATATATTTGAGTTTCAGTTCTAAGTATGGGGAACCCCAAAAATTTATTGTTTTTTTTCTATTTTTGTATGAAAATCTTAAAGCGGTTCACCGAATACATCTACTTACAAAGTTTCCACAGTATAGCTCTTATAGTTACGGAAAAAAGTGGCTGTGACATACGGACGGACAGACGGACGGACGGACGGACGGACCTACAGACATGACGAATCCATAAGGGTTCCGTTTTTTGCCATTCGGCTACGGAACCCTAAAAACACAGTGATGAAATCCTCCTTTTTTGAAATCGGTTACAATTAGTTAAGTAATTGTTTCTTAATACTACAATCAACTATCATTTTTATTTTACAAATTTTGTAAATAAACATAATTTTCTCAAAAATTATACGGAAAGTCGCCATTACATCCTTAAAAAAGAAAGTTAAGAATACCAGACAATGATCAAAAGTCTCCGGTAAGTAGAGAGGTTTTGAATTTGGAATGAAAAAGTGTCCAGTAAGTAGGTACAATATAAATCTCATAACATAATATGTTGTAATTTTAACTTAAAACTCCTCGTACAATATGTACGTCGCTCGCACCATCTCCGTTATATGCGCGCCTAGTACATCTCTGATGAGTTTCACATTGCGAATTGCTTAAATTAATTAAAATAGTTAAAGTAAAAGCTAAGTGCGAGTTGGACTTAGCGCCCTGAGGGTTCTGCACATTTGGTCATGAATACTTTACAACTAGTTTATTTTTCACTTCTCATGCTCTTAAAATGTTACTATAGTCTCTGCACATCGGGACTAAAACTCTTTATTAATCTCTAGGGACTAAAGTAATATTTTTTAATTTATTTTGGAAACTCCTAAACAGCCAATCACGGTGTTTGCGAATGGAGGATTGTCGCCAATTTCAGTGATTGTGTATGGACCATTTTTTGAGCGTGTTAATAACCTCAAAATGACAACTGTGCAAAAATATAAAAAATAACGATTGAATTTCGTGAAACACGATCAGTGATTGCGAACATGAATCTATTTAACTACATTAAGGATAATTCATTTTATTATGCATGATCCAATTGGTTATAAAATAGTTTTCAAGTTTGAATCTGTTGGCTAAATATGCAAGCATTTAAAGCGTCACTTTACAACAACAAAAAACCGCAAAACAATTTTGGAAGAAACTTTGTTATATCAATATTGTAATTTTGTATATGTAGCACGTCGTTTTTTTCCTCGCATTCAAAGTGAAAAGTAGAGTGTTTAACGCGAGACTCAACAAACATAATGACACTCGAACTATGGCTAACCATCTCGTGTCATTATACCTTGTTTTAGTCCCTTGTTGAACAATCTACTATAACTTTTTTTTAATCATTCTCCTGGTTCTATTTTTGAGAAAAGCACTTGTACTTGTTTCGACCATTAAGTGCCATCCTGGGCTACTATGTGTAAAAGCCTTTTCCCTCTTTCCGTCCAGGAAGGCTTACTTACTGGTCTTTGCAGTAATATACTATTTAAGAACCCAAAAAAAACATAAAACCCTCAAAACATTTCGAAATAAATGAGCATTTAATATTCATAATGTTTTGGAAACCGAATTAATACTTGTAATTGTACACTAAAACTTCTCCGCTACCTGATTAAATTCCTATGAAGCTAGCTTCTGGGAAAACCTCGTTAATTTCGTGTACAAGTGGGTATTCTATTCGCCCGAAATACCTTTATTTGAGTTATTTTAATGAAATTTGAACGAGCTGGATAGTTTGCATTCGAAAGTAAATCAAACAAACCACAACTACGTTAATTACTTAAAGCGAAAATACATTGAGAACCTTTGAGGCAATATGAGGCTTATATTTACGTTTCTAACTTAAATGATAACTTTTTAGCCTGGGTATTTTGTGTGTATTTTACTTACAGTACATTACTGCATAGGCCGTGAAGCGGGATTTAAGGACGAGTCCTTCAATCTAAGATGGAAGGTCTTTATTTATTTATTTATCTGGTTGTACTTTTTCCACACCGAAACACAATACGAGTAGGCATGGTTCTCGTGCTCTGCCGGCTCCTCGCTACTCTTACTGCACCAGTCGGGCGGGCGTGCTTCTCCCCGCTAGCCTAATCTAACATCTCCTCTCCGCCGCAGTCAGCGCGTACGGGTCCTTGCAGCAGAACTGCTGGCTGGAGGTGTCAAAAATAAGAAGAGAACAGAAGAACAGAACAGTATTATGACGTATCTGTGCAATTCCGGATCCCTTTGACTGCCATACTTATCGTTGGTCATAATGTATTGTTAGTCATACTTTTTTTTGTCATAACTTCTTTCAGGCTGAAGTTACAGTTTTAAATAAACGTTTATCGTGTAGATTAGTTTGGTTAGGTTAGGTTAGTTTTATATAAATCCTGAAAAATAACCGTGTCCTGAGAAAAATGCATTATGACTTGCGAAAATTATGACTTAAAACACTATTACATAATTATGGCAGTCAATAGAGACCCGTGCAATTCATTTTACGCTGAGAGAAAATGACAGAGTTACGTAACTGCTATAGCTCCGTCCTTTACGCTCACCGTAAAATAAACGGCATAGCCACGTCATAATAAGCCCCCAGAACCGAAACACAATACGCACGCGTTAATAGTGGGTAAACTTTGAATGTATGGAGTTTGTTGTATGTTAGCAGCCATCATTAAAGCTCCTTTGTTCCAGAATAGAAACGTTGAACATAGTCATATATAAAATTTATGTTTGGTGTTTTTTCTAATATATTAGCGACAACCAGCAGCAGGCCTATTGCCTAAAAATGCGACCCAACCGCTGCGTAAAATACGGTGTCGTTGAGTAAACAAAAGACGGGGTCATAGTAATAAACTAATACAGATGTAGTGCAAAATGATTCTCCTTCGGGAAAACTCGGATCTCAATCGGAATACGATGGCACCCGAACTGTCAATCAATGATTGTATTAAATGAGTGACGTTTTCATGTCCATTAAAATGGAACTTTATTGTTTAGTGTCAAATGACAAATGCTGTCATTTGTCACTTTGTCATTTGACACTAAACAATAAAGTTCCATTTTAATGGACATGAAAACGTCACTCATTTAATACAATCATTGATTGACAGTTCGGGTGCCATCGTATTCCGATTGAGATCCGAGTTTTCCCGAAGGAAAATCATTTTGCACTACATCTGTAACATGGCGCCGTTTTTGACAGACATTTTAGGCATTCCAAAAAAAAAAGTCAAAGTTGATTAGGCTGATTTCAAAATAAATGTGATTTAAACTAATCGCGAACTCAGTGATGATCTTTATACAGTCGGGTCCTATTCAGACTGCCAATGATAATAGGTAACAAATATAAAAACGAAGACGATCGCGATTGCGAATGCGTTAGGCAATAGGCCTGGGGGTGTTATTATCTCAAAAACAACGGACGGGCGGACGAACGAGCGAAATCGCAGCGGCGAGTTTAGGTAGTCCCGTCAGAGCGAACAAAACACATTTTAGCGCGTGCATTTTCAATTAAGCAGTATACGTTCGATCCATCACCAGAAACCGTGCTGTTAAATTGAGAATGGACGCGCTAAAATATGTTTTGTTCGCACTGACTGGACTACTTAAACTCGCCGCTTAGACATTCACTCGTCCGTCCGTCCGGCCGTCGTTGTTCAGAGAATCACTACCCTGCAACATACAAAGTTATCACCCGATGTTCTTTGGCTGTAATAATTTTTATTAATGAAAATCTTCGGCTCTACCTTTGGATTGTTCTTATTGGATTTATCAATTCTTTGAGACGAGAAAATGATATCGGCCAAGTTGTACCGCCAGAATTGATGACCATAAGGGCCCGATTTATGGCATTTTCCATGACTCTTGCCAGAACTTCCGGCGAATAGGTTCTCGCATTCTTAAACGATATTCTTTTCAAGGGCTTGAAAAGTCTGAGAGTTGTTGACATAGACTCGGAACTTCAAGAAACCCTACAAATAGAAGTCTGGAACTCTTAATTTAGGTGATATTGCCGACTAGTACAAATCAGCAAAACGAGATATTAGGCGACCAGAGGGCCCAGACAAGACGCATTACGCTAACTATCGTTTCTGTTCGTTTAGTGTTTAAACCAATCGCGTCACTGGCACATCACGTGACTTGTCGTATCACGTCATCTACCAGTGACGCGATTGGTTTAAAAACTAAACGAAGAGAAACGCTAGCTAGCGTAGAGCATCTTGTCTGGGCCCTCTGGAAACAATTATTCCGTTATTTATGTCTAGTTGAAGTGTTTTGTATCTGTTTACTTCCTAAATGTCAAAGCAACACTGACATTCGCCTTTTTTTTTTATTATAGCAATTTCCAACATGGTGATGAGTCTGATGACTTTTGCGCCACCTAGTACATTCTTTCAAATATCTTGCAGCTAAATAAATACTACCACCCTTAAGCTTAACTTTTTCTGGCATAACAAAACCTACGCTAAGAGACTTCTAAGTATGCTATACTTAATTGTAAAATAAAAAGCCTTAACTTCCAACTCAAACAGTGCTAATTGTGTTTGCTCCGTCAGTTTGTTTAGCAAAAAGCCCAACCCCCCCTCGGAAACTGAAATACAAGTTCGTTTTAAACTACGCTGTAAGAAACGAGAAAAGTTCTTGTTGTAAAAGATGTACTTACATTTGAATTTTATTTCTAACTAACATAGTTGAGAAAAATAAATTTTGCCCTAAACTGGTTTTCATATTAGTCAGGCAACGTTTTTAAGTCTAATTATATTATTATCTGCGGTTCGGTTAGGTTAGGGTTGTATAAATAACAACAATAAAAAGTTTTAAAAATTAAGCGGAAATTATTTTAGGATAAACGAAAATTCGGACAAGTGATACATTAGGACAAATGATGGTTAGGGATTCCATAGGGGAACCTAGACTCATGCTACTTTTTTGCAGAAATATACAAGTATATTTACAAGGTCTACTCCAGAGCTTTCATCCAGTGAAATATCTGGACAAAAGCCCTTAAAAGGGTACTCAAATGTGAATTAACTGTTAAATCAATATAAGCTCTCAAACAATTCCTTTTCAAAAGCTCCTAATTAATTACCTCTTACAATTTATTTCCCTAAGGAAATTTCAAATAATAACTTTCTCAAAGTCGCATTGTAATTAAAAATAACAATGAAAAAGGTACCTAACTCTTTAGGAATGGAGTTGATTTTCCATGTCACCAGTTAGCGACTTACGAGTTCGGAGAGTTATAAATATTTGAAAGATTTCGGTGAGAAATATTTGGATAGCGTGACAACGGTTAACGTTAGGAAGGTAAATGGTGTGAAAATAACGCGGTTTAGGGTTAAGAAAATCTATATTTTCTTGTAATATTGTTATTATTCCTAGATTTTCTGTTAAAGAGTTGCTACGAATAGATATGTGACTGATATATATTTATTCACACATTATTTTTATACTTAACATAAAACGTATACTCAACTTATTTTATCTTATCTTTTGTAAAAATGGTCTCTTTCAGATACATTTCAACTTTTAGGATCGTTTGTGCTATTACCCTCTTACAAACTCAGCAGTTTGAATGTGCAGGTTTCCTCACGATGTTTTTCCTTTACCTAAACATCTATTAATGTAGGTACTTAAGCTAGAACAACTTATTAGTCATTGGTACTCGGTAACTGCGGGGTTCGAACTCGGTTCCTTACGATCACGAATCGACACTTTAAGCCACTAAGCCACCAGCGCTGTCAACTAAAAGGCGAACTTAATGCTGTGACACAATGTATATGTTGCATCACAGACTCAGCTATAATATAATTAATTAATATACAGTGCCTCTATTCCCAGCGGTAAGAACCATATCGTATTTGACATGTTACGGTATTGTTTTGACGTCCGCTGCCCATTCATCATGTCAGCCGAAAGACGTCCACTGCTGGACATAGGCCTCCCCCAAGGCTCTCCACTCAGACCGGTCTTGTGCTTTTCGCATCCACTGCGTTCCCGCGATCTTCATAAGGTCGTCACTCCATCTTGTTGGAGGCCTACCTACAGCTCGTCTCCCGATCCGCGGACGCCACTCAAAAACCCTGCTGACCCCATCGGCCATCAGTCCTGCCCATCCGCTGCCCATTACTGTCACGTAAATAAGAGCTATAAAAACCGTAACAATACGATATGGCTATATACTAATAGGTCAAAGACGATATGGCTTTTAGTGCCTAGAATACCGACCCAGCTCTAAGGCCCGTATTAATAAACGAATCTCAACTCTAATGCTTGTCTCGAGATGTGTCAAAAATGACATTGTACTATGATTTGACGTATCTTGTGCCGGGCCTCTCAGCCAAGATGAGTTTATTAATACGTGCCTAAGTGGGTTTGCTACAATCTCATTGTTTTAATTACCCTTTAATTATTCAACAAATTTTAGTAAAATTTAATGTCGAGACAAATGAAACCAGTTGAAGGAGTTAGTAATACATAAATCTGTCTGTCTATACTGTACCTATCTCTTTGCTATTACGTCATCCATCAAAAAGGGTCGAATCCAACAAACTAGAAATGGAACGGGAGCTTGCGCTAGAAAAAATCAGTAATCAATGTACTGGAGTTGTTCTTTGTAGCAAGTCAGTTTTCAATTCATTGACGGGGTAGTAAAAAAAAGATTTAGGCTTGTACTATGGGTACAGTCAAGGACTTTAATTGTTTAGCCACTATGGAACCCTGTCATACCTAATGACAGCGTCAAACCATATGAAAGAAATTACGCTAAAATTAATGATCAACGTTATGCGACAGGGTTCCATAGTGGCTTAACAATTAAAGTCCTTGACTGTACTAGGCAACGATATAAAGAAAAATAAATACTCATATAGGTACATAGAAAACATCCAAGACTCAGAATCAGATACTCGTGCGCATCACTCAAATATTTGCCCATACCGGGAATCAAACCCGTGACTGCTAGCTTCGTAGGCAGGGTAACTACCAACTAGGCTAGGCTAGGTTATTACTCCGTCAACGAACCGTTATTAAACGTCAAACGAAAGTTGCCAGTGGGGCTAGACAAGTTGCCATCGTTCACGAACGGTAGCGTTAGGCGATCACTTTGGTGATCACCTGTCACTTGGCGCTGTCAAAATTAAATAGGCTAGACAATCAGTTTTCAGCGTGTCAGTTGTAACGAGTGATATATTACGTGACTTACGTCATTCCCATAGATTTTTCAATGACAACATATGTCACCAGTGATCACCTAACGCTGGCGTTCGTGAACGATGGCAACTTGTCTAGCCCCACTGCACTGTTACGTAGGCACGTCAGGCTATCAGGTACCAAGTTTGACCGAGTTTTCGAAACTGCTTCGTCAATAAAACTCCAAAATTCGATGGTTATTTATTTGTCACCGAATTTAAAATTAGATAATAACATCCCTTTTTATGAACGCACAATAAACTTATTTTAGTTAATGCGTACATTGTCACTTTTTGTTTAATGCAAATGTTACGATGACAGATAAGGATAAAGCATAATTGAAACACACTTTCACATACAGATAGACAGACAAACGCGGAAAGTGACTTTATATTATACTCTGTAGAGAATAGAATGAGACGTTCGAACTGTTAAAAGGCAATAATAAAAAAAGTGCTGCTTTAAAATAACCTTAAAGCAATTCGATCATCTAAACCGTGTTCATTCTTAGTTGTCAAATATAAAGTACACAACTTTCTAACCTCAAAATGAATTTTTGGGTAAAACAGCTATTTTAAATAAAATAAAGCAATCACAGGCCAAGTGAAGTCCAAAATGTTTACTCAGTTTACTTTATCTACGATAAAAGAGCTGTTTTAGCCGAAAAAGTTAAATTTTGAGGTTAGAAAGTTGTTTACTATATTAAACAAGTAAGAATGAACATAGTATAGCAGCTCCCGGTCTAAACGTCGGGAGCAAACATAAAATAGCGCTGACGCGTCTCTTTCACTCCCTGATCCCTGAAACGACTTTCAGTCCAGTGAAAGCGGAAAACTTAGGCCTCACTTTTATATGAATACCGCGCTTCAATGGGTGGGGTTTATTTAAGGGTCTTTACAAATACTTGGCTTTGTATTATTCTGATTTATAAAAGTAAAGAAAATGCATTTACAAGAATAACTTAGGTTCATAAATTAATAAGAGATTATAACAACAAAAAACAAACTTTGAAAAGTCCGGTTCTTGTTGCTAAGGGAATCTATAAGGGTTCCATGTTGACTACGAAACCAAAAAAGGAAGTTTTTTCCGGTTTTAAGATAGTCAGAGGTGTTAAATAAAAAAATAAGTTCCTGAAAAAGTTTTTGGGACAAGGTTTTGTTGCCGACTGTACTTTTTTTGCACAGTCGTCATCTACTCGTCAAGACGATTCTAACAAGCCCTAACACGACGGTTTTATCATGTGTAATTTAGGAGTTCCTATGATGGCCACCCTGAGTTTCCATCATCAGACTGGCTCGATGGTACTACACTATTGTTTTGTCATCAGAACTAAAGGCGTACCTATGCAAATTTTCAGCTTCATCAAAAACCGGGTAGTCAAATTTTATTTGCAAGATTTGACACTTACATACATACATTACAAGTTAAATAAAAGCTTGTTAAATAGTGCCCAGCGGCGAATCTCCCGAGGCAAATTTAATTTAAGATTTACGCTAATTAAGAAGACTTCATTAATATCCCAAGCAGCGGGCGCGATGCAAATTGCACTAAATAGTTTACTTCATAAAAACATAGTCTACATTTTAGGAGACATTTTTACGAGTACGAGTATATTAAGACTGCGCCGAGCGTACGGCTGATGTACCAGTGGCGCCCTCATTACTTTTATTGTGTTTTCCAATAAACTATAGTATTTTCTTGTTGGTAGGTTTTTGTACTACAAATGAAAACACAACTTATAGGGTATATCACATAGTTAAATACCAATTCATCTTCGAGTTATCAAAGGGTAATTGTTATTAAAGTTTGTTACGTATCCTATAAATTGTGTTTTTACTTGCGCTACAAAAACGTATCGTCTGATTGCAAGGAAATTCTTTAGTTAATTAGAAAACACAATAATAGTAACGAGGGCGCCACTGGACGCTCGACGTTTGCTCGGTGCAGTCTTAGGTGGTTCTATGTAATGAAGTTAAAAAAATAAAACCAATAAATTTTCGTTTTTTTTCCGTTTCTGCATGTTACGTCAAAAGCCACTATGTAAACTTTTTAGAAGACTAAATATTTAACAAAATTAAAATAATTTGAGTACGATAAACCGAAACGATTCGAAAAATATAAAAGCTGTTAAAAGTGCAAAATTTTGATAAAACGTTTTCCAATTTTGATAAAAAGTAGATAGTGTTCGCGTGAACATTGGCTTGCGCGGCAAATGTTCGATGGAATTTAGGTAGACCGCGGCAGCTGCGCGAGGCAAGCGATCCAGCTCGATCAGCGCGTGAAAAAATATATTTAAATCACACAGCTGTCCAACATCCAACCTCCTTTGATGCGGGCTCAAAAACCGACAGCGCTCGGATCGCCGCGCGGCACGTTTGAGCGCGGCAATGTTCGAGCTGCCGCGCACGGAAACCCCGTCTCCGTTGCGGGCGGCCGCCGCGCAATCCAATGTTCGAGTGATTGCCGCGCATAATCTGTACGTACCTAAACTGTAATTCTATGGAACTTGCTAACTATGTAAACAAACAATATATTGAAATTGACATCTAATGTCAATTTTAGTATGGCGGCTTGTTTACATAGTTAGCAAGTTCCATAGAATTACAGTTTATACGCCTTCATTCCCGGAGAAGGGATAGGCTGAGCTACAGAATTACCAACAACTCTAAAAACTTGTTAATAATTCTGTTACCTCATTAAAGGACAAGGTTAATTGAAATAGGCAGGCGGTGCAAACTGTATTAAACCACTTAAACAATTAGAAATCCTTTAAATAAATAACAACTACTACTAGCACTTTCTTACGTCGAAGGTTCTGCTCGCGAGCCAGGGACCGCCGCAAATCACTCCCAAACCATCAAGCGCCGCAAATACCTACGCGTTTTTAAATCCAAATTACGTATTTTCTGCACTTGCTAAAGAAACTCTTTGGCCGTGGTCATCTGACATGAATAAATTTAGTAAAGAAATCTCTGACAAATTAATCGGCAACTTTGGTAGCCACAGGCAAGGCTCCTTTTTTGCTCAAAGACTGACACCCGTATTATAAATAGTGTAGTGTAGTAGTGACTTAAGCAACGATTTTTATATGACTTTTGACACTACTAATACACAAGTAATTTCTTTTCTTGACTATAAATACGGGTGTAGGCTTAGTAGAATAGGTACAGATATAAGGGAGTGATAAAAGGTGTATTTATTACTTAAACGTGGCTTAGTTTCCGATGTCAGTAGAAGTACAATTTACACTGAATGTAATCCGTACGGCTAGTAATTCACAGGTTCGTTAACAACCTCGATTAACGTTCTCAAGTTAACGATGTAACTGTTAAAGATACAGTAGGACCATCGACTTATTCAGTCTGCCAACAAACGACTCTTTCAAGCGAGGTTTAGTACCAATTCCACCAAACGATGTTAACTATTTAACAGACAATTAGAGCATTAACAAGTAAGTACCAATTTCACCAAACAATGATAAATTTAATCAATGTTAATCGACTGTTAGTTCATACATTTTGATAGCTGTTAACTCGTTAGTCGTCTGTAAAGTGGTTAACATCGTTCTGTAAAATGGTATTTTTTATATCGCAACAAACAATGTGTCGTTGGATTTTTTTTAGCGTCATCGGAAAAATATTGCTAGGAACACACATACATACATACATACATAAGCTCACGCCTTTATTCCCAGAGTGGGGTTGGCAGAGCTACAGAATTACTAACAACTCTATAAACTTGTTAGTAATTTTGTAACCACATTTTACACAATTAGGCTAAGATGTGTATCGTGTAGTACTGTTAGGCGATGGGCTTGCAACCTGTCACTGATACACTGGTAAACATGTGGTTACAGAATTATCAAAACGTTTTTATTATTATTATTATTATTATTAGCCCGGAATGTCCCACTGCTGGGCAAAGGCCTCCTTCCCATCCTTCCACGTAATTCGGTTTTGGGCAGTCTCCCGCCAATCGTGCTGAAAGGCGGGTGAAAAAGTTTTTATAGTTGTTGGAAATTCTGTAGCTCTGCCTACCCCACTCTGGGAATAAAGGCGTGAGTTTATGTATGTATGTATGTAGGCTAAGATGTTTATCAGTGTATTAGTGACAGGTTGCAAGCCCATCGCCTAATAGAACTACACAGCCTTTATTCCCTTAGTCGCCTCTTACGGCATCCACGGGAGGACATGGAGTGGCACTTGTCTTACGCGGCAACCACATGGGGGTTTCTAAGAACATTGATGAATAATAGCCAAATTGATGAATGTAAAGGTAAAGCCAATTAAACGACCTACTGCGTCTTCGTTCCCTACGCATCAAGGACGACAGAAACTCAATTTGTGTTCGCCGAGATAAATCGGTGTCGCCGCCTGATGGATGCTGCCGTATCGACCTATCGTTCACGCGCCTGATACTGATACCGTCGTCATCGCAGGTTCGGACAAGTTCGTGATAAATTAGGTTTATAAAAGGTAACAACGAGATAAAATTTAAAACTGCTGTATCTCCATAATGGGTTTGTTAATACCAGTTAAACAGTAAATTACCAGGAAAGGATCTAAAGATGAGACTACATACATGTATGGTTCCTTGTTGTGATACCGTCGTCATTGCAGGTTCGGACAAGTTCGAGATAAATTGGGTTGGGTTTGCATGTTTATTATAATAATAATTGAAAATATTAAAGTACTACAAGAAAAATAAAAAGTGTTTTTTTTTCACAACAACCCAAATACAAATGAAGTAAAAAATAAATAAATAATAAGTACAGACATAATTGACATATTTTACAGTACAATATACAGCACCAAGTACAAATTACTAATAATAATAGCGTTGTATGTATAGGGTCGACTATCTAACAGATAAAAATGCTTGGCCTAAACCCGAAACTTAGTCATTAATAATTTATAAAATTGCAAAGTTGTTTGTCTAGGGGACACCGTTGATGTAGGAAAACATACCAAACTTTTATTTGGATGTCCTGTGTCTTTTTTTTTCCTCTTTTTTTTCCTTTTCTCCCTTTGTCTTTCTCGTAATATTTTTGACATGTTTTCCTGCTGAACTACGCATGCTATTTGATATTATATTTAATTTAATATTTAGCTTTATATAATGCTAGACTAAGTAATCATTGTAGTATTAAATATGGTTAAAAAACGACTGACTGCTGAGTTTCTTGCGGCGTTTCTTCTCAGCAGTGTCTCCTCTTGGGAAGCGCTGGTAGATTCTTGACGTGTAAAGGGCCCGTGCGGCCAACTTACTGAATAAATATCTTTTATCTTCTATCAGACAGGACAATTTTTCATAGACTAATAACTGAAAGAGACTAAGTTCTTGGTACAGTTGAACTCAGAAGTAGCTGTAAATTTTTAGTCCCTTGTCGCAATTATTAATATACTAAATTCAACCATTCAAACTTTAATATGTTACACCGAAAAGATTTTAAAATATTTCTACTGTACTTTTTACCCTAATGTACCAAGGGTTAAATCGGTAAAGGGTTATACCGGTTTGCATTTCCTTGTTTGTTAAATTTTTGGGTCACTGCTATTTAGGCAATGAGATCGAAGTATGTATATTTATACTAAAGGGTTATAAAGTAAAATCATAAAGGTACAAGATAAGGCAAAGCCGCTATCGTGTTGTCAATCATTTTATGGCAAAAAAGGATAAAGTTTCGTACTGATTAATAAAACTACATACATAGGTATATTTGAACAATCCGAACTCGCACTACACACTTACGAATGTATTAACATTCAAAGTATGAGTAAAGTTTTTTTATACAGCGTAAAAGTAGAAAAAAATACTTACCGCCTGTTTCACAATCTACAAGTAAAGCATATTTCGACATACATTTAATTTTAAGCCCTTTCTCTTTCTTACACTACAAAATACTAAAGGAGCCAACTTTTAATAGCAGATAAATTTATGTGTATGTATACATATATACATAATAATTTATTACAGCGTTCGTCACACAAACATTTGCCAATACTGAATATCGAACCCAGGAGCGCTAGCTTCGCAGGCAGGGTGACAACCAACTCACTATTGGATGCTAGACCAAGATACGAGTAGCACTTAAAATAAATAAGTTATTTTACCAAGTGGAATACAACCTCAGCAGTAAAACAAAGCTCACGATAAAGTTATCTCAAAGCTTGATGCTAGTATCAATAACACAAAGGAATAACAGCCTTAATGCCACTACGTCGTAGACAGTCTACGTCGTAGACAGTCTACGCCGTAGACGTACAATGCCATAAACGTTGCTACGACGACTTTGATAATGTTAAGAGAGACCAACCAAAAATTTTGTATTTACGAAGATTATGTTTTTTTTTTTATAAAACTTTGGCTCTGTTCTACTGGATAGAACCATATTGTTATTGACATGTTATCGTGTTGTTTTTAACTCGACTATCCTAACGTTTACAATATGATATGTCAAAAGCAATGTAGTATTTTTGACCGCAAAGTTTATGAGGAATTCTAAGTCGAATTAACATTGAGGCGACACGTGTCGGGACGTTTGTTACCTAGTGAATCTCTGGTTTAAGAAGAAGAATCCTTAAAAGGATAAAGCACTGTTTTATGTCCGGAGCGCGATATTGAATCCTGAGCAAATGGTGTCACGAGTTAATTCCTGAGTGAAGCGAGCGAATTAAATCGGAGTCCTGAGTGCAGCGAGGGATTCAAGCTCGCCCAAGACGAAAACCGCTTAATCGTATAATATGGCTTGTAGTAGCCAGTACGATTTTCAAACAAGTTATTTTTGCGGTAGGTTTCTATGGAACATTTTATCACACGAATTTAAATCTCATTATCAACCAGCGGGTTATAATGTCTTCCTTTAGTTGAGATTTTCATGATAAATGATTGAGCAATTGGGAGCATGTGATGTGAAAAATAATTTAAATAAGCTATACGACAATAATACCGACGCTCTCTTACTCGTAAACCAAGAAATTGCTTTTACGTTTTAGTGTTAATCACGTTGAAGCCCAAAATAAAGTGTTTGGTGTAAAATCCGTTTATTAACTTTTAAGCTCGCCCCTGTCTACAAACATGTGTGCTCCGTAAACAAACGTTATGTAAACCTACGTTTTGTTAACAAAACTCAGGTAAGCCACTTACATTTTTTTAACTGACATAACAATCAAATTCACATGTTTATTTTGTTTATTATAAAATGTTGCCTCAACTTGACGCTTTAGGATTTATCCAGTGAGTCAAATATTTATCCAGTTGAAATGTAATTTTTATGGTCATGAAGCATTTTCTGAGCGCAAGTGTTCGTTTCCCAGTCTTGAGTACTTTCTTTTTTTCAAGTTCAAATCACACTAATATTATAAAGGCGAAAGTTTGTGAGTGTGTGAGTGTGTATGTTTGTTACCTCCTTCACGCTGCAACCGCTGAACGGATTTGAATGAAATTTGAAATGGAGATAGCTTTTACACTGGATTAACACATAAGCTACTTTTTATCCCGGAAAAATTAAAAGTTCCCGAAGGAATAACGATAATTGAAATCCACGCGGACGAAGCCGCGGGCAGAAGCTAGTTAGTAATAAACTTCGAGCCCCCGCGGTCACCATGTACCAATGAGTTGTACCAATGAAAAACATCGTGAGGAAACCTGCACATTCGAACAGCTCAGTGTGTGTACCTAAGAGGGTAATTGCACAAAAGATCCTAAAGGCTCGAAGTTTATCCGAAAGTGCCCATCTGTAAGATAAGATAAGAAGATAAGTTCGCCTCATAACATAAAAAACCAATGATATTTTATGTCGAAATATAATGTCCAAGATATTGAACTGCCATCAAAAACGCAAAAAAAACAAATGGTAACATAGGTCAGTTAAACTGAAGTCTGCTTAAGAAAAAACACTTGCTTGAGACTGCTCTCAGTATATCAGTCAGTCAATCACGAAAGAGTTACTCATCGCACACATCTATACTCGTATGTATAGATGTGTGCGATGCAGAGTTCTCGTATCTCACGAAGTCGTTTGTACGCTGTGAGTAATTTTTCAATTAACGTCCGCTATGTTGGATGAATCGAGATTAGGTTGTAGGGGTCGATTACGAGTATAAAAGCCGACGAGATTTATTCAATCATTGTTTTCAAACAAGTTTTCGCTCTGCCATGTCTATAAAAAGTTAAAAACTTTATCTTTATCCGTTACTTAGCCCTTGGATTGGCAAAGCGTTTCCAATCTTAGGATTGCAGTCTTAATATTGTATTCTCGAGATGAAATTTTCTAGGGTATTACCATCAGCCTGTGTGCTCGTTTGCCTTCTCCTTTTTATAGAGAACTAAAATTAAAAGACTTAATGTTTTGCATTTTTTTTAATGCTACATAAATACTAACCAAAAAGATAAATGGTGCTTCGAGACAAGTAGGAAAACCAAAAAAACATCATAACTTACTAATGGCGAGAACTGGCACGATTCTGTCACTCGGGTAAAAAAGTACATTAATCATGGCGCCGTTAAAATCTCGGTGAATAATGATGGTGCATAAAAGTCTTAAGTAGAACGTAATTATCACGATAATGCAGCACCTAAAAATCAAGTTTTTTGTGATATAAGGTAAAATTTGATTGAGAGGCCGGTTGCCGTTGAAAATCTACATCAAACACGCCACAATGCATGTTTAGTATAGTCTGCGTCAATTGAAATTGCCAAAGATGTAAACAAATTAGTACTGTTTGACACATAACCTCAAAGTTTCATCAAGCGTGCTTTTATTAAAAATAATTAATAGTTTTCATATTAAATTTAATGTGACAATAAATGATCTAGTGCATAAATCATTACAAAGACCTCACTTGATCTTTAAAACCACGTGATTATCGGGTAATAATGGTAAATTGGTTCATTTGGTTGTGTTAACATCTTTGCCAATTCCAACTGGCACAGACTATACTCGTAAGTTAATAGAAAACATTATTAATTAAAATCAAAATTAATGGTATTAAAAAAAAAAACATGATTTTTTTAATATTGTAGTAAGTATTGTTTAATTTTAATTACAAAACTATATTAAAACTTTTTAAAATGAAGCAAGCATCAGTAACATTTATTAAAAGTAAAAAAAACACGATTAAATGTTAGGAACGGTCCGTCATTTGCCAGGACAGGATTTGATTTCAAAATATTTTAAACTGTTCCCGATTCATAACACCTTTTTAACTTATGAAATTAAAAAACAAAAAGATAAAAGCTTTTACACGTCAAAAATCTACCAGCGCTTCGCAAGAAACTACTGCTGAGAAGAAACGCCGCAAGAAACTCAACGGTTAGTCGTTTTTTAAATATAACAGGGGGGTTATTATGACATGGCTATGCCGTTTATTTTACGGTGAGCGTAAAGGACGGAGCTATAGCAGCTATATAGCTCTGTCCTTTTCTCTCAGCGTAAACAGAACTGCATTGCTATGTCATAATAACCCCCCAGGGCCTCTATTCAACATGGTAAAAACCATATCGTTTTTCAATATTGTTATGGTATTTGTCACCGTTTTGATAGCTTTTATTTACTTGACAGTAATGCTGCCGTCCTAAGCAAAAACGCAGTAACTAAGATAAACCTCCTGTAGTAATATCAACATTATTTTTAACGCCATAGAATTGAATTTGCTTTGGTGATTGAATTTAAGTTACTGCTTATTGGGTTAGGAGGGCAGAACCTCCTAAGCCGAGTTAAAAACAATATCTTAACAGCGGGCTTAATATCGCGTGTCAAATGTGGATAAAGCATCCGTCACTCTCGTACTTATTTACGTGTCAGAAGGTGACGGATGCCGTATACAAACTTTACATACATACATACATTAAATCACGCCTGTTTCCCAGAGGGGTAGGCAGAGACCACTTCTTTCCACTTGCTACGATCTTGACAAATTTCTTTCGCTTCTTCCACATTCATACATCGAGCATGCACGCACGTCGGTTTCGGGTACTTAAGATTCGGCCCTTTTCCAGTATTTCACCGATTTGACTCGAAAAAGTACGCCTAGGGCGGCCCCTTCCGACCCGTCCACTCACTATCGATGTGTATATCTCTTTCGTCAATCTTCTTTCATCCATCCTTTCCAAATGACCGAACCATCGAAGCATGCCCTTTTCAATCTTAGTCAATACATCTTCTTCGTATACAAACTTTATCACACTATAAACGCATATGAGGGCCCCAGGTCAAATACGATTTGGATTTTACCGATCCGATTTACCGATCTAATATCTGTTATATATTTTTACCCAATAGATGCCCTTACCTATGTCATAAAAAAATATCACATTTTACCACACTACATTCTGGCGACATATTGCGCTGGGCGACATATTGTCGATTCACCATGATAGCCGCCTGCTTCGTTGGCGTAGAGCTCTCGCTAGTGACATTGACACATGACTGGCGTCAAAGATTAGAGCTGGCAAACTTTGGACAGGTTACGTGGTAAAGTTAAAGAATATGTATACTAGAAAAACTTAAGTAAATGACCTCTTGCATTAGTGGTGTACAAAATTTACATACATACACACATACATAAACTCACGCCTTTATTCCCAGAGTGGGGTAGGCAGAGCTACAGAATTTCCAACAACTATAAAAACTTTTTGATTTTGCACACTTAGGCGAAGATGTTTACCAGTGTATTAGTGACAGGTTGCAAGCCCATCGCCTAACAGTACTACACGCCTTTATTACCTTAGTCGGCTTTAACGACATCCACGGAAAGATACGGAGTGGCACTATTCTAATCCGGCTACCACACGGGGAAACAAAATTTAAATAGAAAATAAATATAAATTTAAATTTATATAGAAATTACGTCAAATTTCAAATATATTATGTCAAACGGTCTATACAGATGTGTTACAACTACATGCAATAGGTCATTTAATTAAGTACACAGTTCACGAGCTCAATTTAACCCTTCCACTGGCCTATTATGATTTTTACCATTATGATTCCGATCCATTTTCGAAATTTTTGAAAAAAGTAAATAACTAAAAAAAAATTTGTAAAAATATGGAAGAACGCAACATAAAAATATATTCCAGTGTAATAAGAACTTCGTAACATATTTTGCACTTGACCTTGACCTTGTACCTAGAGTCGAAAGCATACATATCTACACAGCTATCGCGTCAAATATACATGTACCTTATTGTTAGTGGCATAGGGCCGTGTTGATATTTTTGGCGTCATGGCAGCGTTTGTATATTTATAACTTAGACTGTACTAATTGGCATGTGCCTGTAGCGGTTGTTAACATGTCCATTTTTTACGCATCAAACATGTGTAACCCTCCCCAAAGAAAAACCTCTACCTAATTAAAACCTAGAGCCTAAATATAATTAAACTAAACTTTCTACCTTTAAATATACAGAGTATGCATGAATAACGATTATTGAATTGGCCATATGATCATCTAGTGTCTAAGAACCTACATTGTGAAACCGTTTAGTTAGTAACCTAAGAACTTTTCATGCATATAAGAATGGTATAGTTATTTAAATAAAACCTATCTCTTTAGCCTACAAGATTAAGTGAGAATTGTAGTGAAGTAATAAAAGTGAATGAATATTGGTCTTATAAGTAATAAAAGTTCAGTCAAAGTCTTTGGGTCTATTTAGTGATTGTTAGGATGAAAACTGGAAAGTATGCATAAGGCATTTTATTTTGCGCCTACGGTCAGAGCCCGCGACTCCCCGCTCATGACTGTGAGACTCGACACCTGACGGGACATCTCTCCAGCGCTACTAAATCTTTTCTTTCCAGGTGGGACTTTGATTTTACAGTCTTTGTCAGCTGTTAATAATAATTTGGTCATGTCATCAGTTTTCAATGGACAAGAGGGAATATTCGCGAAAGCTCCTTACTCCATTGCAGGAGTGAAATATAATATACTAGGAGCTGTATTATTAATGTGTCAAAGTCATACTGTTAAGATGTAGATAGGTTAGTAGTCAATTAAGACCAAGGATATGTAGTTTGATATTGTATCAATTTACTGCAGTTTCTATGAAGAGCCAAGTTATAATTATAACAATAATAATTCCTTAAGATGATTGTGACTCTTTCTAGTCATGATGAAAGCTGGATCTGATGAATGCTGGATCTGATGATTTCAATCATAATTTGTAGATATTTGTTGTAGTATGTTCCCGTAGGAATTGGATAGTGATTCCAACTGCTAACAGACTATAAGGCTGGTATACCCTTGAGTAATACCAAGCAGGGGACGTATCCCATAGTGTTAAACAGGGAAATCACTCGTCGTATAATATTCAATGTAGATTGAGAGAAATCAGTCAATCTCATAATATTCAATGTTGAAGTATAATTGGCTATCTGCCATTGACTAGAAATAATCACATATCATTAGCTAAGGATCTTTGTCCTAGCAATATATTGAGGCGTTGCGAGCTTACTATCAGGTAGCTAAGTTTGATGATATTATAACTGGTCAGTTGCAATATTTGCAGTAGATATTTATTTTTATTCATAGGAAAAACCAGATCACTCAGGCTCAATTATTCATTTCAAATGTTGGTATGTGGTATAGTAAAGCTTTCCAGTCTTGATACTATTTGATATATTAAAGTACATTCACAAGAAGGAGTGTCGTCGGCCAACAAGATGCACTTCTTTATGCATAGGTTCCCTTGGGAAAAGCATGATAATTCTGCTGCACAGGGACTAGCCGCAGCCCGTAGGCAGTACGGCCGAGTCGTAACTCAGTTTGAACAGAGAATACCAGCCGACGAAGTGTTGGTAGGAAGACAGTCCAATTCATAAATATGACTTTGAACTTTACTTATGAACGCAGTTACTCTGCTTCAGACTAGAAATATTTACTTTCTGATAAGCTTACATGAGCATTATTGGCTAGGAATAAAGTTAAATAGAGTCATATATTAATGATATTACAACTGATCAGCTGCAATACTTTCAGTAGATATTTATTATTATTCATAGGAGAAACCAAATCACTCAGGCTCAATTATTCATTACAAATGTTGGTATATGGTATAGTAAAGCTTTCCAGTCTTGATACTATTTGATATACTAAAGTACATTCACAAGAAGGAGTGTCGTCGGCCAACTAGATGCACTTCTTTATGCATAGGTTCCCTTGGGAAAAGCATGATAGTTCTGCTGCACAGGGACTAGCCGCAGCCCGTAGGCAGTACGGCCGAGTCGTAACTCAGTTTGAACAGAGAATACCAGCCGATGAAGAGTTGGTAGGAAGACAGTCCAATTCATAAATATGACTTTGAACATTACTTATGAACGCAGTTACTCTGCTTCAGACTAGGAATATTTACTTTCTGATAAGCTTACATGAGCATTATTGGTTAGGAATAAAGTTAAATAGAGTCAAAATAAGTTTATATCTCCTTAGAATAAAATTAGGTATGCTTAAGTAAGTAGTTAATTTCCCAGGTTTCCCTAGGTCTAATTTCAATAGTTTTAGTAGTCATAGCGATAGCGGAGTTGGCAAAGTTGAACAAACCCTATAACCATAATAAAATATGCCTAGCTATCCACATTACGTGTTTATAAGTCTCCCACGGTGTAATGAGAGATCTTCTATCTACCTAGGGTCCCTAAGCACCTACTATTCTATTGTTTTAAATTAAACTAAAAGTCAGAAATTTACTTTTATGATTACGTTAAACGTGTGTGTGATGTAGCACATTCCGGTGTAAGAATATCCTTCTAGACCAGCTAAACCTATCATAACAATGACTTCGGAAAACCAAGTTTCCTGTGTGTAGTCCTAAGTACTCTTCAGCCGGCTAATAAAAGCCTTTAGTTGGCGTCAAAGCGGAGTAAATACCTAAGGTGGTCGATATATAAATATATAAATAAGGGGTACAACACAAGAGGTATATCTGCATATCGTCTGCACCACCTGTAAACAGGTTCGGATCCGACTAGGGGCCCTATGAAGCAAATATACGGAATACCACCAGTGTTGTCTGACGTACCGAGTTAAGGCGTCAGAACCTTGCGCGTAACCCTCCTGACTTACTTGGCTAATGAGATAAATCATATGTTTCTTGATTGTAGAAACCTTCCGATTCCATCCCATAACCAAAATGTAAGCGTAGGTTATTTTATCGTTTTCAACGTCTGCCTTGGAGCTCTGTTTAGTAGACTACCAGTAGGCGTCATTAGGTACAGAGATCTGGAAAATCAACATGATTAGTAAACAAATCACAACAAGAAAAGGAACGCGAACCCTATTGTTAACACATCCCATAACCCCTGCCACGACAGCTGCACCCAGACACTACGTAATCAAATCATAGCAACTAAAGGAACACAAGAACGCGAACACAAATTATTAAACCATTCCCGCAGCCCGTTCCATGCTAGCTGCCTTCGCCAACTCGTAGCGCTCCCCATCCATTACCTAAAGCGTCACACCAACAAAAACCCAATTATAGAATAAGCACGAACACCAAAATGAACAGACAAAATGGACGACACGAGCTCCGGAGCACCCTAAACCATTCCCGCATCCCGTGCCATGCTAGCTGCCTTCGCCAACTCGTAGCGCTACCCATCCATTATCTAAAGCGTCACACCAACAATAAAACCAATTATAGAAGAAGCACGAACACCAAAATGGACGACACGAGCACCGGAGCACCCTCACCATACCTCACCACCTAGACGGACGACGGACCCCAAGAGCTGAAGAGAAGAAAGAGGCTTAGCGTCCCCTTCCCGGCCCTTTTATCTCTTTTTCCTGTCATGCGCACTACGAGATATTCCAGCTATCAGAGACTAATGTTAAATCATTCGTATTTCCAGCTGTTAGGGAAGCTTTCCGCTTGTCCAGCCATTTCCTATCTCCAGCGTTCCTTGCGAGCGAGGAGCCCCAGCGTCCCGGCGCGCGTCGATCGCGAATCATACCGCCAATTCTCGCTTCATCCACCTAGCCGCATTGTTTAAGCTAACGTAATGAGTAACAAATAAGACTCACTTTCATTTGAATTTGTCTCTTTCTTTTTTTTAATCTAATTTGGTTTAACTTCTGCTAACCATGTCTAGTTAGCAGAAGAGTCCTTGTTACATTTTATAATTCTTCCTCATTTAATTTATTTAATAAATATAAATAATTAAGTTTGTTTATTATCTGAATATTAATAAAACATTATTATCTGAATATTGATAAAACTTCAACAATTTTATTTTGTGTTGTAATTGGACATAAAACAACGCCATCTGTACGAATCGGAAGGAACCCGCTTTCCTCACTAGATGCCCGGGAATAAATCTGTCAATTCTAGACTAGCTGTTAAATAGTTTTCGATTTCCTCCAGAGAGGTCTCTGTTTCTCAATTTATATAAACCAATAATAGCGTTCCTCATTACGTTTGAAGTAAAGTTGTATTTCGAGATTCAATGTTTTTGACATTATGTTTGATTGTAATTAATTAGTTAATTGCAGATATGATGTTATTTAATAACGAATTAGAATTTTAATACTAAACTTTAATGTATAACGATTTTTACTCTTGTTAGAGCCTAAACTGAAATGAATTATATTTGCGAATTGAACGGCCATTTCTGGACCGTTACAATCAACCCCCAAAATTTACACAGGTGGCAAAATTGTTTAACCGGAGGAAATTTTCAAATCTCAAACTAAATTCGTAAATATAATATACTCTACCAATTTGTTAACACTATCTCTCAAATGTAAAAGCCAGTACAATAATGGTGAAGTGTGTATTGAAACCAAATGGATAGAATTTGATTACAGAATGTATCTCCCAACCTGTCGATATGCCAACAATGAACTATCATCACTCTTCGCAAGGAACACAAGGTCTCAGCAAGAGGAACCTGGGTTGTGAATCCAAGTCTACTCTAGTAGTAAAGTTTTGCCGCTTCACAACAATTCGGCGACCACATTGCTCGGTCTGTGAATTTGACTTACATTGCCCAAGCCATAAGTGACCTAACAAAACCCCCCCTCTAGAAACCGAATGCCTTTGATAGCTAAAATGCTAACAATCCGAAAGTTATTATATCCAAATTAAGAGTCCCACCCCGTTTATCAAAATCTATATCATTTGGAGAATGTATAGTTGCCGAAAAAATATGACAAAGCCACTGCGGGCTGCCTGTATAGTATGGGTTTTCTATGAAAGCAGACTTAGAAACTGCAATTTGATCTAACCTAACACCTATTCCACAGATAACCCATTGTTAGTGTAGCGCCTTGAGATTTAGTATTAATAAATTGAATTCCATTTCTATAGAAACTATTGAATCATTAAGGCCCATACTTTTTCCTTTTTTTTTTGTTGCGGAAATAACGTTCGTCTACCTAATTCCTTCCTCATTCTCACTTTCATACGCCCCCAACAAATCATCAGGATCAATTAGAATGGAAACTTTAAAACTACTTAACTATTTATTAACCTTAATGTACATACATTACCCCTGGTCAATCAATTAATTCACTTTTAAGTAACTACGCATTAAATCTACAACCCCCCTTTCTTACAACGACATGATTATTCTACAACCTTACTTTGGATGTTATATCATAATATCTAAACAAAAGTTTTTTTTATTTATTAACAACTTTTGTCTACTTTATAATAACTAATAACACATTTATTTTTGTCATCCTTTAAAACAGCGTATGATCCTACACAATAGTAATCACTAATTTTTTTTTTTTATATTTTACTGAATGGATATTATTATTATTGGTACGTTTTTTTTTTAAGTCTCTTGTAGTTTATAATAACTAGATTCAATTTTATTTTAATACGTAAATATCTATGATTCTTATTTGTACTCATTACATCACTACTCAACC
Organism: Acleris laterana; assembly: GCA_963966035.1. Classification (NCBI taxonomy): domain Eukaryota; kingdom Metazoa; phylum Arthropoda; class Insecta; order Lepidoptera; family Tortricidae; genus Acleris; species Acleris laterana. Next base: position 14,215,239 of record OZ014456.1, read on the forward strand.
GTAGAATCCCAAACTCGAGACGATTTTCTGAACAATGAATTTCTACGCTAATCTATTCGCAATATTTACATTAGTACACCGCACCTCCAAATATTTTTCCTCTACCACTTTGCTTTGTTTTATAATCCATACAACCTGAAACGAGACTTAGACAATAGGCACCTATGAAACAAATTATACTTCACTCTATTTGTATAAGTACTAAAATATAATAAGTGATGCGCTTGTCCCTTAAATTTATCAAAACAATATAACTTTAAATTAATTAGAAATTCAATGTCCTATTCTGCCTTCTTGTAAATTAATAATTGCGAATTTAAAATATAATTATTTGTTGACAATTGTCAAACTTGACATACCTAACCATATTATAACTACCCTTACCTTATCTCTAAGCTTCATGCCTGCGCAAGAACAAGTCTAAACTCATGTTTCTTGTATATTGAAAATAAAATACATAGCTAACGACTACTATCTAAGGCTAGTAACCTGACGTCTAACAAATTATCTACTTAACTTACTTAATAACTATATTAACTCTGTGTTAATCCTACTTACTTTAAGTTTACTCAATGTTTTTATCAATCATTTATCCTAAATTCCGACAGCTAAAACCACCTATTCTATAGATAGATGTTTCACCTCTAAACCGATTTCGATAAAATCCAATATATAGACAGTCTAAACTCAGAACTAACATACATTTAACGTATACATTTTTTTTTTCTCGCAAGTAACGGTAAACGACTTCCACACATACAGAATCGCAGACAACAACTAGTGTTGTAACATAAATAAACCTTGTTTTTCCCATCCAAACATCAGAGTAAACTTTATGAAAAACGATAACATCTGTAAATCCTTTCATCGACAGATATCCATCTTGCGATGATTTGGGTAAACTATTTACCGAAAATGTCAAGTGTTCTTATCGGGTATTATTAACGCCCCCTAACGAAGATTTTAATAAGTACTAAATCGCCATCTAGCAATTATTTGTGTAAACTATGGCTAACCAAAAATACAAAATGTTTCGGTCAATATTAGCGCCCTCTAACGGAGATTTGAATAAGTTCTACAACTTCCACCCTAAAAGTTCAATAAACATTTTTTAAACTAAACTAAACATACATTATAGCAAAATAATCATACGATTATTTTCCTACTTGAGATGTATCCAACTAATCCGATTTTTAATCCACGAAACTTTACATAGGTATTAAACGTACTTACAGCATTGGTATTATGTCAGTGTGAAATAACTCCCGTAACCTAATTAAACGCATACGCACACACATACGAATTGACAAAATTACATAAGTACGTACATTACGATTACTTATTCTGTGTTAATAGCAACTTTTTTAATACATCTTTTTAAACGTTACAAACTTACAAACTTACAAATGTCATGTATTGCGAAATATGTCCCTATTTATTTTTAATTTAAACTAACCTAACTATTCGCAACCTTTTACATACACACGTACAACTTGACAAGTTTACATAAGTACATACAATACGTCATGTATTGTAAAAAGAAAACCCTTTTTTTTCAACAATATCACCCTAGAATCGCTACCTTTTCCATACAACATACATAGAACGTTACATACGTTACAAACATAGTGTATTTCCCTATTTATTTATTTTAAACTATCCTAATTATTTGCAACCTTTTACATACACACTATACCTACATACAAGTCATATATTGCAAAACATGTAAAATAAAATAATTATGTATATTTCAGTTCAATGAGACGACTCAAAATTAAATCGGCAATATGACTCAATTTCTTCACAACAGTTTTTTATGTATAGTGATTTTCTATCACTAACTTTCAGTTTACCCCTTTTTTTTGTTTTCATCAAAATTATTGTCATTGAAAATCTACTTCAAGAAAATAATAATTCTAATCATTTAATTAACTTCACATTTACACCTATATTTTATTAGTGGACTTTCTTATCAAAAATGTTTGGGTTTCTGAACGGATTGAGACAGACGGACGCCATTGCACTTGACAGCTAGGTATCTATTGTTTATTTTTATCATCTATGGTTATTGTTCGTCAAAATAAAACTGAAGAGGTGAAGACCTAAGTTAAACAAATTAGTTGTTATTAAACTAGTAGTTACTTAGTTACTAATATATATTAGACTATGTTTAACTCCTGATCAGCTGATCATATAGTGTAATAATTGTACAAACTGAGGTGGACAATAATGGAATGTGTGCCCGCGTCCAACGACGACTTGGTCTATCTTACTAAAAAGGAGTACTATTCGTAAAACGTAAATATATGAACGACGTCTTTTACTATTATAAACTATTTTATGTATTTGTTAGTTAAAACTTATAATATTAACGCTAATGCATATTATTTATCTTGTCCTTTTCTAAAACTTGATTACCCAATAAAGATACCTAACCTACCTAGTTTACCTGGTAGTAAGTAAAGTTAGTTGTGATTTTTACCTAATGTTGTTTTAAGTAACTAATTAAATATCTTTTTTTTGTTTCAGCCTGCTTCGTGAAATATCCTCCGCTGATATTGTTAGAGAAAAATGTATCTTGCTGACTTGACAATGTTAATGAAGGTTTATGTTTCTACAAGTTATAACTAAACTATAAAGGATTGCGCTACAAGCAAAAACCTGGTGAACCAATGCACAACCTATGGGATTAGGTTTCCTCCTTCTGGTTAAACTACTAAGTTATGTGATGTGATAAGAGTTTTATTGCATTTGAATGTTAAAAGACATTTTGATACTCTTTTTGCACGTTTTCCTTTGTTATGCACTATTCTTGGATTATACAATTCCTACTTATGTGTTTCTTAATTATTTATCTCCTAACATACCTAAACTAGCATGGTTTGTTTACTATATGCATCGTTAGGCAAACTTTAACTTGAAATAATCTGTTCATAGCATGGTTTTCTATTATGTAAGTGCCTGGTTAAAAAGCTTTGTTTAATATACATACTAGTTTAATGGGAAATGTTCTATCAACCCCCAGACTTTGCTATATGTGACAAGTTCCTAAAATTGACAGCGGTACTAGATACTATAATAATTAGTATTCAATCCTTGTTATTCTACATCAAAGACCTATTTTTAAATATATTAAATAATATGACTTTATTTAACTGAAAAGTCACCATCCTTTTCTGGTAAACAATTTTAACAACTCCCAAATTAGAAAACTTGTAAATCTTATAAATGGTATCTTAGCAGGTTAAATAAGATGTTGCATTCTAAATACCTTACCTAAACTTTTTTCTTAATTATTACTGAAGGCAAAACATACATCAACCCCAGCTCAGTATCTAAGTTAAAACTATCCAACCCCCCGTCTCTTAGATTAATGACATAGTCACTAAGTACTATGATATTGAATAATAAATAAAACTGAGAAATTGTTTAATATCATATCATACATTCTTTTATGAGCCACTGAGTTTACTATTGTTTCTTGTTCTTAAATGCACCTATCAAGCCGCTTTTTATTAAAATTCAGACTTGTATATCTCCCCTTTTAGCTATTTTTCAGTCTAGCCTGAGATCTCTTCTCTCTTATATTTGCGATGAGAAGAAGAATCATGTATGTTATATCTGAATTATTTAAAATGGTAAGTTAAAAATATAGTCAACAAAGTTGAAATCGTTTTTTTCTTTTAATATGAGCGCTAGACAAAGGTAATATAGAACACATGCACATACTGCTAAGTTTTTTTTTTATTTTTTACCCTAAACCTTTTATGGTAATATGTAACTAAATAAATAACTAACTAATTATTTTGTAAAGTTCAAATGTAAAGCTAAGGAAAACATACTAAAATTTAATAATTAAGTTCTACCCTAACAATTCCTAAATAAACTTGTAAGTAAATCTATAATATATTTTAATTTGTTTCTGAGTCATGGATGTCTTCTATCTATTTAAGTATATATTTATCTATATAAGTATTTATATCGTTGTCCAGCACCCACAGCACAAGCCCAGAGCTCAGTTTGGGACTAGGTCAATTGGTGTGACATAGTCCCCTGATATTATAATTATTATTATTAATCAATGAACTCTTATAATTTTAACTACCTTTTATTGGTTAAGTTATTTTTAACTATTGAAATAATTTTCCTAAGATTTTAAAGTTTTTTTTTTTTTATTTACCTGCAGTGAAACTTAATAGAAAAATACAATTATACATTTCTTATACTTAGCTAAAATATTTTTAATTCAATCGTAATTAATAAATAAATAAATTAAAGATGACTTTTAGATATTAGTGAAGTACTCATTTTCAATCATTGCATTATACTAAATTATTTAATATTTTAACCATAGCAACTTTTTTTTTCAGTTGTGTCTTCGCTGTATTTAATCTGTCTGTGTCAAAACTGTCAAATAAATGCCCTATACCTATCCAACCAAATTAGCTTTGCTTAAATTTTAAAGTTAGTGAAGTGTTTCATCTAAATTGTAAGAGAGTCGTTCTTATAGAACAAATAAGACGTACCTACCCGTACTTAGCTACAAATAAGATGTATCGTGTTAACCTGGACTAAAACTTTTTACGTTTATCGTGACGGTCGCAGATAAAGCGGACGAGAATACCAAGACATGATGATGATGATGATGATGGACATTATTAACAAGTGTTACACCAAACCTAACTATAGTGAAGTGTTTAAAGCGTCTGAGAATCTAAGAAACTTTAATGCAACCTAACCTTTTGTATTGTTTTTGTGAATTATAAGTGACGTTTTTAAATTTGAGTTTTTATTTAACAATATCATTAACTATACCATATCTTATACCACTATCCTGGTCACGGCACCAAATTGTAACCCTCCCCAAAGGAAAACCTCTACCTATTTAAAACCTAGAGCCTAAATATAATTAAACTAAACTTTCTACCTTTAAATATACAGAGTATGCATGAATAACGATTATTGAATTGGCCATATGATCATCTAGTGTCTAAGAACCTACATTGTGAAACCGTTTAGTTAGTAACCTAAGAACTTTTCATGCATATAAGAATGGTATAGTTATTTAAATAAAACCTATCTCTTTAGCCTACAAGATTAAGTGAGAATTGTAGTGAAGTAATAAAAGTGAATGAATATTGGTCTTATAAGTAATAAAAGTTCAGTCAAAGTCTTTGGGTCTATTTAGTGATTGTTAGGATGAAAACTGGAAAGTATGCATAAGGCATTTTATTTTGCGCCTACGGTCAGAGCCCGCGACTCCCCGCTCATGACTGTGAGACTCGACACCTGACGGGACATCTCTCCAGCGCTACTAAATCTTTTCTTTCCAGGTGGGACTTTGATTTTACAGTCTTTGTCAGCTGTTAATAATAATTTGGTCATGTCATCAGTTTTCAATGGACAAGAGGGAATATTCGCGAAAGCTCCTTACTCCATTGCAGGAGTGAAATATAATATACTAGGAGCTGTATTATTAATGTGTCAAAGTCATACTGTTAAGATGTAGATAGGTTAGTAGTCAATTAAGACCAAGGATATGTAGTTTGATATTGTATCAATTTACTGCAGTTTCTATGAAGAGCCAAGTTATAATTATAACAATAATAATTCCTTAAGATGATTGTGACTCTTTCTAGTCATGATGAAAGCTGGATCTGATGAATGCTGGATCTGATGATTTCAATCATAATTTGTAGATATTTGTTGTAGTATGTTCCCGTAGGAATTGGATAGTGATTCCAACTGCTAACAGACTATAAGGCTGGTATACCCTTGAGTAATACCAAGCAGGGGACGTATCCCATAGTGTTAAACAGGGAAATCACTCGTCGTATAATATTCAATGTAGATTGAGAGAAATCAGTCAATCTCATAATATTCAATGTTGAAGTATAATTGGCTATCTGCCATTGACTAGAAATAATCACATATCATTAGCTAAGGATCTTTGTCCTAGCAATATATTGAGGCGTTGCGAGCTTACTATCAGGTAGCTAAGTTTGATGATATTATAACTGGTCAGTTGCAATATTTGCAGTAGATATTTATTTTTATTCATAGGAAAAACCAGATCACTCAGGCTCAATTATTCATTTCAAATGTTGGTATGTGGTATAGTAAAGCTTTCCAGTCTTGATACTATTTGATATATTAAAGTACATTCACAAGAAGGAGTGTCGTCGGCCAACAAGATGCACTTCTTTATGCATAGGTTCCCTTGGGAAAAGCATGATAATTCTGCTGCACAGGGACTAGCCGCAGCCCGTAGGCAGTACGGCCGAGTCGTAACTCAGTTTGAACAGAGAATACCAGCCGACGAAGTGTTGGTAGGAAGACAGTCCAATTCATAAATATGACTTTGAACTTTACTTATGAACGCAGTTACTCTGCTTCAGACTAGAAATATTTACTTTCTGATAAGCTTACATGAGCATTATTGGCTAGGAATAAAGTTAAATAGAGTCATATATTAATGATATTACAACTGATCAGCTGCAATACTTTCAGTAGATATTTATTATTATTCATAGGAGAAACCAAATCACTCAGGCTCAATTATTCATTACAAATGTTGGTATATGGTATAGTAAAGCTTTCCAGTCTTGATACTATTTGATATACTAAAGTACATTCACAAGAAGGAGTGTCGTCGGCCAACTAGATGCACTTCTTTATGCATAGGTTCCCTTGGGAAAAGCATGATAGTTCTGCTGCACAGGGACTAGCCGCAGCCCGTAGGCAGTACGGCCGAGTCGTAACTCAGTTTGAACAGAGAATACCAGCCGATGAAGAGTTGGTAGGAAGACAGTCCAATTCATAAATATGACTTTGAACATTACTTATGAACGCAGTTACTCTGCTTCAGACTAGGAATATTTACTTTCTGATAAGCTTACATGAGCATTATTGGTTAGGAATAAAGTTAAATAGAGTCAAAATAAGTTTATATCTCCTTAGAATAAAATTAGGTATGCTTAAGTAAGTAGTTAATTTCCCAGGTTTCCCTAGGTCTAATTTCAATAGTTTTAGTAGTCATAGCGATAGCGGAGTTGGCAAAGTTGAACAAACCCTATAACCATAATAAAATATGCCTAGCTATCCACATTACGTGTTTATAAGTCTCCCACGGTGTAATGAGAGATCTTCTATCTACCTAGGGTCCCTAAGCACCTACTATTCTATTGTTTTAAATTAAACTAAAAGTCAGAAATTTACTTTTATGATTACGTTAAACGTGTGTGTGATGTAGCACATTCCGGTGTAAGAATATCCTTCTAGACCAGCTAAACCTATCATAACAATGACTTCGGAAAACCAAGTTTCCTGTGTGTAGTCCTAAGTACTCTTCAGCCGGCTAATAAAAGCCTTTAGTTGGCGTCAAAGCGGAGTAAATACCTAAGGTGGTCGATATATAAATATATAAATAAGGGGTACAACACAAGAGGTATATCTGCATATCGTCTGCACCACCTGTAAACAGGTTCGGATCCGACTAGGGGCCCTATGAAGCAAATATACGGAATACCACCAGTGTTGTCTGACGTACCGAGTTAAGGCGTCAGAACCTTGCGCGTAACCCTCCTGACTTACTTGGCTAATGAGATAAATCATATGTTTCTTGATTGTAGAAACCTTCCGATTCCATCCCATAACCAAAATGTAAGCGTAGGTTATTTTATCGTTTTCAACGTCTGCCTTGGAGCTCTGTTTAGTAGACTACCAGTAGGCGTCATTAGGTACAGAGATCTGGAAAATCAACATGATTAGTAAACAAATCACAACAAGAAAAGGAACGCGAACCCTATTGTTAACACATCCCATAACCCCTGCCACGACAGCTGCACCCAGACACTACGTAATCAAATCATAGCAACTAAAGGAACACAAGAACGCGAACACAAATTATTAAACCATTCCCGCAGCCCGTTCCATGCTAGCTGCCTTCGCCAACTCGTAGCGCTCCCCATCCATTACCTAAAGCGTCACACCAACAAAAACCCAATTATAGAATAAGCACGAACACCAAAATGAACAGACAAAATGGACGACACGAGCTCCGGAGCACCCTAAACCATTCCCGCATCCCGTGCCATGCTAGCTGCCTTCGCCAACTCGTAGCGCTACCCATCCATTATCTAAAGCGTCACACCAACAATAAAACCAATTATAGAAGAAGCACGAACACCAAAATGGACGACACGAGCACCGGAGCACCCTCACCATACCTCACCACCTAGACGGACGACGGACCCCAAGAGCTGAAGAGAAGAAAGAGGCTTAGCGTCCCCTTCCCGGCCCTTTTATCTCTTTTTCCTGTCATGCGCACTACGAGATATTCCAGCTATCAGAGACTAATGTTAAATCATTCGTATTTCCAGCTGTTAGGGAAGCTTTCCGCTTGTCCAGCCATTTCCTATCTCCAGCGTTCCTTGCGAGCGAGGAGCCCCAGCGTCCCGGCGCGCGTCGATCGCGAATCATACCGCCAATTCTCGCTTCATCCACCTAGCCGCATTGTTTAAGCTAACGTAATGAGTAACAAATAAGACTCACTTTCATTTGAATTTGTCTCTTTCTTTTTTTTAATCTAATTTGGTTTAACTTCTGCTAACCATGTCTAGTTAGCAGAAGAGTCCTTGTTACATTTTATAATTCTTCCTCATTTAATTTATTTAATAAATATAAATAATTAAGTTTGTTTATTATCTGAATATTAATAAAACATTATTATCTGAATATTGATAAAACTTCAACAATTTTATTTTGTGTTGTAATTGGACATAAAACAACGCCATCTGTACGAATCGGAAGGAACCCGCTTTCCTCACTAGATGCCCGGGAATAAATCTGTCAATTCTAGACTAGCTGTTAAATAGTTTTCGATTTCCTCCAGAGAGGTCTCTGTTTCTCAATTTATATAAACCAATAATAGCGTTCCTCATTACGTTTGAAGTAAAGTTGTATTTCGAGATTCAATGTTTTTGACATTATGTTTGATTGTAATTAATTAGTTAATTGCAGATATGATGTTATTTAATAACGAATTAGAATTTTAATACTAAACTTTAATGTATAACGATTTTTACTCTTGTTAGAGCCTAAACTGAAATGAATTATATTTGCGAATTGAACGGCCATTTCTGGACCGTTACACATGGGAGTGTGTCTCTATGTAAATATTTCGCAAAATTACACAGTTTCTACAGTATTTGCGATTGATAACTTCTACGTGGATAACATCGCTGGCAAAGACACCTAATTTAGATAATACTGGCGACCCGCCCTCACTTTGCTTCGGTTTACGTAACTTTTTACTAACACCCATAGATAAAGCAAAATATAATTGCATAAAAACCTTATGTGACAACTTATCTAAGTAATGGTGAAAGAAAACCGCATCAAAATCCGTTGCGTGGTTATGGAGGATATACAGACAGACAGACGCGGAAAGATTCTTTATACTATGTAAAGACAACGTTATCGTTGTGAAAAACCATGGAGAAGGTCATTATCCAGCAGTGAATGTCTTGCGGCTGATGATGATGATTATGATGGTGATGATGACTATGAGGATGATGTAAAGACAAAGAAGAAGAACCCACCAGTATTACTGACGTTGGAACACTTAAGTATTACATACATCATCATTCGTCATCATCACCATTCACCCAACGGAGAAAATTGGAAGAAATAAATTGATTGCACGGAGGTTTCCATGCAATTAAAATTAGTTTCAAATAACAATGTTATTCTTGATAAATGACAACGTCAACGTCAAAATGTGCTTGTCTGTTTGTTGATCCTAGTGTCTCCACCAGCTTTATAAGTAGATGCACAGTTTAGTGCTTTGTTACTTTAACGTCATGTTGGTACTGCTGCACTAATCTGTCAAAGGCGTTAAAGCGACAAGGTACAAAAGTGTGCACCTATACTTGTTATGGCAGACTGCACCAATGGGTATTTTCCCGACTGTGCGACGTAAAGGAGTCATGTGTTTATCAGCCTAATTTTTGTATGTATGTCTGTTCTTTTGTGGCGTTCTAAACGCGTCAGGCGATTCTGATAATTCTTATGGCAATCGATTCGCCTTAGTCTTGTGACATACATACATACATACATTAAATCACGCCTGTTTCCCAGAGGGGTAGGCAGAGACCACTTCTTTCCACTTGCTACGACCTTGACAAATTTCTTTCGCTTCTTCCACATTCATACATCGAGTTTGCACGCACGTCGGTTTCGGGTACTTAAGATTCGGCCCTTTTCCAGTATTTTGTTTTGTGTTTTTAGTCTTGTGAGTATGACAGTAATAAAAATATCAATATGGCGGCAACCAGACACCATAATTGTGAAAAGAAAAAAAAATCGACGAACTATAGTAATATATTATATTACTAGGACAAGTATTTATAACGATTTTAAGATCTTGATATTGTGTTGGGGTGTTACTGTATACAAGTTACATAGTTAGAAAAACTCATTGGTACATGGTGACCGCGGGGGTTCGACCTCGGTACCTTACGATCACGAGTCGACCTTCTAAGTCACAAGGCCACCGACGCCTCTTCCAGTCCCCTCAGTCTTACTACAGAGGTAATTATCTATAATCTACAAAAACTGGTTTTTTGTTAGAGTTATTTAATAATAAAATACACTTCTAAATTTATTTTGGTAAAATTAGCTATACGAAACTGAACGAATTACTTAAATTACCTATCAAAACTATATCTAACGCAATTTACCCCGTAAAAATCCGAACAGAATAAAAACAGCGTCTGACAATTTTGAAATCATTCTAAACTCAACATAACCAACACCTAAAGAACTCCATTACTTCTCTATTCTTCAAAATGCACCTCTTGCAACTGCTGATGCCTTTGTACCTGGTAGCGGTGGTGACCGCTTTTACTGCAGGAGCTGACGATTTCAGTAAGTGGGTGCAGTGTCGAGTTGACAAGCATTACGAGATTTTGGCAATTAAAAAGGATGCTGGAGACTTTGACAAGGCATGCCCTAAAGGCTATGCTCCTGTTGAGGGCGAGTGTTTAAGTCCACTATGGCAAGCGGGTATGTTACCCTAGTACTTTAATATATTATGTGACCTTTGAAACAGTCTTTTTATTTTGAATTTATTTTTCTTTAGATAGTAAAAAGTAAAAAAAATATATAACACGCGGCAGTGAATCGGACACTGGCTCAGAATAATGGCAAAATAAATACAAAAAAGTAGTAATTAAAGTAGAAATACGTACTTAGCCAGTATACAGCATCGACAATTTGGCACAATTAACAAAAAAAGCAAAAAAACGAAAATCAACCAAAAACAATGTCACTTTCCGCGTATCTCTGTCTGTCTGTCTGTATACCCGCTAACTCTTAAACCACGAGACGGATTTTGATGAGGTTTTCACCATCAGTTGGATAATTTTCACGGAACGTTTATGGATAATAAATAAAGTAAGTAATAGTAAATTTTACAGAAATTTACTGCCGACTCGCTTCCTCTAATACTACAAAAATTTGCATAGTAGTGTAACGGCACCAATGATGAACACCTTTAGCTGACATGAACCAGTAATCGACACTTCACTCTTAATTCAGATTTCATACGGTCCTAAATTGATTTTTGCAAAACAAATGAATAACTCTTATCTTCTGTAAAATAAGAATCAAGTGTCCATTATTAGTGCCTTGTCCATTACTGGTTTCAACACCCTTTCACAAATACAAGGTAGGTTTAGGTTAGGTTAGGTCTTCAGCAGACCCTGGGGTCAGGGGACCCCTTCGTCCACCGGGGCGCACCGGAAGTTTGAGGGTGCCTTAGCAAACCAAGGCGCCCTCCTGGAGTCGTTAGCGTCGAGGTGCCACAGCCGAATGCGCTTGTTCGTGATCGCGTGGCACCTCCCCGAAGGACGCAGATGATTTACCGCTGGGTTTTTAGTAGGTATTCTGGCCGTTCCCGGTTGGTGAGTCCCACATAACCATCCCAGGCCCCCCTGGACCTGGGTGGTATGCGTAAAAGCATTTCCCCAGTGCAAAACAAAAAAAAAAGGTCTTCAGCAGACCCGAAGGCCAAACCTCCCAGAAATAGGTGCTCCGTGACTGAGTACCTTCGTCGACCGAATTTGATTTTGAAACCTCGTAATTCGTCAGCGTTATATTTCTCAAAGGGACCACGGGGCATCAAAATCCTTTCAAAATTCAAGGGTCTACGAGAAAGAGAGGGTAACAAACTCACATAAACTGGATTTACTCACATAAATTTAGAAACTGGACTCATTAGAGAAATAAGTCCATGGAGTTCACACGCGAGGACAATAGACAGACAAATTAGAGGTTCTATCCTACTTGGTAAAACCATATTGATTTTGACATGTTACTGTATTGTTTTTAACTCGACCGCCGCCACTACCGTCAATAGACGCTACAGAAATAGGTTTGCAAGCTCTAGGTCACCTGGCACTACTTTAAATAAAACGCCTGACATTTTTATATTTGAATTAAACACATAATAAACTATAACATCACACCAAGCAAAGCGCTCTATAAATAGCACACCTTCGTTATTTTACAACCCCTTTGTTGCCCAAGCACTGCCATACCCACCGCTGAACAGCTGTCAGGCGCCTGTATTAATTAATAATAATAGTATGGCACACTAACTAAAGGGATTTCGTTGCTAGCTAGCTCTTAGATCACAAGTAAATAAGACCCATCAAACGTTGACAATACATAAATATTCAAAAACAATAAGGATTTACCGTATATTTCATCTACTACAATGTCGTAGTAAATAACAGAGTCTGTGTATCATTGCTGGAGCGGTCTCCTGCCGTCAGATGGCGTGAGTGCGCCTTACTGGGCGTCATTTCCGGAGCGAGGGGCCAACGACGTGGCGCGGGGTGGTAGGTTACCGTTACAATTGTTAATTTTATACTTACACAAAAAGTCATTTGTTTATTAAACACTAAGATAAGTAATCAAAATAATAGCGAGAGAGTATAAAACAGGAAATGGAAAACCTAAGCTATTTACCTACTTCAGCCGAATAAGACAGAAGGCCCAAGGCAGAGAATAGAGAAGTTCAATGATGATTGACGATAACCAACCAATCACATGATGCAGTCGGGTGAAAAGTTTATAATAAAAGCAAGCTTTGAAAACTCGTCTATATTTAATAAAAATAACCCAGAGGGTTTCATTCTTTGATTAAAATGTAAAAGCCTATGTAATTTCTACAATCAAGATGAATAGAATGATAGGTATCTTATAATTTTAAAATTATCAAACCGTTCAGTTTGCTGAGCATGCCAAAGCCTCCAAAGGCCCAACGAAAAATTCAGCTTGTAGTCCTACCAGTAGTACTATTGTTTTATATTCATTCAGACCCAAGTACTCAGAAAACTTACTTAGAGGACACGCCAAATTAGTTTAGCGATTTTTTTTAAAACAAATGGCAGGTTTCCTTTTAAGTCCTACTGGTAGGATCGTGGTACGCTGTGACTACACAACTGTTGAAGGAGCTGGGTCTGAATGACAAAGTTAATAAGTACTATGGGTAGGACTTTGGGCCTTAGGAGGATAGACGTAGGTACAATATACTCGAAAAACATAACCCTCCTTCTGACGCAGTCAGGGAAGGGAATATCTTTATTCTGTATGTAGGTCCCATAGATAGAGAATAATACCACTATTAAAGAAGCACCGCTAGAAACCCAACAGTAATAATTATTACTTACTTATAGATTACATAATAGATTTCGGTTATCGTTACTTCCCCAGTTTTTATTTCCGAGATGAGAAGTAGTCTGTTTGTCTCCATTTAAAATTTGATCAAAATCTGTCCAACCGTTGCAGCGTGAAGGAGTAACAAACAAACACACAAACTTTTACATTCATTCATCATTTATAATATTAGTAGGATTATTAGCGATAGGGGTAGTCATAGTCATAGTCATATTCATTTATTGCTTTATGTTGTACAATGAGATCTTAAAAATACAGTAGGTAGCTTCAACATAAACCCTGCAAGGGCACTGCAACAAGACACAATAATATACTTACATGTCTATTTAGTAAATCACATTTATATTATAATATATAACAGATGAAATTTAATAATACAAGGCTAACAGATTTTATTTACTCTTAAAACGCAAAAAACTCTTCTAAATTATAAAAACATTTTGAAATCAAAAAGCTCCTTAACTTACTACAAAATATAGACTCTTTTGTTATGTTTCTGATTGTAAGGGGTATTTTATTATAAATTTTCACAGCCATGTGATGTGTTCCAGAGCTAACAATTTTTAAATTAGTAAAAGAGCTTATTAACTTATTTCTCTGCCTTAGATTAATTGGCCATTTATTATTTTTTTCGTGAGCAAATAGGGCTTTGTGATTTCGTACAAGTCTACATATTTCGTAAATATGCATAGATACCAGTGTTAGGATATTAAATTTAAACGTGTGAAATGTGGCCTGCAAGTATCTGTTGCTTTAATATTGACCAGTATCCTAATACATTTTTTTTGTAGAGTGAAAAGTTTGCTAACATTGGTGCTGTTGCCCCAGATGATTACTCCATAACTAAGCCAGGCGTGCGCGTAGGCATAATAGGCTATTAAGGCAGTTTTTAAATTAGTATTTTTTTTTAATTCATAGAGAGCATATGTGAAGCGAGCTATTTTGTTTATTATTTTGTCTATGTGTGCTTTCCAGTTCATCTCTGAATCTATTTCAACTCCTAACAAGTTACATGAAGAAACAGTCTGTATAAAATTATTTTTATATGTAAAGTTAGTATCAATGGGTATTTTTTGGCGGGGTTTAATTTGGATTAATTTTGATTTTGCAAGGTTTAATTTTAAATTATGATCTTCTAACCAGCCCGATACTTGCTTAAGGGTAACTTGTATTTGTTGTTCTAAGTCCTCTCTGTTATTACACTGGAAAATTACTGTGATGTCATCTACATATAGTATGCTATTATTATGTACAACCTTCGGCAAATCATTTATATATATTACAAAAAGAATACAGCCTAAAACACTGCCTTGGGGGATTGAACCGTTTAATATTTGTTCTTGCGATCTAAAACTAGTACGGCAATTTGTGTTTGCGTCGTGATAATCAATATCTACAAATTGTTTCCGGTTCTCGAGGTAAGACGCAAACCATTAAACTAATAAATTTTATTAGCTATTCCCCGTACTCCTATTCCATACAGCTTTTCTAAAAGTATTTTGTGGGAAACCCTATCATAAGCCTTGCTCATATCTAACAAGAGAGCCACGGCGTACTTCCGGTTATTTATTATGTTTAGGATATTGTGTGTAAATTTATATAACTAGGGCAGTTACTGTGGATCGTTGTGTACGAAAGCCATTTTGGCTTTCGTCATATATACTGAGATTCTCACAAAATGATTTTAGTCGTATTGCCATTGCGGATTCGAATATTTTTGAAAAGGAAGATAACAGTGCTAAGGGGCGGAATTTATTTGGATCATTTGCTAGTTTCGTTTTGGGGATAGGTTTTACTATTGAAGTTTTTAAGAGGTCAGGAAAAATTGCTTCGGAAAAGGATTGATTAATTAAGTGCGTTAAAGGCTTTACTAATTCGTCCCTACAATGTTTTATGAGGATCGGTGGGAATTCGTCAAAGCCAAAACTCGTTTTATTTTTCATTTTTGAGATTATATTTTTTATTTCGATATGACTAACTGGGTTTAAATATAATGATTTAGAAGTTCTTTGATAGTTCTATCATTAACAATTAATTTAATTTTTGTAGTATCTCTAGTATTTTCTTTATTGGTCCTTTCTTTTATAACTTGCCACATGGTTTTTGTAACATTATTTGAGGACTCAATTTTTTTTATAAATTGGTTCCGTTTTGAAAGTTTAATTATTTTCTTTAAGGTTTTTTCATACGTTTTATAATGTTTATTTAAAATAGGGTTATGTTTTTGTGACTGTACTAGTAGTTTTAAAAGCCTTTTATTTTTACAGGAAACTTTTAAACCAACATTTAACCAAGATTTGCTTTTTTTCTTTTTCAAACGTATTTTTTGTTTGGGAACACATCTGTTCAAAATAGTGACCATTTGTTTGTGAAACGCACTGTAATTTTGGTTTTACATTGAGGTCTCCTCCGGTAAGGTAAGAATCAATATGGTTTTAAAAAAATATTTTGTGTGTTTGTGTGGCTGTCTGTGGTACCGTAGTTCTTAAAGGGATGAACCGATTTGCATGCGGTTTTTTTGTTTTATGTTTTTAAAGTTGTTGGTAATCCAGCTCTGCCTACCCCAATGGGAATGAAGGTGTGAGTGTATGTATGTATGTTTTACTGTATTTTTTAAGAATACCCAGCCAGCTACATACCACGCCGGCCTCGAACGTCGATGTTAAGATTTACGGTCTCTGCAGATACGCGTATTTCACCGATAAAGCCGGCGAATGTGATCGATTCTTTATTCACTTACGCCGAGTGCAAGTGACCAACGCGCGAACGAAAAAACACTTATTTTCAGTAAATTATTTGGGGTCGGTGCATTATAGCTGTTAAAAAATGTTCCATACATACATATTAGCGCTGGATTAAAATACAACGTTTCTCGACCCCAAAACGACAAACATATGAATGTTTGAAAATACATTCACAAACATATGAAGATTTTTGGATAACCGTAATAAATTAATTGAAAAATATAATAAAAGTAGATGTACCCTGCGCGCGTTGCTACGCCACTAACTAAAATAACACAGTAACCTTCGTAGACTCATGCACAACACTTTGCTGAAGATCATCACATGATCAAATGCATAGTTTACCTTACTATAAAGGACATACAGACAAACATTCAATGTATATACTTATATACAAGATAGAAGAAAATAATACGACTCTATTCATTTTGTTCTATTACCGTGTTGCGATTGTTTTGCGTCGCTATTGCCTAACGCACTCGTAATCTCAATCGGCTTCAAAGCGGAACAATTGTTTTCATTTTGTATGCAGACAAGCCTTCGAATTTCAAAATGAAAACCATTGCGATGGCTGTTCGAGCTCTGCTCAACACACAGATATCTGCTATTACCGGGATTTGAACCAGAGACCGCTAGCTTCGTAGGCAAGGCTAAGGCATAATTTGAATACAAGAAATAAAAATAAAATCGCTATTTAAAAAAATCGTGTCCGTAAGGTTTTTACTCGTAAATTCATTTGTAGGACAATGCTCCATTTCTATAATAAATTACGTGACGAAGTTTTAAAGTTACCATTTCCAGTACTTAAAACTTACTTGAAAAAGTCGCTGATGTCTAAAGCTTACTATAGGGTCGAGGACTATAAACACAAATAACTTAATAATAACTTAGTCATAAGAAATATGTAAACATTGTATATTGTCTAAGGGACACGGTTTCTGTAGGAGAATGTATCGAAACTTTTTATGTAGTTGTCTTACACTGTCATAATTAAGTAAAATGTTTATAATTATTTTTCTATTAAGTACTAACTAATTAGTGAAAATTCATAGTTTTGACACATTTTCCTGCTCAACTACGCGTGAATACATTTATTCTTATTGTAAGTTAGATTCATTGTTTTATATAATGCTAGATTAACTTTTATAATTGTATATTTAATTTTAAAAAACGACTAACTGTTGAGTTTCTTGCGGCGTTTCTTCTCAGCAGTGGTCTCTTGCGAAGCGCTGGTAGATTTTTGACGTGTAAATGCGCCGTGCGGCCTACTTACTGAATAAACGTCATCTTTTATCTTTTATCTTTTACTACCAACTAGGCTAAAATAACGTCAGATGAGCTTGTATGAATCCTTTGTATCAATGCAAGATAAACTCCGGATGCTGCAGAAATACGGGTTGTTAATCTCGTGGAAATGCTGAAGTAGTTTTATCTCCATTCGAGTATAGCTCAAGCAGAGAGCGGTTTCAGTTCCAGCTTGTCCCCTTGTCTTTTGAAACTTTTCTGAAGAGTTATTTATTGCTTTTAGATGAGAGAAAACTTATTTAGAAAGTGAGACAGTTTTGCTTGCTATAGTGTAGGTTAGTAAACCTTTACACAACCCTTTATTTGGCAATGTATGTCAAAGTATACTGTATGTATGTATGTATGTAAACACTTTATTGTACAAAACACAGAAAATCAAATACAATATTTACAGAATTAGAATGTTAATGTCATACCATAATGTCCACTTTTTTTTTTCATGTACAACTCATATTAAATATTTATATAATATATTATGCTTATGCGTTTTTTTGCAAACTGTATACAACTACATACAACAGGGTAGTGATTCTGTAAACAACGCCGATCGTGCGGACTGTCGAGTGATACCAAGCGGCGAGATTAAGTAGTCCCGTCAGTGCAAACAAAACACATTGTAGCGCGTGCATTTTCAATTTAGCAGCACGATGGGTCGAACGTATAAGGCTGCTTAATTGAAAATGCACGCGCTACAATGTGTTTTGTTCGCACTGACGGGACTACTTAATCTCGCCGCTTGGTATCACTCGACAGTCCGCACGACCGGCGTTGTTTACAGAATCACTACCCGTGACTTACTTAAGTTTATCACATATACTTCGCTGGCAGTTTTGGCAACGTTCTTGAATATAATTGAAGTCTAACGAACAAGAAATGGTAAAGAGGAACCCAAAACCATAAATTAGATTAATGCACACCCCATCATTAATATACTAAAAAGTTTAACCGATCTGCATTGCTAATTATTACAAGCGAGATTAATTTGCACATTTGAAGGAAATAGGGCCCATACATAATGCATGGTAAAAATAAGATCACAGGTTCGTTACTGGCTCTATGTAAATGAAATATTCTGTCTTCAAATCGATATTATGTAAGTTTTTATAGTTACTTTCGCGACTAAGGGCCTGTTGTTTGATCTGTAGTTAAACTAACTAATTGTTAAAATTTGAAAAAGGAATCAAAAATTTGAAGGAATCTCAAGGAAATGTGTCAAATTTTCGATACCTTTTTCGAATTTTAACAATTGAATAGAAATAGAAATAGAAATATTTATTAGACGATCACAAGAAAAAAAATACAGATTAAATTGAACATTAACAAAGAATGGCAACACAGAAGACAAAATTAAACAATAAAGAAATGGGTGATTTCTTGACACCACTCAGCACTAGGTACCTAGTCAATTAGTTAGTTTAACTACTGATCAAACAACAGGGCCTAAGTACGCTTAGGCCCACTTGCGTGAACCAGAGTTAGCGTCTTAACCCGAGGTTAGGCGGCAAACCACGTACAAAAGTAGATGCTTAACTCTGGGTTAAGGGCTAACTCTGGTCCGCGCAAGTCCGCCTTAGGGCCATTTGCACGCAGAATTTAACCCTGGGTTAAGGCACTAACTCGAGTTAGTAGACGTCAGATTCATACGAAAACTGTCATTTTAACTCGAGTTACGCGGACTTGCGCGGACCAGAGTTAGCCCTTAACCCAGAGTTAAGCGTCTACTTTTGTACGTGGTTTGCCGCCTAACCTCGGGTTAAGACGCTAACTCTGGTCCACGCAAGTGGGCCTTAGTGTCTTAACCCAGGGTTAAACTTTAACCCTGGGTTAAGACACTAACTCGGGTTAGTAAACGTCAGATTCATACTACTACTACATACAACTGTCATTTTAACTCGAGTTAGGCCGACTTGCGTGGACCAGAGTTAGCGTCTTAACCCGAGGTTAGGCGGCAAACCACGTACAAAAGTAGACGCTTAACTCTGGGTTAAGGGCTAACTCTGGTCCGCGCAAGTGGGCGTTAGTGCCTTAACCCAGTGTTAAATTTTCTGTGCAAGTGGCCCTTAGAATTAGTTTAAAAGTTAAAGTCAAAATTCTTTATTTTTCAATTTAGGTATTATAATAATGCACATATGAATGTCAAAAAGCATTTCCACCGGTTCGAAAAATAAAAGTTTGGCCCCGAGAAGAACCGGCGTTAGTTTCCCACCACTAGCCCTATTTTAGGGGAAGCAATGGATTTGCAGAAATCCCTTCTGAATGCACCCCTAGGATATCCAATAAATATTCCCTCCTTTCAAGTACGTACATAGATTTAGCATTTTTGGCTTTGCTTGTCTGTCAATCTGTCAAGGAAGGGTTTTCTTATAATATTACTAGCTGTTTCCTGCGACTCAGTCCGCTTAGATTTAATTTTTCGCTATTCGACGCAAAAAGTACTCTTTGTCCTTCCCCGGCACGGAAACTATCTAATTTAATCGAGATCGATCAAACTTAGCTATCTGTGACCCATACATTTCGTTACTACTTTGGAAAAAACTCGTATCTGATATTTCAAGATGTATGAGTTTGAACTTAATTCTGTTCTAATTTAAGTTTAAAATCGTATGTCATAAAATATGACATACGAGGTTTTTTCAACGACTACAATTTCAAGACGATGATAATTATATAAGTTTAAAAAAATGCTTTAGCTACGAAAGCATAACAAACAGGTACTTTCACATTTAATATTATAAATTTTATAATATTTTTATGTTTGGATTTCAAGGGCAGATATCTCACTTACCTTATAGGGTTTCCCTTCCTTTACGGTCTCATTGATGTGGTACAAAACAAATACATTTTATTTTCATTCCAACAGCCGAGATATGTATCCCCACACATGTATACATACGTATACATTTAGACATAATTCGTGGTTCAACTCCACCGAGTTAGTTACAGCTGTCGTTTTAAATTGCACGAACTTGGCTCGCGCACTGCCGGCAGTCGAGAACTTTTCCCATTAGAACGTTCAACGCCAGGGACTCTGGAGGGTATACATTATGAACTCCATATGGAGTACTTGGAATTTGATGTGTTAATATGCAAATGGCTTGTTTAATAACATGTTGTTGAATAAATGCATTGATTTAACAATATGGCTGCGTTCATCGCGTGACAGAATGTGGATAAATCATCTGTCACTTTCTGACACGTATATAAGTACGAGACTGACGGATGCTATATTCTACCCATAGTCTAGAATGGGGAGTAGAAAAATGAAAGTGGTTGTATTATAGCAAATAGGGTGTCATTATGAAAGAACTTAATATGCACATTTCAAAACTTTTTTTTTTAATTTACCGAGATGTACTTTTTGATTCATAGCCAAAATTTTACAAAAAATTGCTTATATTTGATGGGAAAAATAAAATCAAGTGTTCATTATTCCCAGTTATGGGAAAGTCTGAAACTACAGGGTGAAATCTAAGTCGTGGATCAAATGATCACCTCTGTGTTCCACCCACGAATATGAACAACTTTCACTATGGTAATGGGACCAACTCTGAAATCACGAAAAAAAATCAGCTGTTTCATAGAAAAGTTCAATACGTACTCGACCAAAATGTATGAAGCAGCTGATTTTTCTTTCTTGATTTCAGAGTTGGTCCCATAGTGAAAGTTGTTCGTATTGGTGGGTAGAACACAGAGGTGATCATTTGATTCACGACTTAGATTTCACCTTGCAGTTTCAGATTTTCCCATAGGTACTGACTGATTTAAATGTTACAGCCTGTATACATAAACGGAGTATACTATACTTTAACCCTTTTTCACTTGCTTTTTCAGGAGAATTATACCCTCTTTCAAAGAACCCCAGTTAAATATTGATTTGTTCTTAACAAGCCATATAATTCAAGTCACAGTTTTCAAACGGTCTAATTAGATGAAATTGCGAAAATTTTGTCCAAAAGCATTGAATTCAGGAATGAAGACAAAAGACAAATCTGAACAGGTATAATGCCTGAGAAATACTAAACCGAACACAATGCTGACAAACTCAATGGCAAATAGATGACCTCATTTAAAAAACATATGGGCTGCCATTCGGAAAAAAACTTTTCGAAATAGAGATTGTTTTTATTTTTATTTGTAAGCTTCGTGTTTAGCTACTTCTGCTTAGTTCTTCTAATTAGTTTTTTTTTTCTCCCTTTTCTTCCTTTATCTCTCACGTAAGATTTTTGATATGTTTTCCTGCTGATCTACGCATGTTGTTTTGATATTATATTGAATTTAATATGTTTTGCTTTATATAATGCTAGATTAAGTAGTACCATTGTAATATGTTTAAAAAATGACTGACTGCTGAGTTTCTTGCGGCGTTTCTTCTCAGCAGTGTCTCCTCTTGGGAAGCGCTGGTAGATTCTTGACGTGTAAAAGTGCCCGTACGGCCTACTTACTGAATACATGTCTTTTTTTTTATCTTTATCTGCGGTCACAATCTATCAATATATATATTTTTTTTAATTAAATACTGCGTTTAATAAATTCATTCATTTTCATTTTAATGACAGATAATTTTCACCGTAAAAATTCTGTGGTAAGTATTGACAAGTTAAAAACTTAACATCACTTACGTTAACATTATAAAAAAACTTGAAAACGACAGGACTCTAAAAACTCGTTATTCTTGAAGGAGCTTTGTACTTTAAGAAGTAGTCCATGAAAAGCTTCGTGATTAACTCTGTGCAAATCACGTGAATTCGAAGCTACGTTAAAAAATAACAAATCCACAAAGACATTAATAATACTTATTACTAAGAAAAGGATGTTACACTTTGTTATTTTTATAAAATTTATAAAAATCCATCCATAGTAACAGTAATGTCACGTCTCGCACTTCAGTCATAGCTTACCTAATCATAGTGTAGGTATCACAATTACATATGGTTCTTACGTCGTTATTTCTGTTCATTTTTCATTATTTTTACTTTATTTGAATCTCTGGCGTAAAAATGTGGTTTCCGATTATTGGATAAGCATCGATCTAGACTTCAAAGTAAGCGCAAGTCAGTTTTATGATCTGTAAGAAGTCCTAAATAAGCAATAAAGGTATCTTCTTGTAGCGGGACGTCGTGGATTAAAAACAGTATATCCATCCCTATGTTTTCATCAAGTTCTTTGTCTCTACCGCGTGTTTCAATGGCCTCGTAGACCTTCCATTCAATTAAACCCTCGATCGATGTGGAAACTTCTAGAATATTGGGATTTCAGTGGTGCAAAGTTAGGTGATTATAATTATACAAGTAATTCATCAAAGAATAGAGTTTGCGAACACCTTGCAATTTTCTCCAAACTATTAATCCAGAGTGATTCTGCTCATATTTTATAGATGAAAAAACCGTAAAAACTATATCGTTTTTGTTCTCGTATTTAATAGGAATTGTACATACTTAAACTCACACCTTCATTCCCAGAGTGGGGTAGACAGAGCTACAGAATTTCCAACAACTCTAAAAACTTCTTTATATTTCTGTAACCACATTTTGCACACTTAGGCTAAGATGTTTACCAGTGTATTAGTGACAGGTTGCAAGCCCATCGCCTAATGTCGGGTTCCTATAATAATATTCAAACCGCAATATATATTTTATTTACAAATAATAATATTTTATTCTATTTTTAGCATTGGTTTTTATAGCGGCAACAGAAATACATCATTTGTGAAAATTTCAACTGTCTAGCTATCACGGTTCATGAGATACTGCCTGGTGACAGACAGACAGACAGACGGACAGTGGGGTCTTAGTAATAGGGCTCTGTTTTTATCCTTTGGGTACGGAACCCTAAAAAGGTATTACTGGTTCAACCTTCGTTTGTTTAATTTTGGATTAAATAGGTAGGATATTTAATGACCCTAATCACAATCAGTGCAATGTTACATCGGATAAAATTCGTTAAGCGCCATCCAAAAATTAACCGAAATTTATTTCGGCTTACATTTACATTGCGTAATCAAAATAAACCTCGCTGAAAATCATGAAATATTAACAACAATCACATTGTAATAAGAATGAATGTTTGCTTATGAATACAACAAATCTGACAAATCCTGTAATTATGGAAATATCGCGGTTGGTTTAGGTACATTCAACAGCATGAATACGGGGTCATTTCTGTACCTTGTCGCTTTCAATCGTTTCACAAATTTGTATAACATTTCAAACACGACGATAAAGTGACAAGGTACATAAATGATCACTATTTATGCTGTTGACTGTACCTACGTAAACCGAGTAACATAACTTAATACCGATCGGCAAACTTCGGTTTTCTATGACACACGTGATAGCGATGGCCAGCCGAACGGTATTAAGAAGATGGGAATACTGTATATACATAGTTAATACAGCTTTTGCCCGCGACTTCGTCCGCTTAGAAGTAGTATATAGGCATTTCCTTGGATCATGGATTGAAAATTCTTTACTATAGTTAGCTCTGTACACTAGTTGTTGTCTGGCTGGACATTGGAGTGCAAAGGAAATAAATATATTTAATGTCATTTTATCACTTTAAAGATTTAAGGTTTAAGTCATAACGAAATATGGACTAAAAGAAGATGTAGTGACTAAGATTGAAAAGGGCATGCTTCGATGGTTTTGTCATTTGGAAAGGATGTATGAAAGAAGATTGACGAAAGAGATATACAGAGCGAAAGTGAGTGGAAGGGTCAGAAGGGGCCACCCTAGGCGTAATTTTTCGAATCAAATCGGAGAAATGCCCGAAACCGACGTGTATGCATGACTATGGAAGAAGCGGAAGAGATTTGTCAGGATCGTAGCAAGTGGAAAGAAGTGGTATTTGCTTACCCCTCTGGGAAACAGGCATGATTTAATGTAT
Source organism: Acleris laterana (assembly GCA_963966035.1). Classification (NCBI taxonomy): domain Eukaryota; kingdom Metazoa; phylum Arthropoda; class Insecta; order Lepidoptera; family Tortricidae; genus Acleris; species Acleris laterana. The sequence goes on from OZ014456.1 coordinate 14,239,916, forward strand.
GTAAGATCAAAGGTTAGTTAAATTATTAAAAATATTAAGTTATTAGTTTTTTTGATGTTTATCGTTTGCGCGTTATTTATGTGGGACTGTACACCTAGATATAGCCTAAAAATGGACACTAGGGTGCTCATTGTCCTGGAGAATTGGACAAATCCCAAAGTAATACTTCTATATTTAAGTTGATAAATATCCCACTACAAAATGCCCTTGAAATTTGGTATATGAATTTAAAACTTAACTTGTTGGAATTAAGTTTAAAGGACATGGCTAAACTGAAGTATGGGCGACTGCCCTTGTAATGTAAAAACATTGTAACTAGTAATATAATTATGCTAATGAGCTGAATATTAGTATACAGCATGAAACAAATTTCAGGATCTTTTCAAATTCTTACAATCCTGAAAATAAATCGTAACATTTTACGTACAAAACGGATCGTCATACTTAATGTCAGATAACAGATAACATAAGATTGATGTTATCTGTCATCTGTCAGGTGTCGATGACGAACAAAAAATATGAAAACCAACTAAACACCTCTTAAATACTTTATTATTATTCGAAAGTTCTAGGAGAATAATTAACATGTAATAATTCATTAAAGAATTTTCGAATGTTACGAGCTAGTAAGTTCTATACATGCTTAGGGTAGTAGTTTTTTTTTTTTTTTTTTTTTTTATATGGCATAGAGATGGCAAACGAGCACACAGGCCACCTGATGGTAAGCGGAAACTGTGACCCATAGACATTCGCATTCACAAGACTGCAGAGCAATCCTAAGACTGCAAATACGTTGCCAACCCTGAGGACTAAGATGGAATGCCTCTATGCTAGTCATTTCACCGGCTGTCTTATCCCCATACCGGAACACAACAATACGAACACTGCTGTTTGGCGGTAGGTTAATGGATAAGACGGTGGTAGCGATCCGGACGGACCCTGCACAAGGTCCTACCACCCGCAAAGTTTAGCAGTTTAAAGTATAGTTTAGTTTAGTTTAGTATTATAGTTTACGTTTAGCCATGTCCTTTGTATACCAAATTTCAAGGACATATTGTAGTTTTATAGTTATCAACTCACTTACGGAATCACGAGCATAACCTAGTTTATAAACCAACATCCCATATAGACTAACCTCAGTATCTGAATTTTCCGGTAAATACGCCCCCGGCTGTATCGGTAAAGTATTTACCGGTAATTGACCGGTTCGCTATCGCCCGAAATGAGGGCTTCCCTTACTTAATAAACGGTGCTGGTATTTCAGACCTCTTGGGAGGTATTTCGAGTACCAGGAGTTTATGAGACGGGTAGCTGTTTGTTATTATTTAGAGATTGGCGTGTTGCTCGTTACATTTTAATTAGTACTTTTTCACTTTGACGTCTTGTTTGAACTGCTGCACTAATCTGTGAAAGGTGTTAAGGCGACTAGGTACAAAAGTGTGCAGCTACTTATAACTCAGACTGTCTGTACTTTAGTTTCGAACTAGTACAATTAGTGTAAGATTATACTAAGATATTTATTACTTGTCTTAATAAAATAGTATGGACATTGGACATGCTTTGTTTAAGAATTTGGATTTTTGTGATACTTACTTCTGCTCAGAATTGAGAATGATACTGTTAATAGCATATTAAGTAATTATATAATGTAGAAAAATAACAAAAATGCTTTGGGGATACTTTTTTTGTCTGGACAATAAGTCATGGCAGTATCTAATCTATACTAATATTATAAAGCTGAAGAGTTTTTATATTCTTCAAATTGGCAACAAGTCTACCTATCAAACATGTTATCACATTACTGCCCCGCGGATCCTGAGTCATGCTTTGAAGCGAGGGTACCGACCAAAGATTCTGTCAACATAATTAAAGGAGGAATTCTCGCCGAAGGGTGTGATATTTCGGCGATTTGACACCGCAATAATGTTTTAATAGTTAAGTGTTAGTTTGAAGCTAGTTCGAAGTATTTGCAAATACGGGCCGTGTTGCCTGAAATTAAGGTGGTTGTGGTTTGGTGGTGGTTGGTGGTGGTTTTGCGGGTGGTAGGACCTTGTGCAGGGTCCGTCCGGATCGCTACCACCATCTTATCCATTAACCTACCGCCAAACAGCAGTGTTCGCATTGTTGTGTTCCGGTTTGGGGATAAGACAGCCGGTGAAGTGACTAGCATGGAGGCATTCCATCTTAGTCCTCAGGGTTGGCAACGCATTTGCAGTCTTAGGATTGCATTGCAGTCTTGTGAATGCGAATGTCTATGGGTTACAGTTTCCACTTACCATCAGGTGGCCTATGTGCTCGTTTGTCTACTCTATGCCATAAAAAATAAAGGTATTCTAGTTTATTTATTTCACTTTATGAATACCTGTTACGTATAACTTTTTATAGGGTCCAGTTTATTAATCAAACTCTCTCGTGCTTTGGTTCAGTAAATCTCCCAGTGAAGGTCAGTGCATTGCATTGTTTGTATGTGTTCCACAAGTAGAGGTCTTTATTAAAAATCAAATTTTCAGATATCAAACATATCCAAAAATTTATTATTATAATTATTATTTTTTCTGTATATTAGTTATTATAAATGTGACATGTAAATATTATTATCTTTATATAAGCATTATAAACTGCTCATTAAATAGAAAGATTTGTCCAAAAATGGCGGATCCCCGACCTATTCAAGATGTTTTGAACCGTAAAAACGACCAAGCATTTTGGAATTCGTTTCCAGGCTCCCTTACTTACATTTCAAGTTCATTGAACTCTGTAGATTTAACTTTTTGAACCGCACGCCAGGGTCGGACCAATTTCACAGCCGTCCGCGTTCGTGACGTCACGTCGGTTTGCTATGCAGTCGCCAGCAGGCGCCTGCACTCGAACATAGGGTAACCGAGGGTAAGCCATCCAAATAGGTCAGTATAGGGAAGACCAAAGGCTTAAAACGTTGCTATGTTTAATTCTGATTCTGTAGAATAAATTAAAGGGTTGTATGCTTGTGACTACACGATAGAAGTAATTTTTTTTGCAAGTACAGTCATAGGTACAAATATACACGGTGATTTTTTTTTGGTGATCAGGAGCCAATTTTTCTAATTCAGTTATTAATGGCGATCAAGTTTAAGTCGCAGTTACATGAAACAAAACTTATTTTTTTATGTATTTTTTTATTTTGAAACTAGCTTTTAATTGAAATTAATTGTCACCCTACTAATTGTTTAGTCTATGAGTTAACAACACTTAACTGATAAGTTCATTGACGTAATATCTGTCAAATTTCCCGCCAAAGCGATGGCACTTGACGTATCTACTTCACTTCCATAATTAATATAGGATGTCCATGTACCCAGTGGTGATTGGTTTTGCAATATAATTAACTTAAATAAATTAAACAGTGAGTTAATTGTTTGAGACATCAACCATTAAATTCCATTTTTGTTGCTTATTATAATTTTCAACTCCTGATCACCGATAAAAAATCACCGTGTATACAATAATTAGTAATTACAAATATTATAGTTAGTACTAAATAGACCTAAAGTTCCCAAGATTAAACATACGGAACGTAGAATGAATAAGTATATTCTGTTTTTCATGTTTTTTACTTTTTGTGAGGTTATGTGTACTGTTTGACACATAACCTCAAATATTCGCCAAGCGTGTTTTTATTAAAACTAACATATAATAAATAGTTGCCGGATTAGAATAGTGCCACTCCAAGTCTTCCCGTGGATGTCGTAAAAGCCGACTAAGGTAATAAAGGCGTGTAGTACTTAGGCGATGGGCTTGCAACCTGTCACTAATACACTGGTAAACATCTTCGCCTAAGTGTGCAAAATGTGGTTACAGAATTATCAAAAAGTTTTTAGAGTTTTTGGTAATTCTGTAGCTCTGCCTACCCCACTCTGGGTATAAAGGCGTGAGTTTATGTATGTGTGTATGTATGTATGTATGTATGTTTTTCATGTTAATGTCTAGTCACTGTATTTTTTTTAATATATTTCCAACGAGGCACAGAATAAGTACCTATACAAGTCTTTAGATAAAAAAGGTTTTGCGTTATTATAGTCCCATAATATTCAAAATTAATCAATTGGAAAACCACTTTTTGTGCGTGTGCTCTTAAACGGCTTAACTCGGTACTTAACATGCATAGTATTTTTTACGTAACACCTGGCCATAATGTGAGTTTTATCGCACGCTGCGCGCACAGTAAAACTCGCATTGTGGCCAGGTGAAGACGTAAAATTGTGTACTCATCACGGGCAGTAAAAAAGAAAGCCCTCTATCGCATATTTACAACCCTCGCCTACGGCTCGGGTCTCAAATACCTGCGATTTCGGGCTTTCTTTCTTTTACAGCCCTTGTTAAGTAATGTACTATTAAATCTAACCAAAGCCTTTGTTAACGCATAAGGTTAAAAGTGGCGTGACGCTGAGCGTGCGTGTGAGCAACATTCATCACCCATTTGACGGGAACACGTATTGAATTTGGACAAAGCGGTTTCAAGTCACAAAGAAATAGCGAAAAAGGGTAAAGAAATAAAATTAACATCTGGGGACAATTTCGCGCAAATTTACTTAATCCAAAACTACGCTCTAGGCTTGTACTGTGGGTACTAGACATCGATATAAATACTTATATAGAAAACTATAGTTCAACTTATCCTTTTAGTAGAGGATCCGAATAGGAGACCACCTTCACCGGGCTGTTTATTTGATAAAAAGTATTTTATATCAAATTTAAATGTAATATGGCGAATAGGTAAGCTAAAAAAAACAGTCTAATATAATAAATAATAAAAAATAAAAATAAAAACTTTAAAAAATATTTTAATTGCTAGTTGCTATGCTTTAATAAGTATTGCCCGCTGGACTGAAATTTATCAGCCTACCTATTCGCCATTTATTACTTAACATATTAAATTTGACAGTTATTACTTTATTTTTATTGTTATCACTTATCTTACTAATATTATAAATGAGAACATTTGGATATTCGAATGTTTGTTACTCAATCACGCTTTAACCACTGAACAGATTGGGATGAAACTTGGCACACATTATAGTTTAAGTCCTGGAATAGAACATAGTATACTTTTACGTAACACCTGGCCATAATGTGAGTTATATCGCACGCTGCGCGCACGGTAAAACTCGCATTGTGGCCAGGTGAAGACGTAAAATTGTGTACTCATCACGGGCAGTAAAAATGAAAGCCCTCTATCGCATATTTACAACCCTCGCCTACGGCTCGGGTCTCAAATACCTGCGATTTCGGGCTTTCTTTCTTTTACAGCCCTTTTTAAGTAATGTACTATTAATCCCAGAAAATTTCCAATTTCCCGAGGGAGTCTTCCCCTTCTACGACTTCTACCCGGACGAAGTCGCCAGCAAAAGAGTTATAAGTTTTTTTCTTGTGACATAGGCCAACGATTGTTCCAGTTGGAAGTACCTACGATCAAAAAGGTACCATTCCATCATGCGGCCTTATTTATCGTATCTTTTATCCACTTCGCGCTGAATGGGCGGTTTGAAGGTAGCCAAATAGATTACTTTGTCGATGTCGACTTTGTAACGCATTGTAACGTATTCAATTTAGGGAATGTGTAAAAAGGGATTTTTTGATGGCATGGGGGCCACAGGTCACGTGATGATAATGGCTTCAATGTCAGTTGGAAGATTCGTGAAAATACATTATAAGTACTAATTGTTGTTGTTGTTTCGAATAGTGAAATACTGTACATACATACAGTCAACCAATTTGATTTCTAGGCCACTTTGGACTATGTTAAAGTGACGTTGTCAACCAAAGCGTAAGAGACTCCCTATGATTTGGTTTACAACGTCACGTTGACAAAGTCCATAGTGGCCAAGGAATCAAATTGGTTGACTGTACATAAACCCACGCCTTTATTCCCTTCCTTTGGGGTAGGCAGAGATACAGAATTTCCAACAAATAGACTAGCATAGAGGCATTCCATCTTAATCCTCTAGGTTGGAAACGCATTTGCAGTCTTCGGATTACAGTCTTAAGATTGGAAATGTTTATGAGTCTCGGATCCCACTATCCCACCATCTTACTTTTTTTTTTGATTTTTGCGTTTTTCTTTATGTTACATTCTGGTTTATGTACAGTCAGCTGCAGAGATAAGTATACCCTCCTGCATACAAGTTTCCTATGCAGGGGGGTATACTTATCTCTGCAGCTGACTGCACAAAACTCACATAAACCGAAGCGAAGCGAGAGCGGGTCGCTAGTATCAATATAAAGAAGAAACAATCGTCCAAAAACGGAAGAATAATAACATTAATATACTTAAGAGCAATGAAAACGGGTCACTTTCTATGGAAATTCTATACAAAGTGACCCATTTTCATTGCCCTTAACTAATACAATTGTATTTAATACAAACTTTCCCCGTTGTACTAATAAAGTAAGAGGGTTCCCTTATTTTCTTGGTCGGAAGCTCAATCATTAAGGTGATGGACGAGCGCCCCGTGGCCTTGTGGACCGCCTTGTTAATTACATCATTATTATAATGCTTAATGCGACGTAATTCGTAACTGTTATATAAACATAAACATGTCGCTCATTGAATACGAAACGGACACATTCCAAAATAATTTGCTCTTGCATTAAAAATCTTATACGAACAGCTTCTAATTTTAAAATGCAACACTGACTCATTTTGGATTGTGTCCGTTTTGTATTCAATGAACGATGTGTTATGGCTTGTTTTTGGTGGATTATATCGTTGTCTAGTACCCATAGTATACAGTCAAAGACTTTTTGGTACCCGCTTTAGGTTCAAACTCAATCTGACATTTTACCACAATAAGGTTGAGTTTCCTGTTACAAATGACTTAGCATTTCTAATGACATTGACAAATTTAAGCATTTTTTTGTTGAAACGGGTCACAAATTAACGGCAGTGACCGTACAGTCAGCGTCATATAAGTATAAAGTAACATTTAAAGTGCTCAAAAAGTTTGGTACACCATACAAATAGGGTATTTGACAAGAGTGAAATTAAATTGGCTTTTCATTAAACAACAGATAAACAATATAAAAATACTAGGAAAACATCAATCTTTAATTTGTTTGCTATTTTAAGATTTTTAAATTCATACAATTTAACAATAAGGACGCTGTTTGATTGTGACGTCACAATATAGATAGTAATCCCTATAAATTCCATAGTAACGGAGCGTTTTTGACTTTCAAATACCGTATTAACATGGTACTATTTGAGCACTTTCAATGTTGCCTTATATATTATTATGATGCTGACTAAATCAACTTGTGTGAGATCGTCCCTTTATATTTATTTATTTAATTCGTCAACTATGTAAGGTCTAGACTTGTACTATTGGCATTCGCACTTTCATAAAAGATCCTGTTTTGGCCAGCGTTGGTCGCCAACTACGAACAAGCCAAGCTCAGCCTATAGCCTATAGCTCAGTATTGTATTCTACACGTTGGCCCAATACCGTGGCCGCATTGGCCCAACGTGTACACGGGCCAGTAGATTGATCAAACTATAGTCTAACCACGTCGATAGGCCGGTTAGCTCCACATCTCCGTTATCCCGAAAAAGCCTGGAATTCAGTGAAGCGAATGCTAAATAGACTGGAGCAGAGATAAGGCGGTATCGATTTTAGCTACAGGCGTGGTGTTTACTAAATAAGCTTTCGATGGGCTTTTGTTGAACTTTTTTATGTAACTTTTGAATTGAATAATTGGTATTTTTATTAGTGGTTATTTTGCGGGTGGTAGGACATTGTGCAGGGTCCGTCCGGATCGCTACCACCATCTTATCCATTAACCTACCGCCAAAGAGCTGTGTTCGCATTGTTGTGTTCCGGTTTGGGGATAAGACAGCCGGTGAAATGACTAGCATAGGGGCATTCCATCTTAGTCCTCAGAGTTGGCAACGCATTTACAGTCTTAGGATTGCGTTGGAGTCTTGTGAATGCGAATGTCTATGGGTCACAGTTTTTACTTACCATCAGGTGGCCTGTGTGCTTGTTTGTCTTCTTTATGCCATAAAAAAGGCAGTTTTGGTTACATTACAAGTAATGCTTTAATTTAAAGTAGGCTTTTGCTATTCACTTGCTCTTTAACTGGCCCGCAAAACGAAGTATGACACTTTCAATTAAATTTTCATTAAAAGTGTGACAGTTACTTTCGCGGGCCAGTGTAGTTTTCTGTAACGGTCGAAATCTATAATACTTAATATCAATAGTTTTATTTTGAAATTGTTTTTCAATGAAATCAAAATACATACACTTATATGGTTAAATGTTTATGTGATTTAATCGCCATAATACATAAAGAAGTCTAGGTAGGTAATGGTTATGTTATGTAAGTTTAGGTATAGCCTTAAAGATTTAAACAACCCATGAATAGGGGCTCCGCCGAGCGGAGCACCAATGACTCTATGAGGTTGGACTCTAATAGAAGATGGTGATCACAGAATCTTCGCTATCCTCAAAATTATAATAATTAAGTTGGAACTTGTTAGTGTCTCCATAGGCAGACTAAAGATGACAGTAGCGCGATAAAGAAGTACAGTCCGTAACAAAAGCTTGTCTTAAATTAAATACTCAAAGTTATTTCCATTTATACTATTTTTTTTTCTTATTTTGCGACGCGCTGGCCTAGTGGATAGTGAGGGCAGATATTTATGTGATGAGCGCGAATATTTGTTTCTGAGTTATGGATGTTTTCTATGTATTTTAGTGTATATATCTCTATATAAGTATTTATATCGTTGTCTAGTACCCTAGTACAAGCCTAGAGCTTAGTTTGGGACTAGCTCAATTGGTGTGAGATTGTCCCCTTATATTTATCTATTTATTTATTTTATATTTTTATTAATAAATATTTACTATCTTTCTATAACAGATGTAGGTTTCTCATATAGGTCCCTAGATATTTTAAGAATATTCGCCAAGCTCTTAAAACGTCCTTAGAATTGTACGTTTGTCTCACTCGCTCTTATACGCTAGACCGATTTTACCCGAACCCAAGAGACTATACCTATTGCACTATAGAAAGCCAATTAGTGAAACTGAAGGATAATTAGGCCGTTAACTTGCGCGAAATAAAGCGGAAACGCATTATATTTGGTACGAGCTTTGTTTGGAACATCATTAATTACTTAGATGACTAATAACCAAGGATCGGAAATTTGGATCGATATTTACCTAATCGTTGGCGGCGGCGTTGTTGTCCAGTTGTATGGAGGCGGACTCAATATTAATTTATTTATTAATAAAATTCCCGGGATTTTTGGAATAAATAAATTACGCCATAATAAATTCATAATTAAGTATTTACATTCACCATTTGAAGTTATTTTCTATATAAAGAATTACCAATAATGTTATTTAATTTCCCGGTAACTCATCTAACCTAACCTAATGAAGTACGAGGAGTAAATTGACGGAACGTTTTATCCTAATTGTAAAATAATTAAAATTAACGTTTTGTACAATCCCGGAATCCCGGAACTTATATTATTAAAATAATATTTTCAAGAAGCTTTCGCTTTCGCTTAACTTTTTCCGGGAGGTTACCAACTTTAGGTAAATATCGATCCGAATTTCCGATCCCTGCTAATAACAAAGGGGAAATACAAACACTGCATCTGACAAGTGCTTAACCGTAACTAAAATTATTTATAAGTCCGTTGATCAAACAAAGTAACGTCATAAGAAAACACACAAGCCGAACGCTTGCCGATCGTGCCTCTCTATCGCTTGCACGCTGCGCTCGGCACAGGCGGAACGTGACAATGAGGCGGAACGTGACACTTTTTCGTGCGTGCATCCGGCGTTATCACGTCAAAAAAAAAGTGCGATGGAACTTTAAAAAACTACCTAAATGCTAACCTAATTTTTTTGGCTCTGTAAAATTTTCGCAGCAAACCTCATCTATTGTTATAACTGTTTGCAACTAACTAACTTCTAACAAAACGCGTCTACCCTAAAATACGTGTTGTGTTAACTTATGCATGTTCTGTCTTTTTTTTTGGCAATGTTTCCCGAGAATCGATATAAAATCACATTGAACAGAAAAACATAAACAAAAACAAAATGTCAATGTCGTACTATCGTATTTTATTATTTTTTACGATATCGATAAGTTAGCATAGATGTAGCGTGAAATAGGTATAGTGTTTTCAATTTACAACGGTGCACGCCGCCACTCTAGTTGACATAAAGTTGGAATGCCTCTGTGCTAGTAATTTCACCGGTTGTCTTACCACCACACCGGAACACAACAATGCGAACACTGCTGTTTAGCGGAAGAGTAGGTAACTAATTTTAGTCTCGTTCTGACTATATACGGTTGATATAAATAATAAACGACCACTGCAACCAAAGAGAGATCAAAGGGTAATCCTGACACCTTTGTCATTTTAGAACAAGGAATAACCTTGAACCCAAGTATCCATATTTATTTTAACATCACAATGTGAAAGTTACTCTATCTCTGTTTATTGTCCTTTCACGGTAAAACCGATGAACCGATTTCGATGAAATTTTGTACAAAGATAGCTTGAGTCCTGGGAAGAGACAAAAGTTTATTATTATCCCGGAAACTTGGTCAATATTCATGACATGTGAATAACGACAAACGACTTCAATGAAGAGGCCCTTGCAAGGTGCATTACGCTAACTAGCGTTTCTATTCGTTTAGTTTTTAAACCAATCGCGTCACTGGTAGATCACGTGATATGAAAAGTCACGTGACCTACCAGTGACGCGATTGGTTTAAAAACGAAACGAATAGAAACGATAGTTATCGTTAGTGTATCTTGTAGTGTATCAGGATTGACTTCTTATCTTACTTTTACTTGTTTTGTAGAAAGAGAGCTATGTATACATACATACATAAACTCACGCCTTTATTCCCAGTGTGGGGTAGGCAGAGCTACAGAATTACCAACAACTCTAAAAAGTTGTTGATAATTCTGTAGGCACATTTTGCACACTTAGGCTAAGATGTTTACCAGTGTATTAGTGACAGGTTGCAAGCCCATCGCCTAACAGTACCATACGCCTTTATTCCCTTAGCCGTCTCTTACGACATCCACGGGAAGATATGGATATGGAGAGCTGTGTATAAAATTAAATATGCTTTTTAACTTATAATACTTATTATTACATTATTCAACTTTACCGACAAGGATCGATGTATCCGCTCGCCCGATTTCAACCGAGCCGCTCTCTTTCTCCCCGGCGTGACCCCATTATGCGGAGTAGGTTTTCAGTTGAAAAATCGTTTACCTGATTTGAATTCGAACATTCTTTAAAAAACCGGGCAAGAGCATGTCGGACCATGCTCAGTGTAGGGTTCCGAAGCCGTTACGCCAAACAAAAAACTATCACTAAGCTAATTTTCTATTTAAAGTTATTTGGTGCTGTCTTTGATGATTTTTAGTAGGTACTTAGTCGTGATAGTTTTTCTTTTAAATTCGTTATATGCGCTTTCATTAAAGATATTTTTCAGATTTTTAGTATGTGTAGTTTTGGCTGTAGGAGGGGGGGGGGGACTCTAACAAAAATTAGCGCTTTAAAGCTTAATATTTCATAAACGGATCCCTTAATCGAAAAGCTATATGCGGAAACCCGCAATGTTTGAAAAAAAAAAAAAAAACATCCCCACGTTACGTGTAGTAAAGGTACAGTAAACATTTTTTTTTCATGATTTTATTTTACCACTATGTTGGCGGGACTAATATGTATATTCTTTAGCTTTAAGGGTGTCTGAGCTAGGCTGCGGACGGACTGACGGACGGATGGACGGACGAACGGATGGACATGGCGAAACTATAAGGGTTCGTATTTTGACTACGAAACCCTAAAAACAGGTTATAATATGGTTTATAACGATATGAAATATTTTATAACACTACAATATGTTTTAACTCTAAGAATGTTGTGTTATAAAATGTGTTATAACGTTATATGACGGCATTATGGCAACGTTAAGTGAGAGTTGGATTCGAGCAAGGAGGGTTAAATCGGACTATATCAAAGAATTATTTGTTGAAAATATAAGAAACCTCACAAAGCCTAGTTCAACAGGTTAAAGACGATAAGCTTTTTACCTCCTAGAATTGAGGCCCAGCATATTTTCCTAGCATCTTGCCCTTTATTCTAGAATTCTAGATCATTTAACATTATTTTATATCAAGTCTGATCAAGAACTACCCTGATTAAAGCTTTCCTTTCGTTTGGTAGTTACAATGCCACAGACAGACGGACAGACACACAGATAAACACCCCCCTGTTTGCGTTGGGGGTTAAAAGACTAGACACTTTCACCCTAATTGCAAGTAGCATCAAGTTATCACAAAACATAATTTATCAAGTCAACAATGGCGGCAGTGTTCGAAAAATGGCCACGTTAAGAAAATGACACGAAATGGCGGCTTTTCTTGAATTTTTAAGAGTGACTGAAGTGAAGTCGTTGGTTTCGATGACTGTCGTAATATTCTAAAGTAGCGAGCATTATTATGATTTACAAGCTCTGGAAGTATCCAGGGTAGGGACGTGGCTAAACCTTTTTAGAGAAAGAACAAGTATTTTACAAAAAAATACGGTTGCTATTCTCACTTAAACTTGTCAAGATGCACTACGCTAAGTAGCGTTTCTATTCGTTTCGCTTTTAAATCAATCGCGTCACTGGTAGATCACGTGACTTTTCATACCACGTGATCTACCAGTGACGCGATTGGTTTAAAAACGAAACAAATAGAAACGCTAGTAAGCGTAATGCATCTTGGTAAGGGCCTTAGGGCTTCTGGCGAACGAGTGAACATATAAGGCTGTCTAACTGAGAATGCACGCGCCAAAATGCGTTTTGTACGCTCTGACGGAAGTTCTTAAACTCACCGGTTTATATAAGCTACGCCGTGTTCTTTCATTCACTCTTTCGACCAACTGAACGCCGCCGTTTTTAAGAGAATGACACCACTATTGAGTTTGTAAGGGTCCATATTGGCTTCGCTAAAGTTCATCACCCGAAATTGATTTTCCTAACGATTTGTACTCCTAATGATCACTGTTCCTAAAATTTTGTTTCCTAAAGTTTCCGTTCCTACATTTTATTATACTATTAACGTAGTCCATAACACTCAGTTTTCCGAAAATTGATTTTCCTAAAAATTTTACTCCTAATGATCACTGTTCCTAAAATTTAGAGTAGGGTGCAGTTTGTGAAGGTGTGTGAAATGAAACGTTTGAAAAAAAGCATACGATTTTAATTTGCAGTCAAATGGTATCGCATAGCTTATTCAAGGGATATAAAAAAAATAACCTCGAAGGCTAAGGCGGGAGCTTGCTTCGCTTCGCTCCCGCCATAGCCTTCTAACCTAACCTATTCAAGTCGGTTCTGCCCAGAGGTCTTGCTCGCTCGCTTCGCTCGCTCGCTCACTCATATTTATATCATAATATAGTATTTATCTTATAACCCAACCTTCTAAAAAATGCACTGACCAAACAATATTCGTTGAAAAATAATTATATTGTTTGATAAGTATGTGTAATGAAAAAATAAAATTACAAAATTCATTGAATTGATTTTCTGTCGAATTTGTTTCTTTCAAGTAAATAGTTAAAAAAAAAAAATATACGAAGCAAAAATACAAGGACCAAATAGTATATGAAACATTTTCTGTGAAACAAAATTCTGTAATTTTTCAGTCTGTAAAACAAGGGGACACCGTTATGAACACTAATTTTTCAATGTCGATTATCAGGAACAGTGAAAATTAGGAGTACGAATCGTTAGGAAAATCAATTTTCGGAAAACTGAGTGTTATGGACTACGTTTATAGTAAAATAAACGGTAGGAATGGAAACTTTAGGAAACAAAATTTTAGGAACAGTGAGCATTAGGAATTCAGAACTTTAGGATCAGAGTAGTTATGAGAAGTGATTGTTAGGATGTAAATTTTTAGGAACAACATTTTCGGAGTTCCGATAATCGACATAGAAAAATTAGTTCAACTTTGGCGCACCCGTTTGTAATGCTAGAAGCACGCACACACAAGTCGCGCGATTTAACTTTGTTTGGAGGCGAACTTTTATTTAAATTGTGCGTAGAGCCACCTTCTTAAGAATTAGTAAGCTTTAGTGATCTTTAGACCACAAGCATATAATGACTTTGCATAAAAACACAGTCAGCGAAATAAGCAACAACAAAAAAATGGCCGACTTAATATCCAATCGCATTAACAGAAAAGCGTATTTCAACTCCGCAAATAATACAAGATAAGTATTTTTCACAGCTACATTTTCCCTATTCTCGAATACAACAGATTTTTGCAGCCGTAACATAAAATATCAGCGAAAGTGAGAATTTCTTGTTAAAAATAAATAGGCGTCGTTCCACGCACAAAGCAATTCATTGTATGATACGGAATATTTAAAGTATCTTAAGATACATTCAGATCAAGAATTTGTTATGGATTTTGGGACGAGACTGATATAACTCAATTTAAAGCTATTACATTTTACGCTATAGATCTATTAACTTAAGATTAATATTTATACGTAATATTATCTTGAGTTATGTTGTTTTTTTACGAGATTTGCGACGTGAAAAAATGTGATATGTGTATGAAAGGTGTGACTGCAGAGTTAAGAATAGGTAGAGGAGAGTGGAAGAAGAAAATATGTACTAAGAAACAAGACCAGTCCCCTATTTCACCATCCTGACAATGACAGGTGACAGGTGACATTTCAGTGTTCATGGCGCAGCTGATATGAATCCCACTGATGTGAAACCTTGTTAACTTTGCAATGTAAACCGAATTGTCACCTGTCACCAGTCATTATCACGATGGTGAAATAGAGGGCAGTTTTGTATTATTAAGACCGACGACAACGACGCACGCGCTAGCCTAGTTGGTAGTGACCCTGCCTACGAAGCTAGTGGTCCTGGGTTCGATTCCGATTATGGGCAAACATTTGTATGGTGAGCGCGAGTATTTGAGTCTTGGGTGTTTTCTATGAATATAAGTATTTATTTCTCTATACACGTATGTATGTATGATATATGATATATACGTGTGTGATTGTCCCCCGCCATTTATTCATTTAATAAATAAATAATAAATAATAAGGGGACAATCTCACACCAATTGACCTAGTCCCAAACTAAGCTCTAGGCTTGTACTATAGGTACTAGACAACGATATAAATACTTATATAGAGAATATATACTTAAATACATAGAAAACATCCATGACTCAGGAACAAATATTCGCGCTCATCACACAAATATCTGCCCTTTATTTATTATTATTATATTGTTAATGAAATTAAATGAGTAAAAATAATGCTATTTGTTCAAATAAAACATTCAAAGAACATTCAACAAGCCAGCTGTGATTGTATGTAGCCGGCCTAATCGTACCGCAGAGATCCGTAAGTTGTGCAATAAATTTGAATTTGCCGGCCGTTTTGTGGAAAAAAGAAACTTTGCTCTACCGACAGTCGCCTGGGGCTATTTACACTAAGTGCCTGTCAGCGGGTCTCATTGCTTGGGGAAATATCGGGTGGGAAAAAGAAATAAGATGTGAGGAAATTCATATCGACAGTAGTAGCAGCAGTAGACATATCGCACCTTATTCGGTAGAACAAAGGCACAATTGCACTTCTTGTTATATTGTGTATTGTGCCCTTGTTCTACCAAACGTACAATAAATAGACTTTGGAAAAACCTGTCAAGACCGAGTTCTACTCGCGCATCGAGGGTTTCGTACTGCCTTACAGTAGGCATAATTTTATTCGGATTTTAGTTCGATTTCGACTGGAATCAGCGCGAGCCCAATTCACACTTGATATTGTATTTGTATTTTTGTCTTTCTAGATACTTCACAATCATATCGTCGGTGAAACTACAAAACCACGTAAGTAACATTTCTATTAAGGAGCCAAATGCACCTTTTTTTTAAGATGTACAGGTTTATTTTGCTCTAATAATAAATTTGTTGGTTACGCGGTTTTGCAATATCACTGACGATATACCAATTTTTTTCAGATGCTGAACCCTAAAAACCGAATGGTCCTTATGATGATTTCACTTTTTACATAGTATGATATATATAAAAAAAATTAAATGTGTTAATAGCCTTAATGACAAACAAATTAAAAAAAGTGAAAAATAACAATGAAAGTAAAAATAATTACATACAAAACAAGGTGACAAAAAAGCGTGACTTTATAGTCTGCGCCAAAAAAGTCTTGAAATTAAAAAGTGGCAACACTGTGGTTTCGTCCATTATATCTTAGATTGATTTGAAAGGGATGACTCTACAGTGTTGCCACTTATTAATTAAAATACTTTTTTGCCAGAATAAACAATGCCACCGTCATCCTACACATCTCAAATTTTCACTGCTGATATTTTTTCCCCTCCATCTCAGCAGCAATGTAGTAAAATACTCTCCGGCGGTAATTCCGGCTCTTTTAGCCCTCGAGGTTATCTCTCCGGCTGACTGCTCGGTTACTATTAAAATTACCCTCTTATCTACTATGAGTAACCACTCGGAGATTTTGTGTAACATGATGTTGAAGGTTGTCTGGGTTATGTTACAAATATGAACATTTACGAAGCATGTAATTCTATATTTGACTTCAAACAGAAAAAAAAGTTTTCGCAGCATTGGTTAAAAAACCAAGTACAGATGTAGTGAATAATCCTTTCCCATCGTTTTTGGTCGGATAACTTCGTATTTATCTTGCTTTCTCAGTTGGCATATTGATGGGTACTGAAGCTAATTGAGAAAGCAAGTACAAACGATGAGAAAGGATTATTCACTATCTGTAAACGAGTCTATATTGGTGATTGGGTGTTTTTCAAAAAAAGTGTACGTAAGGACGCTATCGCTATTTAAATGTCACTTAAATGATGTCTAACTTACAATTTCGTTACAATTGACGTATGTTTGACGTTAACCAACAGTTTCGTGACGGTGACAAAACTCTCTTTAACTGGACATTTATTTTGATTTTTACCCGATTACCTTTAAATACAAGATTTGGAAATGCGTCAAGGCTTATGATATTTCTCAAGTAATAGACGCCATTAAACATTTATTTATTTATAGTTGCTCAAACATGGAAGATATTCAATTTGAACTTTGTGTATGTAGGTACACACATACATAAGCTCACGCCTTTATTCCCAGAGGGGGGTAGGCAGAGCTACTACAGAATTACTAACAACTCTAAAAAGGTAATAATTCTGTAACCACATTTTTCACAATTAGGCTAAGATGTTTAACACAGTGTATTAGTGACAGGTTGCAAGCCCATCGCCTAACAGTACTACACAGCCTTTATTCCCTTAGTCATCTCTTACGACATCCACGGGAGGACATGGAGTGGCACTAAACATAGGTTCTTTTTTTATTCAAGGTTTGTTTTTATGCAAAATATTGTAAACTTACTGAAATCTAAACCAAAATTAAATAATAAGTACCTGATTAAAATGCCTTTGGAAAGAAATCGGTCGTAGTGTACCTAATTCCAGCCCAATGGAACCCTGACCATAAAACTGCCTTACTTTACTATCGATTTTACTAAAGTGGAATAAAACTTCCTACGAGATTAATCTATACAAATTCGACTGATCTTTAGACTTTATTCTCGTTTGGTCGAAACCGCTCTAAGGGCGTTTACGGAGACGCGGGGCGCCGCTCTATCTACTTCACTTCAATAATTAATGTAGGATGTCCATGTATCCAGTGGTGATTGGTTTTAACAATCTCATTAACTTAAATAAATTAAACAGTGAGTTAATTGTTTGAGACATCAACCATTAAATTCCTTTTTTGTTGCTTATTAATAATTTTCAACTTCTGATCACCGATAAAAAAACACCATGTAGACAGGCTTATAAACCCATAACCCTCCTCCTTCAGCAGTCGGGTAATAATATAGTGTTTTATTGCCTCAATATACCCCTCTGTATCATTACGTAAAACTTTTGAGTTGCAACCG
Source organism: Acleris laterana (assembly GCA_963966035.1). NCBI lineage: Eukaryota > Metazoa > Arthropoda > Insecta > Lepidoptera > Tortricidae > Acleris > Acleris laterana. Next base: position 14,257,933 of record OZ014456.1, read on the forward strand.
CCATAAATTTCCTCCTGGCTTGTATCCAGGAAGTAGGTACCTAAGTTTCAGGAGATATTTCATTGGATAGTTGCCCAAGATAGTAAACTGAAAAATGTCACTTAGATGTAAGGAACGTGACGGCTTATCGTATGTTTTAAGAATAAATAAATATACCGTTACAGTTGTAACGGTAGTTACAACTGTAACTTTGGCATTATTTTTACCTACATTGAACCCCTCATATGCTTAATAGCAGATCTGCTCCATATACGCCAATATATATTTTTATGTCTACCGCATGGATACAAGGTGATTAATCAATAGGGTAGGGAGACCTTTATTAAATTAAATTTAAAAATCGATTTACTAACTTGATTGTGTTACATAATCACATTAAAGGGTTTCTTGGTATCCTGTCTTCTTATTTCAATTTTTTTTTTGTGTTTTTGACAATTCCTATGTAATATCTTGTACTTTGACATAACATGCAATACTGCGACTGACTTTGGAAAATAAATATAATTCATTCATTCAATAAGAACCGCAGATATTTTTTTAATTTTTATAATAAATAGCCTTGAAATTATTTAAGGACATAGGCAAAACTTTACCATTCCCCCTTCTTGTTTCCAAAACTACAGAGCCTAAAATTTAAAAATATTATAGTTCCTAACCTATAAAATACATACCTACATTAAATCACGCCTGTTTCCCAGAGGGGTAGGCAGAGACCACTTCTTTCCACTTGCTACGATCTTGACAAATTTATTTCGCTTCTTCCACATTCATACATCGAGTCATGCACGCACGTCGGTTTCGGGTACTTAAGATTCGGCCCTTTTCCAGTATTTCTCCGATTTGACTCGAAAAAGTACGCCTAGGGCGGCCCCTTCCGACCCGTCCACTCACTTTCGATCTGTATGTCTCTTTCGTCAATCTTCTTTCACCCATCCTTTCATCACCTATAGAATACAGATAAACTATGGTAATAGAAGTCTATGGTATTTAAGTGACACCCGAAATTTCTCAAAACATACGGAAGCCTCTGAACGCGAGTTACTCTCGAACTTTTTGCAGAGCTGCTGTTTCAGACTCACACACAGCAATTCGTTGTTATGATTATGTTTCCTCTTAAGTCAAATGAAGTAGAATTTTACCTGAGAAAACTCCAATTCTCTCTGTTAATTTTCTACAAATTGTTGCACTCTTACCGATTTAAATTGCTATAATTATGATGATATATATACATACTTGCATACATACATAAACTCACGCCTTTATTCCTAGAGTGGGGTAGGCAGAGTTACAGAATTACCAACAACTCTAACAACGTATTGTTAATCCTATAACCACATGTTTACCATGCGTATATTAAACACCACCAATAAAAACCACCAATGTATCTAAAATCAACGCAGCTATGCGTGCACTACGCTTTACATTGCTGGGCGAAAATATTATAAAAATCTTATCCAGCTTAAATTTCTGGAAAGCAATTCCTATTGAATACCAGTTCAGTAAGTAGAGTTGGAAAGTGCAGTTTCAGTTTTCGGCGGACCGTCCCTTCTACCTAGTTTTTTCCTCAATCCAAAGTTTTCCTGTGTGGACGTGATTCGACTTCGTAACGCGATTGAAGTTAGTTCGTAAACACGAACGTATTTGCTCTTGTTTTCATAACGTTCAAGTTACAAGGAAAATAAAGAAAAAAGTTGTTTGTCCTAGGTATGTACTTGTTGTTTTGTACACAAAGTAAATAAAGCAAACGTTGGACTACACAATATTTTTATAACTCAAAGTTGGTTAAAACATAATTTATTGTCCTATTCCACTTTATTTTAACCCAAAGACACTATAGTATAGTGTAAAATATCTAAGTACAGTCAACAGCATAAATAAGTGATCATTTATGTACCATGTCGCTTTCAATCGTTTCACAATTTTCTATAACATTTCAAACACGACAATTAAGTAACAAGGTACATAAATTATCACTTATTTATGCTGTTGACTGTACCATAACTTTAATCATTTGATAACGATAAGGTTTCGTCCTTCCCCACGGCACTACTAAGCCGTACTACTGACCAATGATTTATATTTCTACATACATACATAAATTAAATCACGCGTGTTTCCCAGAGGGGTAGGCAGAGACCTCTTCTTTCCATTTGCTACGATCTTTACAAATTTCTTTCACTTCTTCCAGATTCATACATCGAGTCATGCACGCACGTCGGTTTCGGGTACAGTCAAGGACTTTAATTGTTAAGCCACTATGGAACCCTGTCATAATGACAGCGTCATACCATACGAAAGAAATTACGCTAAAATTAATGATCAACGTTATGCGACAGGGTTCCATAGTGGCTTAACAATTAAAGTCCTTGACACTTAAGATTCGGCCCTTTTCCAGTATTTCTCCGATTTGACTCGAAAAAGTACGCCTATGGCGGCCCCTTCCGACCCCTCCACTCACTTTCGATCTGTATATCTCTTTCGTCAATCTTCTTTCATCCATCCTTTCCCAGTGACCGAACTATTTCTATTTCTAATTCTAATTAAAGGGAGTCGCGGAACTCCGCTATCGCGGAACTCCTTTTTCTGGGTGGTTTGGCCCTTCGGGCCTGCTGAACAACTAACAACCTAATCCCACCTCGTATTTATGATACTATTTTGGGTAGTGTTGGTTTGGTAGTGCCGTGGGGCAATCGGCGTGTAAGACGAAGTAGATTGAATGTTCTGGGTGCATAGTAAAGTACCAAAGACACGTGTGGATAAATTTTGTTCTAGACCCTTATTTCTACATTTGCATTTACCCCTACTGTTATCGTATCGTTAACGTTATGATACCTCTTATTAGCTTAACAATGCAGCCGAGTCATAAACTCGTATTTAACACAGTCACCAGCAATAATATGTTATCCAACGTTGGGCTAAAAACATCTGATACGTCACTAGCTAGTAGAGGCATTGAAGCGTGTCAGATACTTTTGAGCGCAATGTTGAATAATATATAATTGCCGGTGACTGTACTAGTCTCCGATTTCCATAGAAAATGGACTCCATATCAAGCTATTGGCTTTATGTTATTAAAACAGAAATTCAGTTTGGAAGCGGGTGCTGGTTGCAACATGGCGGACAACGTGTTCTCTTCTAATTGAAGAACTTTAATAATCTGGAGCTTAATTTCGCCTTACATGTTTTATTTATGAATATATTATATTTTATTACAAGCGTCACTGATAATTTCAATCTTGTAGCTTCTTATGCCCGAAGGATACACAGTTTAGAAATAGGAGTCCCGCACAGCGTGGTACCATGGAAAACAGTTGCAAGATTCGACAATACAAATGTACCAATATTCCCCTTTTACAATTTCACGTTTACACATTATAATGGTTCATAGTTGTTAAGTGCGGTATAAAATGAGCTTCACTTGCAACCCACAAAGACTTAATATCTTTGTGAAAAGACAGACAGATAGACGGATACAACAAAATATTAGGGTTCCGTTTTTGCCCTTTAGCTACAGAACCCTAAGAGATGCTCAGTGTGGATGTTGATGGGCAAGATTGAAACTGAAAACGAAACCTACACAAGAAATAAAAAACACAATTCAGCGGTAAAACTATAATTTATAACAAAACATTAATTTATTCCGCAAATTAAAAAAACCTTGAATCTACAGGGCGCACTCGTCTCCGATACTCTTTATACAGGATGTCCCAAAACACCTTGCGGCCCCAATAAGGCTCCTCGCGCACTATGAACTCGGTGTCCATGTAGAGGTAGCTCATGTTACCGGGTACTACCGGTGGCCAAAGAACGGGTAGCAGCGAGGTAGGACCTGGTGTGGGGTTCCTGTTGAAGAGAATGACATTTTATCTGTACCTATCGCTATTTGTGTCGGGAATAGTACCTAGCTTACATACACAATACGATATATTTGTGGCAAGTATAGGAGTTTTCGTTACAGTAGAACACAATTTATATGGCGTGTCGTGAATCTTCGTTCGCGCAGACACGAACGATTCCGATGATTTCCGAAAGGACGATTAAAACGCACGATCAGACTTGTACGTAATGATTATAAGATGCAAATTAAATTGCATCTATTATTTCCATCTCACTCACGCACATTTGACGGCTGAATGAATGATACGCGGGCGCGCGTCAACATGGCGTCACTAATAACCAATAATAGCCAGAATACAACCACGCAACGCGTGAATCATGCTGATTGGTTCCCGCGCTTCGAAAAATTGACATGTGCGCAGGTACATCGGGAAGCCATATCAGTTGTGTTTTAATGTACAAGAGTGATGCTGTTCCTGAATAATTGTTATAGTAATTACGAGGTATTTTTTGTCATTAGTATTAGATAAAGATAAAAGATAAAAGATATTTATTCAGTAAGTAGGCCGCACGGGCACTTTTACACGTCATGAATCTACCAGCGCTTCCCAAGAGGAGACCACTGCCGAGAAGAAACGCCGCAAGAAACTCAGCAGTCAGTCATTTTTTAAACATGTTACAATGGTAGTACTTAATCTAGCATTATATAAAGCAATAAATATTAAATTAAATATAATATCAAATAGCAAATAGCATGCGTAGTTCAGCAGGAAAACATGTCAAAAATATTACGAGAGAGACAAGGGGGGGGGGGGGGGAAGAGAGGAGAGGAAAAAAAAAACACAGGACAACCAAATAAAAGTTTGATATGCTTTCCCACATCAACGGTGTCCCCTAGACAAACAACTTTGCAATTTTACAAATTATGAATGACTAAGTTTCGGGTTTAGGCCAAGCATTTTTATCTGTTAGATAGTCCTCGACCCTATAGTACGCTTTAGATATTAACGACTTTTTTAAGTAATTTTTAAGTGCTGGAAAGGGTAATGTTAAAGCTTTTTAATTTTTTGATTGTTTGTTAATTATTGTGCATTAGTCGCTCATTGAATACAAAACGGACACATTCCAAAATAATTTGCCCTTTAAAAATCGTATTCCAACAGCTTCTAATTTTAAAATGCAACACTGACTCATTTCGGATTGTGTCCGTTTTGTATTCAATGAACGTAGTATGTACGTTTTTTTGTGCTGTAATTTAATGGTTACGTAAGTGTTTTGGCCTCTGTACTATAAACTTACATATAATTTGTTAAACATTCCCGAGCTACGTTTTTTTTAATGTAAGAATGCAGTTTTCCTTGTTACTAAAATCGCTAACGTGGTCCCTAAGAACAGATCTATGTATGTTTTATTGTTTCAGACTTTCCCATACTAACCGATTTAAATGTTACACCCTGTATATTCCGGAGATTACTTGGGTCATGGTATGGTAATGTGCGGAGAGGTTTTAGACGGTAGGCTTCCACCTCAGCTGAGGTGGTTGAGAGTCCGTCATACCCCCCCCATTAGGCTATCCTATCCGGGGGGGACGATGCGTAAATGCTTTTCCTCTCCGTCAAAAAAAAAAAAAAAATGGTATGGTAATGTTCCAAACATAGGAATGCCAAGTTTCACTTAAACCTGTCTTGTCGTTAAATAGTGATTATTTTGTCATAATGTATTTGCACAAAGTTAACCATTAATAATTATAACCATTAAAATAAAAGAATAACGATATGCACTCAGATCAATTACAATGTCACTGTTTAATTTGCTCACACAGACAAAATTAAATCACGCTAAGTGTCCACTATAACCTAATAAAGTCAACAAGAAAACCACAATCTAGGGATAGTATAACTTAATAAAATCAATAACAAGGTACCCATAAGTATGGCGGCTTCTAAACGAGCAAAATTTTAACAGCAATCTATGCTGCCCTTATTAGCAAAAAGGGCGTACGTCTCACAGAAACTCGAATGTATTAGTGACCTTGAAGTCCATACACTCATACTGCTTTCTGGGTTTTCAGATTTCTTGCCACCTTCACATGAAAAGATGATCATTTACCAGCCCTTCGAGTAACTTACCCATGTATGGCGAAGTTGGCGATCAGCTTAGTCACTCGGTCGACCGCCTGTTTGTCGTCAGGGTCGCGCGTCGGATGTTTCACAATTGCATGCTTTATGACGTCACCATGGCCCGCCAACATTATGTTGTCATAAAACTTCTCATAAGTCCCCAAGCCCCCCTTATAAGCAAACTCCATCAAATACACCGGATTCCCATGCCTTGAATGCTTCTCAGCAGAATTAAGCAGCCCATGCAAAATCAAATAATCGCCAAAGTAGTTTAAATATTCACCCAACGTGCCATCGTCTCCTATAGTTTTATTCCCGAAATAGAAACTCTTAACACTTTTGGCCACTTCTTGTTTTATCTCGTTCGAGTCAAAGATAAGATCTGCCGGCAAAAACTCTTGAAACTCCTCTGTCATTCTGGTCTTGTAATCCTCCTGATAATATTCGGCGCTCCGGAGATATAGGCCTTCCAAACTTGAGTAGATAAACATTATCGGAACCTTAACAAACTCCTGCTTCACTAGCGCCTCGTAGGGACTCTTGGTCATAAACGCTTGCGCACTATGGGATCTTTTTTCGACACATGGAACAAATCCAAATGTGCCATCAACGAAGCTATTGTAATAATGCATGTTGGATTGACTTAAATTGTAAGCGGTGGCATTTTGGTAATAGTTGAGCAAGTTGAACAGATTTTTTGTTGCTCGAAGAGGAAAGTCAGCCCATTGAGCAAATTCTAAAGCGGTTTCTATCGGTTGAGCATTGGTCGCCCATACAGATGTTGCTGATCCTGATTCTATGATGGCGTTTTGGAATAGCCCTGTACTCATTTTAGACAACACATGGAGCTCAACGGACGCCGCTCCGGCACTCATCCCGTACAATGTTACCCGCTTGGGATCTCCTCCAAATTTTTTAATATTTGTTTGTACCCATCTAAGTGCCGCAGTTTGGTCTTTTAAGCCTGCGTTTCCTGGCGCTTCGTCTATCCCTAGGCAGAGGAATCCTAACGCTCCGAGTCTGTAGTTTATCGTAACTACTATCATGTTTTGTTTGATCAGAGGCGCCACTCCATAAGTTTGACCAGCTCCTATAATGAAGGACCCACCATGGATGTATACCAATACGGGGACATCGCCGTTTAGTAATTTGGTAGGGGTGAAAACGTTGAGTACGAGGCAGTTTTCATCACCTGTACCTGATTGAGGGCATAAGACCGTGCGGTTTGCATGCAGAACTCCATCCCATGGGATTGGAGGTAACGGTGCCTGATGAACAAAAGAAATTGTCAGTGTGATTAAAAAAAGGATAATGTTAATGGTTGAATGACATTTGTCATTTTACCGTATGTGATTGGATAATCGTACGATCTTTATGGACAAGTCTTAAAGCGACGTCAGTCATCAGTGTCATCACACTTACGTAGGTATCTAGTCGTTTTAAGGTATTTGAAAGATTAGTGAGATATTAACCTTAAATCGCTTGCCTGGCGTCGGTGGAGCAGCGTAAGGTATTCCAAGGAAGGCGAAGTATTCACCGTCTCCATCGTTAACCAATTTACCTCTGACTACACCCGTTTCTACTCTCACATCCATTTTGACGTTCGCAGAGTAGAAACTCCATGTGTCTGTTTCTGTGACTGGGGTTTTCGCCACAGAATATTCCAGAATGATTAATACGACACATAGAACCCATCGCGTCATGCTGACATCAGGTCCAACGGTTATCTAAATGTTCGTTACTGGTTATCGGAGACGTTACTCTTGTTGTTTTAAGATATACCTGTTGACAAACGTTATTTTGATTTTTCAAAGACATTTTTCCATTTGTATGAGGCTATTTGTATGACAAATTACAATAGCAAGCGTATCGAAGCAAAGATTCCACAGTAGATTCCATAATATTAGAAGAGTGATTGTCTTATGATGCATATTGTGCAATGGTCAACAATGATTTGTATGGTTCCCCTATGGAATCCATAATCGATATTTAATGATTTATTCATTTTTATTTATTTAAAAATAATTACACAGCATAACAGTTTAACACTAAAGCACTGTGAATTACACACTAAATAAAAATTAACAACGACAATCAAATTAATAATAAAAACGTAATATAAGACATGACAATATAGATATTATTTACACCGAAGAAATGCGGGCATCCAACTTATCGCATAACTTCAAACATTCAATACACACAACCTTCCATCCACTGGCAAATACATCACAATCAGGGGCAGACTCGACAAGCGTGTTCACCAAAAGCAAGGCGTGAACCAGTGGCGACTTGGAGTGAGCTAGAGTGCGCGACGCAGGCGCTGCCATGCCAGTAGGTGGCGGCAACGTGGACGGAAGTCAAATTTCGTCATCGAGGAGACGAAAAGACGTACCACCTGCATAACAAGTTCCAGACAATCGGAATCTCCTCGCAATATACCGCTAGCAAAAGTCAGCAGTCCATAATTTCGCTTCACCTCAAGAGAGTTTGAAGAATTTGTGCTAATGCATCGTTTTTCCGACTTCCTACCAGCTATAAATCTGGTATCCTAGTGAAAAAGGAGGGTAGGGTAGGGAGTCGACTTAACTCGTAATAAAAAAGGGTATACAATACATGATCGAAGTATAGGTAGTATACTTAAACCCTTTTTCACTTGATCTTCAGAAGACTTCTGCGGGTGGTAGGACCTTGTCCAGGGTCCGTCCGGATCGCTACCACCATCTTATCCATTAACCTACCGCCAAACAGCATTCGCATTGTTGTGTTCCGGTTTGGGGATAAGACAGCCGGTGAAATGACTAGCATAGAGGCATTCCATCTTGGTCCTCAGGGTTGGCAACGCATTTGCAGTCTTAGGATTGCATTGCAGTCTTGTGAATGCGAATGTCTACGGATCACAGTTTCCACTTACCATCAGGTGGCCTGTGTGCTCGTTTGTCTTCTCTATGCTATAAAAAAGAAACTTATACCCTTTAATAGGACCCCAGAAATTAGTTCACGCAGGTCTTTTGAAGAGGCGTATTAAGAACTGGTGCACATTAGGCCACTAGCGACCACAGTAAAGGCACTTGTGGCCCACACGAGCTATGGACGAGTTTTTTTATACATTTTGTATAGCATCGGCGCAAACCGAGTTTGAGTGGCACCATCCGAGCCACAAGCTTTTTGTCGTTCGACTCGTGCGCTCACACGACCACATGAACAATGTATTCTAGCCACAAGTGGCTGCTACTGGCGACCTCATCCAGCCATGTGGCGGCGTGTAATGGTTTGACTGAACTAGTGGTCCCGTTTAGTGTGCGTCAATGTGCGGCTGTCGTAAGAGTTCACATACCATTTGATATAAGACTTATCTTACATCTGAGCCATGTTGAACAACGAAGTTTGACTTACCAGTCATTATGTGATCTGATTAATTCAGTTTAAGAATTGTATTTTGCTTGATAATTTACTACATTTCAAGTTAATTTCGGTACGAAATAACTTATAAAAGTGTATAAGTGACTGCCAACATGCTGCCAACAGAATGTGATAGATGTGTCAAATGTGAAGTGGTAGCTGTCAATATACATGAACGTTCTTGGTAACGTCTAGTGCGTTTTAGTGATGATTACTGATGATAAGATTGTAGTGGGAGATAAGGCTATGTCCGCACTGACAGGCGGCTTGCTAAACACCTAGAGGGTGAATATTTGGCGTTTCAACCGCCGTCATTATTGTTTTCGCATATTATTCAATATAAACTCATAACTTTCTTGTTTTTTTAAATGGAATGGATACTACACCCGGGTCCGCTGATTTTGACATCAAAAATTGCTGGTAGTTATCATTATTTTCGTCAATGTATTAAAGAGAATAATGACGGCGGTCGGAACGCCCGAATATTCACCCTAGAGCCCTGCTGTGTTCCTGTCTCTCAATGTGTAATAGAATCTTAACAACCGGCTACAATGAACGCTTGGCGCCTTGGCTAGGCTTTAGGCACTAAGCAAAGCTGCCTGTCAGTGTGAACGTAGCCTAAGGGCCGGTAAGTATTATCTAGCTGCGTTTAGAAAGGGATTTCTTTACTGCCAAAGTATCATCGTCTTAGACATGATCAACACCACAAATACGAGCTGGCGGATTTTTTTTCGTGTTAATTAGCTATGTTGGACTTTGCTATACGTACACTGGCCCTAAGGGTTCATTTTCCCGACTACTTAAAAAGAATGGTAATGTTTTCCGGTATGTGTTATACGTATAGTAAAGGAAATTGCTTCCTAGACCATTTTGGACCATGCCATAGTGACGTAACCAATCAAAACGTATGAGACTTCCTATGATTTATTTACGTAGTCCAAAGTGGTCTAGGAATGCATACATGCTTCTTTATGACCGTTCTAGGTTTTTTTTATCAATTCTTATTAAGAAATAATCTTGACGTTTTCCATCGTAATAATCTGAAGTGGTTGCATTTATTTGTGATAACTACTTAATATAATAAAGATATGGACACGTATCATATCTGTTGTAACATAAAAAACACAACACGTGCCAAACACTGCAGATAATTGTTGCTTTTTTAGCACTTTTAAAAAACGAGAATTGGTTTACGATTTACTTGCAAGATTTGAACTATACGTGCAGACCAACAACGTAACAAACATGTTAAAATTAATTAGGGAAAGCTTATTACCTACACTCATTTATTACCTACTTACAATGTTGTCTAACATACACGTGACTTGGTAATGCAAAACTGTTGATCGCGGTACATTTACTCGGTTGTTTAAATTAACCTCCTTTAACTAACTAAATTTTTCTAATAAAACAAACAATGAAAGTTGTAAAGTGTTGTTATCCTACATTTACTACTTAACTGTCATTCCTGTCTCTTGATGTCATGCATCATCAGACTAATTTAAACGTAATAGTAGGGTGGCCGCATTAAACAAAAAAATGGGATAAAATCTTGGAAAAAAAATACTTTTAGTTCTATTAGCAGCATTTGTGACTTCCGAGAAGGGTCTAGCTTATGTAATATGTGTGTAAAACATTGATTATTACCAATTTGAAGTCATCCGGTAAAATATAAATTGACAGAAACAGATTCAATAATTAAATGAAAAGCCAAACTTTAAAAACCACACTGCAATTTTGATATTGTTAATTAACTCGTTTATTAATGCTATTATATTCGTATAAATTATATTTGTGACGGTCACATTAAGATCTTTCAAATGATACCTATATTGTAATAATTAGAAGACTGTTTTTGTTGACATAAATAATTGTCATTTTGCCAGTGTTGTTATTTTAATTTTAACATTTTAGATACCTATCCTTTGTCACCCGGGATGGTGAAAGGATTCTAACGATACCACACACATTTAAATTGGCTCAGGCATTTAGAAGTTAAGGTGGAATAAAGAATCGTACATACATACTTACCTACATGAACCCTGAAAACTTTACACTCCTTTTTTAGGGTATAGTCGTGTAAAAAAACACTTTCACTCTTCAATCACACCACTTACACAAAATCACAACAGGAATAGCAAAAACACACATAATCCGTGAAAAACAGAGTAAAATAATAAAAAAAGGTTTAGGTACGTATAATACGAGTAACTAAATCGAAATATTAAAATTTAACACCGCTATCAAAATACCCGGTCCTTTGATAATCAAAATCATACGTTTGACAAGCATCCGCAGTGCTTCGTAAGTGATAAGCGACTGATAGAGTAATGCTGCAAACTTCTTCCTTATAATTAATTGTATAAAAAACCAGCTGAGTTCGATTCGGACTCGTACATGACGGGATCCGTACCCTTCTTAAGTATTTGTTTAATCATTATTGCACAAAAATACAATTTTTAGTACAAAAGGTGAAACGTTAATGGCATTATCTACCAGTTAACCTTTTTCAAAAAGGTAATTTTGTCAACAGGACCTTTTGCAAAAGGGACGTTTTGAAATAGGGATATTTTGGAAAAAGGGACGTTATAAAGGAAGTTTAGCGAAATTGACAGTTTGAACAAAAGAGGTTTTGCATCAGAAATGTTTTGCGAATATGACGTTATTTATATGAATGAAAGTTAACAAACGGGGCGTTATGGTTTGTAACGGCGTCATTTAATAAATAAAACTTTATTTTATTAGGTACCTTCAAAATACTTGTTGTAGGAGTTCAAACTAAACTTAAACCACCGTGAAATAATATTAATGTAATACTACATTGGCTAAATCACCTTAGTGCGGTCAAATATAATATACATAAACTATATTAAAGTAAAGGATTCGAACCTACATCTCCTCTGTCTCTCCGGGCCGACGCAGGCGCATTTAGGCTGCGTTTTCACCAGAGATGTGCGAAGTAGCTAAGCGGTGCGAGGCTGTGTAACGACGAGGTATAACGGTGTGAATGTTTCCACCAAAGATGTGCGAGGTAGCTGAGCGGTGCGAGGATGCGTAGCGAGGCTGTGTAGTGGGCTCTTTTTAAATAAGCGGGCGGGGTGCGGTGAGGCGGGAGCGGAGCCAGACGCCGCCTCGCAACACATTCCTCGCAACACAGTCCTCGCATACATCTTTCCCTTCTTTTGTATGAACAAAAACTTCGCTCTGCTGAGCTGTTTCCACCAGAGCTAAGCTAAGCGTGGATTAGGTAAATGAAGTATTTCTATTCATCATTCATGTCGTTCATGGTTCATGACAATCATGACAAACACATCCCTCGCAACGCATCCTCGCACATATCTAGTGGAAACGCAGCCTAAATTCCACCAATACGAGTAATATACATAACTTTATGTATAACACGGACGAGCTAATTAAGCGAGTCAATCCTCGCTATGTTATAACAAAAATAACTTCGTCACTTCAAAAGCAAACATAATCAAAACGATAGTTGTCTCTTACTTGCACACAGGGTAGCAAATCAAAGTGAGTTAATAACCAGGGAGCAGGCAGTATCTTGCGGTGCGCGGTCAGACACAGTGAACAGAGTGAGCTATGTCTGAACGAGGATAGTGCTTAAGCGAGCGACTATTTTATAACCTAGTCTGTCGCACCGTAGCTCTTAAATGGATGAAATGATTTGGATGCGGTTTGTTTTAATTGAAAGCAGGTTTTTTGGCGCTGGTTTTTAATTTAAACATGTTTTATTAAAATCGGTTCAGCCGTTTTTGAGATATAGAGATTTTAGGGGGTTAAAACTTATAAGCCCCCGATTTCACGGCGCCACATACTTTAAGAGCTGATAACTCTTTAATGGCTCAACCAATGTTCATGAAATTAGTCAGCTTAACGGGAAAAGATGGCCACTTTTTTCTGATATACCCTATAAGTTGTGTTTTCATTTGTAGTACAAAAACCTACCGACCAATTTCAAGAAAATACTTTAGTTTATTAGAAAACAATAATAGTAATGAGGGCGCCACTGTACATCCGGCGTACGCTCGGCGCAGTCTTAAGGATAAGATGTATCTTATGTCCTTTCCTTCTTCCTGAACCTAAATTCACATTAATCAGTTGAAGCGCAATAAACAAATGCACTTTTTTACTTATAATATCAGCAAGGGTTCTTAGTTTGACTTTAGAACCCTAAAAATATAGAATTAAAGAGCCGCAACGACATTGAACGTATAAAAATCAAGTAAAGTGACACCAATAGCCAATTTATCAAATTTAGCAGCCATTATGATGATGAGGAGCTACAAACAAGTTTGACTTGTTTTCGCCTGCCCAGAGGCCTTATTCTATACGTTTTTGCACGTATTGTTATCATTTTGCTTTGATACTTCGCTTTTACTGTCAAATTAATAGCGCTCATAACGAGGACAATTTAACAAGTCTAAAAAAATGCAAGCTTTAAAAATCCCAACTGCTGTTTGGATAGTGTTGTCAAAGTAATGATACTTTTTTTTTCGCCAATTTCACATTCAATCAATTTTAATATAGCCTAATGACACTCGAGGCTAAGGTAAATCTAACCATGTATAATTTATTAACACTTGATGGACAGTACTAACATAGTATATATTATGCGTCAGTACGTGCATAGGTGTGTTACGTCGTAAGGCGTACTGTCACATCACAATACCCTTACCATTGTACGCTGTGACACTACATCTTTAGGCGGTTGAAAAATATTAACGTCGAGAGGCGTACTGTCAAATTACTATTTCAAAGGTCAACGCCTACAGGCGTTCTGTCCATCAATGTGTTAAAGCCGTTTAGTAGTTACGAGGGAACATAGAGTAGGACATACATATAGGTCAAACACATAGGTCACATTACCCTTCCTTTTGGGCTTTGCTGCAGTCGGGTAAACATATGGAAAAAGACAGTGTACAATTTGTATTCTAAGCGGTAAATACCGAATTGATTTTGATGTGTTATTGTAAGGTATTGTTTTTATATCGGCCGCCATTACTGTCAAGTAAATAAGAGCTGTCAAAACAATGACAATACGATAACAAATCAAAGATAAAATGGTTTTTACCGCCTAGAAAAGAGGCCCAGAGGGGCTATTGCTTAACGCACTTGCAACCGCAATTTTTTTTTTTATTATTATAATTTTTATAAGGGGACTATCTTACACCAATTGACCTAGTCCCAAACTAAGCTCTAGGCTTATACTATGAGTAATAGACAACGATATAAATACTTATATAGAGAAATATATACTTAAATACATAGAAAACATCCATGACTCAGGAACAAATACTTGCGCTCATCACACAAATATCTGCCCTTACCGGGATTCGAACCCAGGATCACTAGCTTCGTAGGCAGGGTCACTACCCATTAGGCCAGCGCGTCGTCAAAAAATGAATCCAATTGAGTTTGCGAGTGCGTTAGGCAATAGCGACGAAGGGCAGAGCTTTTGACATGTTATATACCGTATTGTCAACACTAAGGTAAAAGCACCTATTATGGACAAGGCTCCAGTGATGAACATTATAATTTTTTTAAATGAAAACATATCAATACTAAACATTTTATTCTAATAGTAGTAATCCCGAATAATTTAATATAATCTAATTGTAGCACTAAAAGCATTATCAATCTCAGAGACTTATATTTATGGAATTGTTCATAACTGGAGCACTGTCCATAAAAGGAGCTTTTACCTTATGATAAATCTTATTGAGTTGACAGCAAGGGTAAAAAAATACAATGACAATGTCAAAAGTAATATTATTTAACCACGTAAAACAGAGGCTGTATTCCTTTTACAGTACCTACACAGCGGTTTTAAACAGCATAAATTGTTTACAAATCCGCTTCCGCTCTCGCTCCGCTCAACACAAAGCCGTTACCACGATCAAGGAGCAAGTCGCGAACCGCAAGTTGGTGGCTGCATAACATAGTGCGCGAGTAAGCGGATCAAATGCGGTGGCGCATATTTCAAAGAGATCTTGTCTGGCTTCCTTTTCATTAACTTGACAACGACAGTTCACAAGTGATCACCGTGTCACACACCAGTAACATACTGAGTAGGAACCATTTTGCTCCGTCTGACACTGGTTCAGATGTTTTTGGATTTTTGACCCCCAACGCAAAAAAGAGGGGTGTTATAAGTTTGACGTGTAAGTCTGTGTGTCTGTCTGTCTGTGGCACCGTAGCTCTTAAACGGATGAGCCGATTTGGATGCGGTTTTTTTTATCTGTTTGTTCATTTATTTTTCTGGACTTATGTTAGATGTAAGTAAATAAAGGTGCTTTCTTTCTTTCTTTCTTAAAACGGATGAGGAATTTAGGTGCGTTAGCAGTAACTCTGCCTGTTATGCTTACGGTTCCGGGTTGGATTCCTTGTTAGGGCAAAAATTGTGTGATGAGCATTTGTTTTTGAGTCTTAGATGATTTCTATGTATTTAGGAATTTAAAATTTGAACAAACAGCGTCACTGTTACTTGACCACTAGTGAGCTTTATAGTGGTGTTATCATTCAGAAACGGTGAGTTAACTATGCTGCTGACAGTACACATAAGCAAAGACCTATATTGAGAGGAGAAGATGTAAACAAAAGAGCAAAAAATCGGGCCTTTCATTAATTTGTCTTGGTTTCTCTTTATTTTTATTCTGCAATCTGCAATTGCTTCGAAGGTTATAATTACTTGAAACCAATCTTTTGTAACAGATTAATAAATAAAATAAATAAATAAACATCAGGGGACAGTGTCACACCAATTGCCCTAGTCCCGAACTAAGCTCAATGCTTGTATTATGGGTACAAGACAACGATATAAATACTTATTTAGAGAAATATATACTTAAATACATAGAAAACATCCATGACTCAGGAACAAATATTCGCGCTCATCACACTAATATCTGCCCTTACCGGGATTTGAACCCAGGACCTCTAGCGTCGTAGGCACGGTCACTACCAACTAGGCCAGCGCGTCGTCAACGTATGTCTTAAGACTATAACATATTATGTCTTAAGACTATAACATATGTCTTAAGACTATTTTTACTTGTCTATTCGCCATAGTCTATTAGACAACAAACGCCATTGTTTTGAGACCTATGCTATCTACTAAATACGCGAAAACGCAAAGCCAAGTGCCACCATTATACCGTAACGTTTCGAACGATACTATAAAAAAACAATCGACAACCTTTTTCATTTCTCTCACAACAAAATCGTAGCGTCAACTTATATCCCATTTCATCTAAAAGGAAAAGCAGGCATGAAAAAGCAAGGGATGAAATTACAACCTCAAAGTGCACGATTCAGCACTAAAGAGGCAATCCTTCACGCTCGCGGCCCGACGGTAATATAAGTGCATTTTCTCTGCGAAATTAAAAATGCATTTGAGCCGGTTGCAGGCCTTACAATTTATTTGGACATTTGTTATAAGCTTATAAGTCTTATACGAGTCTGGTACCTTATTACATGTATTCACACTAGGAAATGCAAATCACCGGTTTTAACCGGTTATTTTCGTACAAAAACGGCCAATAACCGGTTTAATTGCATTCTACATCCATCAAAAATGTACATTAATCGAATACCTTTCTACATTGTTTTAATCTATACTAATATTATAAGGCTTGTTTGTTTGTTTGCTTGAACGCGCTAATCTCAGGAACTACTGGTCCGATTTGATAAATTATTTCAGTGTTCGATAGCCCGCTTATCGAGGAAGGCTATATATAGCCTACTCGTATCATATCATACTCACATAAACCGAACCGAAGCGAGTGCGGGCTAGTCTTTAGATATTTTTGATTCGACCAAATTTGAATAAATACGCGAGTAACTATAGGCACTAGGGATACATCTATTCCACAATTGCATTTTCGAGTAGACTGATGTTTTCCCAGGCTAATCTTAGTAAGCTATTGATAGCTATATTAGCTATAGATGTTATAACTAAGCTCGATTTAGTAGAGTGAATGATGAACGAACGAATTACTTGTTCACTTTACTTGTTGTTACGCGGCGCTTCTTCTCCGCAATGATGGTCTTGTCCCAAGCGCTAGTAGATTCACTCCAAATAGCCCTCATGTGGCCAATTTACCTACTGAATAAATATTTTGAATTTTGAATTACTTACATACATAGGTACATACATTAAATCACGCCTGTTTCCCAGAGGGGTAGGCAGAGACCACTTCTTTCCATTTGCTACGATCTTGACAAATTTCTTTCGCTTCTTCCACATTCATACATCGAGTCATGCACGCACGTCGGTTTCGGGTAGGTACTTAAGATTCGGCCCTTTTCCAGTATTTCTCCGATTTGACTCGAAAAAGTACGCCTAGGGCGGCCCCTTCCGACCCGTCCACTCACTTTCGATCTGTATATCTCTTTCGTCAATCTTCTTTCATCCATCCTTTCCAAATGACCGAACCATCGAAGCATGCCTTTTTCAATCTTAGTCACTACATCTTCTTTTATTCCACATTTCTCTCTGACTTTTTCATTCCTTGCTCTATCCATCAGTTTCACACCACACATACTACGCAAAGAATTGAATTACTTGTTCTGTGGTAATTACCACTATACACTAATATTAGTCATATTTGAATTTTATGCCGACGGACTAGCAGTTAAATACTATTAAAAAATTTACCTAGGCATTATAGTGATTCCGTTTAAACAAAATAACGCTTACCTACTCACACCGGCATCGAAATTAATGTGTCAGAGTAAGATGCAGAAATAAGGCTTGCCTCAGCGTTAACTGCACGCTACGCGACATTTTCACGCTCTGTTTCGCGTCTAGGAAGCCTCTTGAGACGTTTCTGCAGTAAAGTTGTACTATTTACTGAGCACCCTGACAAGATCCTACTATAATATTAAAAGCGACCGTTTGTTTGTGCGTGTATGTTTGTTAGTATGTTACATCCCCCTATTTCTTCCCGTTTAAGGTCAATTTTCTTCCTTTGTTAGTGAGCCCCTAGACCTATTTGTAATTTGTAGACCCAGCTGGTGTGCGTAGATCTCATGTCAGTCAGTTAGTTTCTTTTTTATATTCAGATTAAAATATTGACATACAAAGGGCATTGGGTAAATTTGTTTGAAGAATATTGACACTTTTATTTTCAGCGGCCACGGATGATTTTTACATAGTCTTTTTAGAGAATCTCGAAATACACATAGATGTATATAATTTATGGCGTTTAATAATATCGGAGCCGAGATATTTAAGATTTAAGTGTTCAGTTATTGGTACTAAAAGTACGCCCAGGTAAGAATATTCAATATCTCGGCTCCGATGTACTTAAGGGTATTACATTACATAATAAAACATGTTAATTTTGAATTATTCTATCATAATTAACCACTTTTACTACTGGCCGCTCACCCTAACAACACTTTTACCCAAACCCTTTTAAACACTTCACCTGGCCAGAACAAAACTTTATGTGTAATCTAATTACCACTAAGGTTGACACATGTCACTGTCATAATATCAAGGGAAAATCAAACTTGTTGTATCATGACTCATGACCTGCAAATGAACTTCAACCGTAGGGTGGTAGACCCTAATGTTGGCCGACTGTACATTGCCTTGACAGAGTGTTATTACGCAAAAATAATGCTAAAATGCAACTTTGTCGTAATTATTATCCTTAGAAGATAACAAACACCTCAATTATATTATGTTTCTGTAACAGTTCACTCTCACTCCTTTGTACAAAAGTCTCATATGATTTTCTGTATATTTTCCGCATTCGCTCCCTTCCTGTGCTTTGTTAGCGCTTCGTTACTTTTTGGCGTTCCTTTGTCGGTAAATTTCCGTTGTTTTGTGATAAAATCTTATCTGCGTGTTATTGCCAATATCTGGCAGCCTTTCAAAAGCCAGCGACTATAGAAATCTGTTGAAAGTATAATTACCATTTTTGTGCTGCCTGCAGAATGAAGACATAGTGAATTATGTAACTTTTTCTCTGATTACTGTAATGTAAATTTCAATCACTTACAATACTTACAAGCGAGGTATTTAAAAATAGGCGATTAATTATTTAAATTCCTGGAGTGTTATTCTCTCAAAAACAACGGACGGGCGGACGAACGAGCAAAATCGCAGCGGCGAGTTTAGGTAGTCCCGTCAGAGCGAACAAAACACATTTTAGCGCGTGCGTGCGCAGTGCGTGCAGGCCATTTCAATTAAGCAGCCTTATACGTTCGATCCATAAAAGCTGCCAGAAAACTTTTCAATGTTTAAAATTTTACGATTTGTTGAATTTAAACCATAAAATGAGCGTTCAAGATGATAATGGATATTTCGGTCACACCTCATGATATCCGTGACAAAGCAATTGACGTCATTATAATTACTATTAGTGGCCGTTTACTATAATATGCCGCTCCTGATTTCATCATGGAGGCTTATGATATGTGGGTAGATAAAGTTTATGTCACTATACATAATTAGACATTAAAACACTTGTGTGATGTTATTATGAAACTCGCCTTCGCCTCGTTTCATAAACCCACACTCGTGTTTAATGCCCTTCATTATGTACAGTCACATAAACTACTATTGTCCTACCAAAATAACTACTACGTTTATAATTATGTCCCATTTAACGATATTGTAAGTGGTTGCGGCAGTAACAATCTCTCGGGGGTACAATTGAAATTCTCCTGTCCATTAATTTTGTCATTGAAGAAATCATGATAATTGTGTGTCCTCGTTCAGAGCCGCAGCGAGGGAGGATTGCGTCCATTTACTTTCTCAACCTCGTTGATCGAACAGGTAGATAAAAAGTAGTCTTTATTCTTAAGGGAACATGAGTGCTTTTCCTATCTATTCGATCAGATACGAGGTTTAGAAAGTAAAAGGGACGATTGGCTACTTCATTTCTGAAAATTATTTTCTATGTTCGGCGAAACGATTGAGGGGAAAATTTAATCCTACTAATATTCTACTTCGTACTAATATTATAAATGCGTTTTTTTGTGCTGCAACTGCTGGACGGATTTGGATGAAATTTGAAATGGAGATAGCTGATACATAGGATACGGTTTATCCCGGTTTTTTTTTAATTTCCTTGAAAATTACTTTAATTGAAATAATGATGTAGATACACGCACGATTTTCCAGGCAGAAGCTGGTCTTTTATACTTAATTATAATTATAAGAGGAAGTTTTTTATGATTAACTCTTGTTAATGTTGAAAACTTACTCAAATCGAAGCGGAGCGAGGGCGGGTCGTTAGTTGTAACTAAACGAAATAAAAAAGGAACAAAAGAAAACGGAGAAAGAATTCTTTCTTTTAGTATTTACATGCAAAATAGTGCATTTCTCCAGTGCAGAAAATTGTAAAATATGCTTCACTCAGAAAATGCCGTTATGAATGCAAAGTGACGTGCGATATTAATGTTTAGTATGCTGTCTCAGATATTTTACATCTGAATGTCTGGGTTCTCCTATTGTAGCCCGATAAATTTTGACCCTAGTTTCACTTCCACTAACTTCGTTAGCCCTGAAGTAAAAGACCTGATTTTTTCGTAACTATTCATTACTTTTAAATTTTACATCCCGAATTTACGTTATACCTTTTTTTTATTTCCAACACTAAACACCGAATATTACTAAACCTTATAATGTTTAAAGCCTAACGTTTATTATTCCTAACTATTGTATGTTCCTTAAAAACCTAAACAACCAGATCGACGGAGCTCCGCCGTGCGGAGCTCCCATTCCACGCAGGTGAGGCGCTTCGCGCCTTGTCGCAGCTCTAACGTAACCTTTGTGAGTAACATTGACCTGATTAAGTATTTATTTATATTTCGTACAAACAATGATTAGTCTAAACAGTCATTAGAACTTATTACTATCAAGTCTATTAATCATTATGAATAATCATTATTATTTTTAGTAATACTCGTACAGCATTTAATGTTTACTACTAGTAAACAATACGGTATTTTACTTTAGGTCTAGTAATCAATTCGGACATACAAGTTTAGGTGTCATGACATTAGGGCTAATAAAATTTATATCAAACTTCGACATGCCTAATGAAACTAGCTTTTATGATATTTGGTCCGGTCTAGTGGAGGTGAACCAAATGTCTGTGTATAATATACACAGTATGCGTCTCTTTGTCTCTCTGGCATCGTAAGTCCCAAACCAGTGGACCGTTTCAGACAGACAGTTTCTAAAAGAAATCTTTTTAATCGATTTAAAGTTTAATCGATACATTTCTTAGCTAGGTTTGAATGCAAGTGTCGCCAGTACATCGAGGTTTTTATTTTAATAGTAAACACAAAGACAGCCGTTGAATTATTACTTGAAATAATTTTCCCAAATAAAATAATTATTGTAAAACAGGAAGTTACATGAGTAGCGGTCCTGTCGGTCCGATGTCGGCTTCACCAATTGTTCCGGGATTAAATCGGTAATTTATCACGCGACTGATTAAATTTATACTGCGTTACAATAACGTCAGTGCAGAACTTCAGTTTATATTGCAAATTTATTCCATCATGGTGTAACCATTTTATTCATTGTTACGTTTGTAACTATATTTAAAACATTTTAAGCAATTGGCATCTTATATTATATATGTGTATTTAAGTATTTATTGATAATAGTATATGTCGATTATATAATACTAGCTTCTGCCCGAGACTTCGTCCGCGTAGATTTCGATTATCATTATTCCCTCGGGAACTTTTAAATTTTCCTGGATGAAAAGTAGCCTATGTGTTCATCCAGTGTATAAGCTATCTTTATTACAAATTTCATCCAAATTCGTTCAGCCGTTGCAGCGTGAAAGAGTAACAAACATACACACTCACACACTTTCGTCTTTACAATATTAATTAATAACACACTAATATAAGAACATACATAATATGCCCGCAGAATAATCCGTAGAAAAGTCTATCTAGTCCATTCCCCATAACAGCACTTGGGCTTTTTTGAGCCAAAACGAGACGGTGTATAATGAAGTCAAAAAACACTAGTCGCGTCTTCTTTTACGATGTCCGCCTTCGGCTCACATCGTAACGACACACGCCACTCGTCTTTTTTGACCTCTCTTATACAAATGTTGTATAAACTACTATAAGAAATTTCTTTGAAATTTTTTTTATGTGGTCGCCGTCATAATAAAAAAAACATTTAAAACTGACAAAATATTCGTGTTTATCACATACCCACATATACTTTTGACGAAGATCGAACTCGGCACCAGTAGCTTCAAATCCAGCTTAAACCGCCTTGAACCACACATACCTTCATTTAAAATTAGTCTAAACTGCCCTTTTACGGAGAAAAGGTACATTAATTCATAGAAGCATATTAAACTCTCAAAGGTTGGAGGTGCAATACAATTCATATAGTAGATGTGCCTTTTTTCTGTAAAAGGGCAGTATAGCATCTAATACCTGTGGATACGTCTAGCTTCTTAATTAGCTCGGCAAGCTCTACAGACCTTTAGCGGCGGAGATAAGGCACACCGCGCTAGATTGGATCCAATTTGTTACCTCGAGTGGTTGGAAACACAGAACACGTTCTAGGAAGGGGTTCTTTTTTAGGGTTCCGTACCCGAAGGGTAACGTAACAGGACCCTTATAATATGCCTCCGCTTTGTATCCATCCGTCCTAAATTCAAAGACTTGTATGTCTTGTAATGATAGTGGGTTGTTTTTTTTTAAGGAATGTGGTTTTATAAAAATAGCATACCCCGTGTGGTTGCCCAGTTAGAATAGTGCCACTCCATGTCATCCCGTGGATGTCGTATCATGCGACTAAGGGAATAAAGGCTTGTGGTAGGTACTGCTTAGGCGATGGGGTTGCAATCTGTCACTAATACACTGGTAAACATATTAGCCTGGTTTTCAAAATGAGGTTACAGAATTAACCAGTATTTAGAGTTGTTGGTAATTCTGTAGCTCTGTCTACCCTACTCTGTGACTGAATGTGTGAGTTTATGTCCGTAAGTATGTCAAACATTAAAAGAAAATGAAATATTCTCCATGGTCGAATATACAAAAGTTGAATTTAGTACCTATGAGTAACGAACAATAAAAAAAAAACAACAAATACTAAAACATTGTCAAATGTGAGTTGGGCTCGCTCATTTGATTCGAAATCAAATTGAACTCCGTAGGTATATAACAATACCTACTAAACGTTAGTACGGAACCCTCGGGCCGCGCGTCCGACTCGCACTTGACCGCTTTTTGTGTAACAAGCGAGCAGAGAACTAATTGAGTTACATAATGAGGCAATCAAAGGTGCTAGTAGAGGAAGTACTAGAGGAATCTGCCTTGCAACTGTGAAATGAGGTAAACCGTTTGCGGCGTCCGGGACTCTTTAACTCGGTAAAATCATATTGCTTTTGACATGTTATTAAAAAAAAAACAGGAAACAATGTCACACCAATTGACCTAGTCCCAAACTAAGCTCAAGGCTTGTATTATGGGTACTAGACAACGATATAAATACTTCAGGAACAAACATTCGTGCTCATCACACTAATATCTGCCCTTACCGGGATTTGAACCCAGGACCGCTAGCTTCGTAGGCTGGTTCACTACCAACTAGGGCCAATAGGCAACTAGGGTATTGTTTTTGACCCAGTCATTACCCAGTTATTTAGAGTATATTGTCGACGTTACAATACCATAACATCTTAAGTAGATTGTGAGGCGATGCTTAAACCCCTCTAAATAAAGTTCGATTTCCATGATTTTTGGATATGGTATAGTTACGAGTATTACGAAAATCTAGGTTGGAATGTTAAAGGAAAACGTACCGACATAGTTTTTCATAATATCTGACATCATATTCGTAAGAATCAGGCTAAGTTTAAAAGGAGAGAAGCGTCATCGCATTTTGTATGGATCTTTTTATAGATTCATAATCGTCTTAAACGCAATACAATTTTTCCTTTTTGAATAAAACCCCTGTTTGCTTCATATATTAATGTGCACGATCAATCGTTATTTGTTTCTTTTGGTAGAGAAATGCCTTAACGCATTAAGTCTGCCATTTGTACCTCATCATCATCATCATGTCAGCCGTAAGACGTCCACTGCTGGACATAGGCCTCCCCCAAGGCTCTCCACTCAGACCGGTCTTGTGCTTTTCGCATCCACTGCGTTCCCGCGATCTTCACAAGGTCGTCCTACAAATTTGTACCTACTTTGGATTTAAATAAATAAATAAAATGGGAGAGCATAAGTCGCAAACTGTTATCTTAGTGGACAACGGCGGCGCGAGAATATTAATTCTTATTAAAAAAACATTTGTTCGGAAGTTGCGCGAGGAGAGACTTCAATTGTTTCAATAGGTACATTTTTCAGTTTTCTCGCATCGTCTCTCTCGCTTCGCCTGCCAGTCGAAAAGCAGCTTAAGAGTCGAGTCGCCATTACCGAGCTCCGCCCACGTTGTTTATGGCTATTTCTTTGGAAACTTCCTTACTTTACAGGGTACAAAAGAACTAACAATAAATGTGTACCTATGTATGTAAACACTTTATTGTACAAAAGAAAAACCAGAACAATACAATTGATATATATAAAAAAAAAAGGGATGATCTCGTACAAAAATTTACCTGGTCACAAAGTAAGCTCTAGGTTTGTTCTATGGCTACAATACACTGATATAAATACTTAAATACATACAAAACATCGAACACTCAAATACAAATAGGTACAGATGTAGTGAATAATCCTTTCCCATCGTTTTTGGTCGAATAACTGCGTATTTATCTTGCTTTCTCAGTTGGCATATTGGGTACTGAAGCTAATTGAGAAAGCTAGATAAGTACGAACATATCCGACAAAAACGATGGGAAAGGATTATTCACTACATCTGTGCTGTCGGTGGCGAGCGAGAATGAGCGGAGATGTCGGTAGAGGACGTCCTAGCCGGACCTACAGTAATCAGATTCGCGGTGTACTGAATAAGGGCCAAATCAAAAGCACCCGAAACCGACGTGCGTGCATGAAGAGATTGATGAATGGTAGAGGAAGCGAAAATTGTGTGTTTAGATCGGTGCACCTGGCGTTCCATAATCTCTGCCTACCCCATTGGGAGACAGGCGTGAAGGTATGTATGTATGTATGTATGCACTCGTGATCATCACACAAATATTTGCCCGAACTTGGATTCGAATGCGGGACCGCCAGCTTCGTAGGCTATCGCTTCGTCGTAGCGTCGTATTTGCTCGGGGCCCTAATACGGCTGCGTTTATCGCGTGACAAAGTTTAGATAAGGCATGCGTCACCTTCTGACACGTAAATAAGTACGAGAGTGACGGATGCTTTATGCACATTTCACACGCGATATAGACGCAGCCATACTAGACCCGCAGAGCTATAAAACTGGGTACTCATTCGCGAAATCTGCCGAACAAAATTTAAACTCCAGTAAGTGAACGTTAACACCACCGTAACATGGTCTCCAACTTTGAGGAGCGTTTGGATTCGGCATCTAAGTTATGGTGGTAGATTTGTGCACTTACTGCTTTTTAATTTTGCACGGCAGAACTCTAACCGTAGCAGTTGCACTAACAAGGTAACAGGGGTGTTATTCTCTGAAAAATTACGTTCGGTCGGTCGAATGAGTCAAAGAGTGAATGCCTCGCAGCGGCGAGGTAAGAGCTTGTCCAGAAAGGGCGAATTTGCTACGATTATCTCGCGCGTGTTACGTGCGACCGTTGCGTCCACAAGGTGCGTACCAACGCGCGAGCATTTGGGGAGGAATTCAGTAAATTCGCGCGTTAACTGGTCGCAACAAGGCGTCCCTAATATCTCGACACGCGAGCAATACGCGCGAATCAAGCGCGAGTCGAGAGTGGTGTAGTGCACGCGATTTACGCGCGTATTTTGAATTCGCGCGATGCTTGTGGACGCGATGTATTGATGTCTAGTACCTCGACAACGCGCGTATGAATTCACGCGATACGATTCGCGACGAATTCGCCCCTTCTGGACAAGGTCTAAGACCAAATGTGAGTTTAAGTAGTCCCATCAGGGCGTACTAAACACATGTTATAGTACTAGGGGTACGCCAAAACTGCAAATGGTGTGAATTTCGAGGTTAGTGCGTGCTTTCTCGATTAGGCAGCCTAATACGTTCGATCTTATCGAGAGAAACCCTGCTGCCAAATTGAGAATGCACGCGCTAAAATGTGTTTAGAACGCTCTGACGGGACTACTTAAACTCACCGCTGCGCTGCGTTCACTGGATGGTTCACTCGTTGTTACTTGAATTAGAAACATAGGTCATGGTCTTTAGTTCAAAAATATTTGACAGATGCCTTCAGTCACTTTTGAAGCGACGGGGCTTTACTATTCCCGTTTTCTGTCTAACAAAACACATTTATAATTTTGGTTAAAATTATTGATCTGGAACAGTTCATATAATAAAAAAAAACACAAAATATATTACTTAACAAACACTTTAATCATAATAACAATAATTTATCAAAATAACACAATCACTACTCGTCAGGCGTTCTGTCGATACACACAAAATAATCATTAATATAAATAAATTATATAATATATCAAAACCTCGTATTCCATCGTATAGGTAAATCAGGATAAGAAAAACCTTGCTTATGTGTGCGTGTCTAGTATGTACGAGTAACAACAGTATTACCAGTTCCTTAGCGATCGGCCATCTTCGTTTTTCGATTAAGACCGAGTGGCAAATATACTGTCAGTCGCGAGTGCAAGCGGGATAGCGACATCCAACCGACATTTGTTAGTCCTTTACCTCAAAAGCATAAATTCCTTGTAGCGATTCACCGAATCGCATTTCACCTCGAATGAACAAAATTTCAATAGAATCTTTTACTCGAAGCAATTTTTCGCGTGGCATTTTACATTAGTATAATTAATTTGTAGCATTAAATTTTTCGTGTAGGTTTTTACCCTAGACTAGACGCATTTCGTCGCGATCGATGTTTGTTTGGGACTCTATTTAATTTGACGCGTTAATTGATGTTCGCACTCAAATTCTGTAACATTTTTTTTAAAACGTGTTTTGTACCTGTAGTTTCAGGTCTTAAGTGCTATCAAACTCATTGAAATATTATCTTTGTGACTAATAAATAATAGATAAATACTCTGTCATTGCGACATTGAAGTACTGTGACATTAAATGTTCACATTGATATCTGCTATTAAAACTATAAGCGAAAAAATACATTGCGACTAAAGACATTGTCTAAATACTGAAATAGACGATTAGGACAAAAAACTAAAATTTATTACACAATCGAGGTGAAATGCGACAAAAACTAATATCGTCTAAAAAAAAAACCGATTGAGACACAACGCGATAGTTAAATGTACGATCGAGGTGAAATGCGACTAAAACTTATAGCGATTAAAAAAGTAAACGATCGAGACACCACGCGATAGTAAAATATACGTTCGAGGTGAAATGCGATTCGGTGAATCGCTACAAGGAATTTATGCTTTTGACTAACAAAGGACTAACAAATGCCAACCGAACGGTATTAAGAAGCTGAACGTGACGTTAACGAGGTGACATTGTGTGTGTTACGGAGGTCATAGTAAGATGGCCGACATTTGACACTTCAGTATATCTGTCAAAACAAAATAGACACAACATTCATTACACGTAGCTAAGGTTTTTCTTATCGCATTTCAGTTATAAATGGTTTTTTTGTGTAGTCAATGGAATATAAATCATAAAGGAAGTTACACAGTCTCAGTATTTCTCTATTAAACAATTCACTCCTCAATTCGCTGTAGAGGTATTAACCGACGAACCGAAGATGTCCCGTCAGAGAGTCATTAACAAGTTAGTGCGTGTATTTTTAATTTGGTCGCAGGTCTCGTCAACGAAGCAACTTGGCTAAAGCGGTGGACTCTGCCTGATTTCTCACGAGCACGCGGGGCAACTTTAATTTGCCGGTTATTGATTCTTCAGTGTCAAATGAACCGTTGAGGACACCTCTTTTTAAATTGATCGCTTATCACGCCACCATGAGAAATGGTAAGTACTCAAATATCTACATGCCATTTATAATTTAATTTCCATTGACTTATGGTACAATCAAACCAAAAACGTTAAGCTACCAGTTTAAAAATCTTCACGTTACATTTTTTCTTTCATACTTTTATAAAGTTGTGTTTATGTTGAAGTAAGATGCAAAGTCCCTCCGATTTAGTCAATAGTTATTACGGTAGATTTATAAACGCCAGTAGCTCAACATTAAATTGATATGAATTCAGCAAGGATAGTGTTACGACCTTCCTACACGTTCAGTCGCGATGATTGGGACTGAAATTCACTATCATAACTTTTAGTCTATGTCGCAATTTCAATCTCTTTTTAAAATGTATTAAATGTTCTTTATATCTTTATCATACTTTTATTTGTGTAGTTATTTTTAATTAGCGCTTTATTAAGGTTTAAATTGTGACACAAGCTAATTATCATTATTATAGCTTTGGTTTAACATAAAATAAATATAGTACCGTTGGAAAAAATATACTAAAATAAGAACAGATATTCAGAACATTTTTGGTAATTATTATAGGAACCACAATGCTAAATAAATACACGTACAATAAAGTTCTAACAGGAAACATGTACATTCATTTTATTGTATGTTAGTTGTCATTACAATATAAAATTTCAAGAAAAAAATATCAAGTCTCGATAGGTAAGATTTAATAAGTAGAAGAAGAAGGACATGGCAAAATATAAAGGATTTTAGGTACAGATACAAGTATTTTCAACATATTTTTCTAAATTGGGAATCTATAACTTTACCACAAGAAGAATGATTAGAAATAGTTTTAATATAATTTATTTTGAAATGGCAACTCGTACAATATTTAAATAGATTTAAAGAGGATAAGACATCTACTTTACAATAGAAATACTCGATAGTATTTTTCAAGAATTTTCGACAACACATAATTTCTGGCGATTATTTATTACTATACTACCATTAATTATTATTAAGTGGCAATATCTTCTTTTTTATATCCTACATAAAGCTGATTGATTCTCTTTTTTATTTCATAAATATTCTGTTTCTGCAACTAACGCTAAATAAATTACCCAAACTTCGTTAGTTAAGGCTAGCACACACAGTCAGTACTAAAATTATAAGAAAAGTGACATTTTGTTTTAGTTTTCTTATAATTTTATTATTAATAATATAAAATAACCAACCGTTAAACGGGTGTAACCAGTTTTTTTTTAATTTGTATTGTGAAAAAAGATTTCAAATATATTAAAACAATGTGAGGCCGTAGTTATTCTTTTTTGGTTTAAATAGGCAATATGTCAAAATCAATCTTTTAAAATAGTAAAATGATTCGTTGTATTTATAAATGTAAATAAATTATTATTTTATAAAATAATTTTAGTTCTTATTATACTCATCAATTTATTTTTATAAAAAAAGACAAGTTTCATTAAATAAATACAAAAATATTTTTAAACGGACGGCTGTACGAACTTAAGTTAAAAACGAACGGTAAATACATATTACCAATAATAAATGAAAATATTATGTATTTTTATCGTAATTTTGGTTCACATAATTCGATAAGCTATTTTCATGCGTATTTGGAACGGTTACCTTAAGCCCGAAAATCATTTTTCCGTGGTTTCGCCGAATTTTCATAAGTTAGTTTTTTTTTCCGTCACAATTTAACTTTTCTGCATTGTTATTAAACAAACCTAACCTGACCTACAGTATCTGTAGGTACCTATACTTATCTCTTCAAACATTTTGAAAACTTATTGGATCCAGAAAAAAAAACTGACTTCGAAAATTCGGACGGTCCTTTGGAGTTGTGATAGGTACCATTTGGAACTACTTCGACACCTATTTACACTATCAGTTCGTTATAACTACATACAAATTTGCGTACAACGTTACACGAATTCTTATAAATCTAAACACTCACAACAATTAGATAGAAAAGTTAATCGATGAGAATATTTCTAAAGATATTTCGATGTATTAATTTATGGTAATGAATTTCTCAAAAAGCTACATTTGTCACGTACCTTTATAATAGTCAATATTATTAGGTTCTCCTAAGGGTTAAATTTCGGCGAATAAGTTACCTACGACCTTTTTTTTTTATTGTTACATAACCTGTGTTGACAAAAAATGTTGATCGATTTGATCAGATCATCAAAGAAATATTCTGATCGATGTACTCGATATAGAGTTTAGAAAGTTCAAATTGGATGTAAAATAGGCTACGTGAAAGATATAGTAGCCTGAATCGCAAATTTATCCATTGAGCAATTTATCCATCTTTTCCAGGTTTCTATTCAATATTATTACAAATACGGAACTATTTAGCAAATATAGATTGCTAAAGAAAGAAATTTGCAATAGTATATTGTTTTTCATAATTTCGTTTTTTTTAGTTTTTTCACTATTATTAGGTATGTAAGGTATGCTATTACGATAGATTGATGCAAATTATTATGGAAACTGAACTCTTCGTAGAAGAGTCACGTATTTTATTAGAAAACGTGACTTATTAAAAAGTAGTAATAACCTAGTGAATAAAATTGTCTTTGTCTGTACTTAAACTTTCTAGTAAATTATTTTTAAAATAGCGATAAAATTTAAAACTTTTACAGTGAAAAAATTTTACAGTAAAAATCAAACATTATAAAACTTCTAAAATGTCAAGCACGTTCTACGCAACGTTGAAAAGGTTAAAAAATCTAAGAGTTTCGCTGATAACACTGGCATAGAAAATTTCTAAATTTAAATAAATTCGAAATTAATTTGGTCCAAATTCAGGCAGAAATAGTTTCTTTAAGATAGAAAGAGAGTAGTATTAGTTGAAACTGCTAGCTAGTAGGATAAGAATTATTAAAATCAGTATTGTTACTCATTTGACGCAATATTTATACTCATTTGACGCAATATTCATACTCATTTGACGCAATTTTCATACTGAACTTCCCAGCACTACCCATCTTGTCACACAGTTATAATATATTTAGCGTAACTATCAAGCAGCGTACAAGCTTTTAATTAAGTAATAATAGATAAGAAAAAAGAAGAAATAGATCAAATAACACAAGTACAAATAAACACTGACTGTTATTTTCTGTACAATAATGTCAAATTGATCTGGAAAAAAAAGGTTCCAATAAAATTATAAATTAATTTACCGTTTCGTTTTCAAACATGTTTTTCAAAGTTTTTAAGGGGTGATTGCACCTTTATATTATAGTTACGTATAAAATCTCGCAAAATAATTTAAAATTTAATAACATAATATCAAAAATCAATATTGAACTTCGTATTTTTTAATAAATTACTGTTTTTGAGCGAAGGAAAAACAATTTGCTCATATACTTAATACTAAATAAAATTTACACATAATTTACATTTTACATAAAATATCGCAATTATAACTTTAATAAATACGCTTAAAATGGCAGTAGAGCTATAAAAGTATTTCATTTAGGTGCCTAGGAAATAACCGGGTATAGCTAAAACTTAGTATTTTAAATTGATTGTTTTTTGTCTATTCGTACTGGACACTTATAAATTATAATATTATACACCTCACAAGCTAGGCCTCCAAATGCGACTAAGCTCTTACGAGCTTAAAAACGTATTTCTAAACACATAACACGTGTTTTTCAAACTATTTACTCTAGATATGCGACATTATTGTGATTATAAGAACATATTTTATATGCACAATAATAATTGAAGATCGTGGTACGCTATTGAACACTTCTTACTTGAACATAATTATTTATGCCTACATAATTTATTTACAAACTACTGATTAAAAACAATATAAGTTATCGATACTGCATTGGCATTATCTACAATAAACTTTCTAAAAAATAAGTCGCGGCTCCTTATATTTAAAAAACGAAGTTTATAATTTTAAACAACTCTCAGAACTCCACAAATATCCGTCAATGTTGGTATAATTTCATTTGTTATAAGAACACATTATTTAAAGTTTCACACTCTTGGTTTTTTTATGTAACAATTCGTTACTTTAAGAAGGTTTTAAGGCATTGCAATGTCGGAATGACATCGGATTATTTATGTAAAAAATTATGTGAAATTAAATTCAAATTAATTATGGCAAGGTATGTATCGGTGTTTAGGAGAAAGAGTTATTTAATAGTACAAACGAAATGAAAATAACTTTTTAAGCAATTGTTTTTATAATATAAATAGCAATACATTCTACGAATGTTTTATCATGTGAATGTTGAAACTTTACTTTATGGCACATTTATGTATTTTTTTTTACATCATTATATTTTTTTCAAATAAGGCCTTTGCTAATGTTAACAAATGTTAAAATTTATCATGCATTTAATAAATCTAAAATTTATAAAGCTAACTTCGACTGGGCTGACAGTCAAAAAATAAATAATCTACGAGAATTAACTCCTGTCTTTTTATTATAAGACCATAATTTATATAAACCTTCATATTCTTCATAATATAACTAATCATTATTTCATTGGTATTTGATAAATGAAATAATTCGCGGAAAAAAAAAACATTACTCCGCATTGGTAGGCCAATTTTTTTTTAACGTCCATGCCATATTTTTGTCTACCTCATTTTAACCTTTGCCTCCTAGACTACTTGAGTTAAAAGTAATTTAGATTAAAAAAAAATAAACAAAACGGAAAACACTTGTTTTTAAATAGCTAAGGTATAATTCAAAAAAGGAAAAGTTTTAAGTTAAGATCAAAGTAAATTTTACAAGTTCGTACCAACTGTAGCATAATAAAAACTCGACGAGCAAAAGTAACAAGCTTTGTATTAATTACTGAAATTAAATTAAGTTCGAAGTTTTTTTTGTAAAAATAAAAATGCAGCAGATTTTAACGATAGCTTTGACGCTTCATTTACGTATAAGTTTCCATCAATTCACTGCTAATAAGGTCTTTAATCATCAACAATCGATCCAAATAACAATCATGATTTCTGCCCTTGCGCAGCTAGAGGGTATTTCCAAAGCACCAAATTCAAAACAAGCTTTTGCTTGCATACTAAATTAGGAAAAAAAAAAGAACGCAGATAAAACCGTCGAGGTCTTAATAGGGTCATATCGTCCTTTTACACTCTCAATCACGTATCTGATGGAATAGTTACATAGGAAAAGGATTCATGTTCCTTAAAATCCTGGAATTACATCATACGCCTCCAAGCTGGATAACGTAAGGTACAGCAGCCAGAGCGAAAACAAAAAGATGGAAGTGCAAATTTTCACGCCGCGTGGGCCACCAAGCTCGCCGCCGATCGACTTTCTTCTTCTGAGGACCAGCACGAGGACAGCAATCATAGCTCCAGAGCAGAACATTGTGACGCTGAAGGCGAGGCTGTTGAGAGATAATATCAGAATAAGGTAAACGTTATAGTTTCCCGCTTATCTTAGTTTGCTTCTCCAAAAATTCTCTCTTAGTCTCTAAATAGGCTGAAATAGTGCTAACCCTTTCCTGTTAGTAAAGAAGTTGCACAACATAGAGCTTCTAGAACACTAATCAAAGTGGATTTTGCAGACTAGTGTAGTTCAAGGTCGAATTCCAAAATCAAGGTCACACTTGTGACATACTGTTATTACCCCCTCTCTACGACCACCTATTAGGCTGCGTTTCCACCAAAGCTGTGTGAGGCAGGTAAGTGGCGTTGCGAGGAAAATTCCACCAATGGATTTGGTGGATTTTACCTCGCAACGCCACTTAGCTGCTTCGCACAGCTCTGGTGGAAACGCAGCCTTATGGGCTTGTATAACAGATGCTTTTACACAAAGAGCGACTTGTACTTGTGTAAAACCTAACGCATTACCTTGTCCCTTACGCTCACCTATAATGGGCGAACGTGAAGAGTGCACCTAACATAAATATATCGCTAAGTAGACAAGGTAATTGTACGTACTTCCCCGGATCCACAAGGAACTTCTCCCCCTTACTCCAGTGGACTATAGCAGCGACAGTCCAAGCCACGCCGATGCCCAGGAACACGTTGACAGCGTTGGAGCCTGTCACGTTACCAACGGATGCATCAGCATGCTTGTCCTGGATCGCTGCCACTTTGCTCGCAAACGTATCTAGTAAAAAAAGATAGAGGTTTTACAGCAGAGACAGTTTATAGTCGGGCAAATGAAAGATGAGAATGAAAAAATGGCGGCCAATTCAAAGATCAAGTAGTGGTATCCCTAACGTCTGCTAATAATAGTTTTGATACTTGTGATACATGTTATTTAATGCAATTATTTTAAGGCTTTTATTAGATCCACCTGTTCGATCGGATAGTACTGTTTTATGGATAATTACATAAGTTACATAATACTAAGAAATACTATTCGCACAGAAAAAGGAATATTTATGTACGTTTATGGACTTTTTAGGTTAGTACATTTTGATTCTAGATGTTTTTTTTTAGATTTTTATCAATAAGAATGAGCATGCGAGTTATTTATCATTTATATTCGTTAAGATTCTTCAGTCTCAAGACGAATAAATGACATTTGACGTGGGTTGACCATCGACTTTTTTGTTGCCATGTTTTTAATTTGCCAGACTCTACCAACCTTTTACGAAGTCCTTAAAAGTAGTCTTGCTAAACCTGTCCTCGCAACCTCGCATATTTTCCGATTTAACCCTCTTAATCATAAACACATGATTGATAAAGTATGTTTAAAATAGGCTTTGTCCTTATCTGTTATTGTGACATTTGCATCTGACAAAAAGTGACAAACCTGACTAAAATAGGTTATAGTACATTGATAAAACCTTCCTGCGTTGTTTTAAAAATTAATGGTCAACGGTAGTTTCGATAGTTTCAGAATAACAAGGGAAGATCGGACATGAAGAAAAGAAAACCAATTGGTACCTGGTATACTGGTCCCGAGTGCCACGAATACGATGGCGGTGACGGAATCTTTGATGCCCAGCGTGCAGCCGAAGTGGGACGCCACGTCACCGATGACAGCCGTGACGAGACCGATGCAGATGATCGATACCACGAAGCAGACGTACCCACCGCCAATATCTGGTAGGGAATAACCGGAGTTTTATTATACACCGTGGGAACGAGTAACCCGACAAACTTTAACCATCGATTCTAGAGCTAATTTGTAGTATATAATGTGATATAACATGTAGCCCAATAACGCATAATTTCAGAGATTTCAATTAATTAAAAAAAAAATCATAATTAATTGAATTTAAACTCTGTCACCTTACGTAAAGCAATATTTTCTAAGAAAGATTCATATTGTAAATAGCAATGTCATCAACGTACAACGTAAATTAATTTAATCAATTTCTTAGTAAATAATGCTTTAGGTATAGGAGACAAAGTTCAAATTAAATTAACTATGGAATATTTTGTTTAATAATAAATAATTTGGAAATTATGCGTTATTGGACTACATGTTATACGAGTATCACATTATATACTACAAATTGGCTCTAGAACCGATGGTTAAAGTTTTTCGGATTCCTCGTTCCCACGGTGTATATTACTAGCTATACGCGCACGAATGTAATATTTTTTTCATACAAACCTTATGAAATATCCTTTACAACCTATTCTAAGACTTACCATTATTTACTATCTCAATTAGCTTTTTTATGCGCGTAAAAGCTGGCTAACTGCCGCTCTCAGAGACGTTAATTAAATTTAATGCTTGTGTACAGACGTGTTGTCTTATTCTATTGCTATAGCAAAAAAAGTGACAGCAGCAACTTTAATCAAGCATTAAATTTTATTGACATCTCTGAGTGCGGCAATAAGAAACCGAGATAAATACAAAATATTCTGACCAAAATTTATCGTGTGTTTATTAACTGTGTGCATTAAAAAATTCAAGCGCAGATCTGAAATAATAATTATGACCCTGAGTGTTTTATATTTTGAAAAGATTTACCAACCAATTATTGTCAAGGTTAGTCTATTTATATCACTAAAACAAGGTAAAATTAATATTTTTAGAGTTATAAATGGTTTATAATTGGGTTGATAGCCTTCAAAATAAAACCGTAACCTCCCTTAAGCCGAAAACGCTTTTTACCAGCACTTTTATCGCGCCCCTGGGAGTTGCAAACCCAGATTACTGTCTAAATGGAAATGTCGCAACCATTCCTCTGAGGATAATTGAAGGTTTGTGTGGATAAAAGGTTTACGTATTAAGTTAGGAGCAGGTGCTTCTATAAAATAATGACCAGCTATTAATTCCTTCCCTGTCACTAATACACTGGTGAACATCTTAGCATGATTGTGCAAAATATGGTTACAGAATTCAACAAGTTTTTAGAGTTGAAGGTAGTTCTGTAGCTCTGGCTACCCCACTCTGGGATTACAGGCGTGAAGGTATGTGTGTGTGTATTCCCTTATTCACTAAATATTAACAAACGGTGATGTAGAATCAGTAAAAAATACAGTTGTATTATGAGTTACTACTGTTTCGATTTAGCAAAGCGATATGTTTTATCTAGTATTTGCAAACTGCCTTCGCTTCGCTTCGGTTTCTGTGAGTTTTCTATAGCACAAGCATAAGAACATTTTTTTACATAAAAAAAATTACCTTTCGTGAAATGTCAACTGATGATGAAAACCCTATCAAAATTTGTGTGGTATAGGAGTTAGTAGATATACAGACAGAGACAGATATACAGACGCAGTAAGCGACTTTGTTTTATAATATGTATAGGTAGTTTATAAAATCCTGAATATAATCACTTTCCGAAAAATACCTACTTACACTATACATTCTAGGCGGCAAAATTCATATCGTCTTTGAGCTTTTATTGTCTTGTCAAGTGGCGGCCGTGTTAAAAACGATACCATAATAGAGCAGATGATATTATTTTAACCGTCGCCCTGGTTTTCCGTTAATTTCGAATAATACAAACACTTTCTGGTCTGTATGTTTTTTAAATGGCTGACTTATTTAGAAGTATCTGCATGTATAGAAATTCCATTGCCGCCATATTTCCTTAAAACCTTACCTGTTGGTGGTATGAGGGCGAATATGATCTTCCAGAACAGAGTAACGAAGTGAAGCACGTAGTCCGACACAGATGGCGGCTCCTCCGGGTTATCTGAACCTGAATAACGTTTTAAAATGAATAATAACACCCTCCAGACTCCAGAGAATAGTGAAGCTAAAGAGTATTAAGATCCTTTTTCCAAAATCTTTTATTTCATGAATTTCTTCTTCTCCTTCTTTTTAATTCCTAATTTTCCCATTCATAATTTTACAAACACGGCTATATTAGATTCTTGCTTTTTCCTCGTCACAGGTTCGTCCATATCAAATAATTTCTCAAGGTCAACGGAGCTCCAATTTCAGGGTGCGTTGGCCCATCGAGGCTGCTGCAAAACTATATTATTATAACCTAAACCAATCTACGCGTCTCGTAAAATTCACAAATGGGGAACATGAGACTAGGTTTTTTTTTACAATGTTATTAATGCGTGTGGTTAAAATTAGAATGGGGTAGTGCGAATGGAAAATACGCTTCAGGAAATAAATGATTTAGAGAAGCTGATCTTACCAATCAGCCTTGCCAAGAACGCTACTGACGTTTCTGTTTTTATCGAATCAAAATGTATGGAGTTGATATGAAGCAGTTGACGCGATCTGTCTTAAGCTATCGTCCATCCTATACATTAGTCGATTGCTTTAGATAAGTCCAAAGATAAGAATTCTGTTGAGCGTCTCTCAAGGCATTAACCTCGGCCCGGTGTACTACTGGAGCGGTATTGCTATTGACATGTTATCGTATTGTTAACGTTTTGTTAGTTCTTATTTACTTGACAGTAATGGCGACCGAGTTCAAAGTAAAATCAATACCATAACATGTCGAAAGCAATATGGTATTACCGTTTAGAATAGAGCCCCTGGTAGTATAACATCTTGTCTAGTCTCACTGTCACTGTGTTTTAAGTTTATAGTTAAGTTATCAATATAAGAAAT
The DNA here is from genome assembly GCA_963966035.1 of Acleris laterana. Classification (NCBI taxonomy): domain Eukaryota; kingdom Metazoa; phylum Arthropoda; class Insecta; order Lepidoptera; family Tortricidae; genus Acleris; species Acleris laterana. The sequence goes on from OZ014456.1 coordinate 14,296,305, forward strand.
TTAGGTGGAGGGATATTGTGTATTAAGATAGCTAGACATAGATATAGGCGGTATCTGCGTATACCGCCTCTTTGGTCGCGAATACACGCCAGTGCGCTTATAACCACGAGCCGTTTCACTTGTCTGTCCTTCCCCCTTAAATACTTATCACCCTAGAAAAGATGTTTAACGGTAACGTAAACGATTGACGAAAACTGTCAATAGAATTTACATAAGCAATCGATGCGACCGTCGGGGCTTACGTCAATCCGATAACGATCTCGCCACGCACCTTCTCTAGGACTAAGGTTTTGTATGTATGTGTATGATCGTAAGTTGGTTTCCCCACTGTAGTATTCTTAACCTTTGGACTTATGATAATAAAAGGGGTATCATTATGTTTCATCACTTTTTACTTATTTTTAATACTGTTTAATTTGACAACTTATCCCTACTAAGGTTATCTGGAAGAGATCACTTATCAGCGATGCGACCGCCTGGTTGTTTACTTGTGCTATTTTTTAATTGTGCTATGTCTCTGTATTGTTTTTGTTTTGTGTATAGTTAAGTGTTCTGTATTGTATTGCATTGTACCTGAGCTGACTGTGATCGCTTCAGAGAACTGTTCCTTCCATGACGAAGTCCCGATGATGATTGAGGCGTTCGCCCTTTGCACCAGCTTGTCCACAGTGTTCTGCAACAAACTCATCATCAAAATTCAAAACTCGCAAGAAAATCTAGCAGTAAGTCATGTTTACAATCATGAATTAAATAATATTTATACTTAATAGTAGGTTACATTACAAGGTATGATGTAGTGACTAAGGTTGAAAAGGACATGCTTTGATGGTTCGGTCAATTGTAAAGGATGGATGAAAGAATATTGACGAAAGAGATATACAGATCGAAAGTGAGTGGAAGGGTCGGAAAGAGCCGCCCTAGGCGTACTTTTTCGAATCAAATCGGAGAAATACTAGAAAAGGGCCGAATCTTTAAGTACCCGAAACCGACGTGCGTGCATAACTCGATGTATGAATGTAGAAGAAGCGAAATAAATTTGTCAAGATAGCAGCAAGTGGAAAGAAGTGCTCTCTGTCAACCCCTCTGGGAAACAGGCGTGATTTACTTAATGTATGTATATACATTACAAGGTTATATATAAACAAATAATTATTATTAAATACTTGCACAATTAAAATCATTACAATATTAGTAGGTGGCTCTAAAATATTATTCAGTATTTTTGCACTTGCCTAGAAAATTGTTTTGGTGTAAGAACTGTTTTAATATTCTCAGAAAGACTTGGGTTGAATTTTAATTTTATCAATATCCGCCTATTTCTTACTAAGGTCGGATGCGTCTCCCATACAAACGAGGTTTTAACGGCAGACCTCGATTAAAATGTTATGAATGTGGTTCACTTTATCTTAATGGACTTTTAGTGTATAAAATATTGAAGCAGGTTATTTTTAACTTAACTACGTGAATTGAAAAAAACGAGGCTATTCGAGGCCGTAAAATCCAGATCGTATTTGACCTGATATAGTGTTTTTTCTCGACTGCCATTACTGTCAAGTATATAAATAATATTAAACAGTTACGGAAATATCTAAATGAAAAACAAGCTTTAAAAATCCGACTCCATTTATTGTTATTATTATTAAACCCGTTTACTTATGCTATTAGATTCGTATATATTTGAGATGGTCACATTTCAAATAATACCCATACTGTAATAATTGGAAGTTTTTAAATTGCCATTGTTGTTATTTCAATTTTAACATTTTAGGCATCCTATACCAGCCGGGGCGGGGTGGTAAAAGGATTCTAACGATACCGCACACATTTTAATCGGTTCGGGGTTTAGACGTTGTGGTAGAACAAAGAATCGTACATACATGAACTCTGAAAATATAAGCTCCTTTTTTTGGGCAGTCGTGTACAAAAAGTAGGATGGAAATGAAAAGGTTGGGAAACGATACATCTTGCAAAACCATTTTCGGTTGAATGGATACTGCATTATAAACTTTTTTTTTTTATGGCATAGAGAAGACAAACGAGCACACAGGCCACTGCTAGTGATTTCACCGGCTGTCTTATCCCCAAACCGGAACACAACAGTGTGAACACTGCTGTTTGGCGGTAGGTTAATGGATAAGATGGTGGTAGCGATCCGGACGGACCCTGCACAAGGTCCTACCACCCGCAAAACTTGGATGGATTAGTTATGTCTTGACAATAGCATCTCCAAACATATAGATCGAAACCCATAGGTAATAGAAGTACCTTGAACTCCTTGCTTTCTTTGATCCTCAGCTGTGCCCTGGTGATTTCACCAGCTCGTGGAAGACCCATCAGGGCCACCGCAGCTTCCTCTTCTGGTAGGGTTGCCAGATGCGTCGCTTCATTGTAAACAGGGTTGTCATCGTCTGCGAAGAATGAAAATCGTTAGTTGGATCTGATTGGGTGATAAATTATGCTTAAAGCACCACCAGCTTGTTGAGTTACTATAGAACCGTGTCGCAGAAAACCAGTATTACTACTTTAGACGTTATTCTTTCCCGTGGTTTAGCGGCTGTTATTTTGACATGGTTTCAAAGTAGCTCAACAATTAGTTTGTTACATATATTTAGGAGCAGAAGTACGAGTAGGCAGACAGTCAAAGAACTCAATATCATGTACACACGCTCTTATTCTATTGACAATAGAACCGTGTACAGATCTTTTGAGCTCTTCGATTGTCTTCTTACTTCTTCTGCTGCCTGTACATTTTTTGACATGGTGATAGTATTTGTATAAACAACCAACACAACGTGAAACACATCCAATTTGAACTAGCGTGAGTCATTATACGTACAAAATGATCAATGCCACGGCTTACTCACGTATCAATGTCAGGAAAGAACCCGACATGTTTTGGGACTCGTTAGGAATCCTTCATCATGCCCTCTATTCTACATGGGTAAAACCATATTGCTTTTGACAAGTTATGGTATTGTTAACTCGGCTGTCATTATTGTTAGGTAAATAAGAGCTACCCTAACGTAAACATGTTAAAAACAGTATGATTTTTATGAGTAGGTAGAATAGTGCCTCAGTGATTTTTTATGCCATTTAAAAGGCAAATGCCGTCGTATTAATTTTAATACTGCAATCCTAAGTCAAACCAACCCTGAGCACCAAGATAGAAGCTTCTATGCTAGTTATTTCACCGGTGGTCTTATACCCACTCCGCAAAACAAATGCGAACACAGCTGATTGGCGGTAGGTTAACGGGTTGGATGGTGGTAGCGATCCGGACGGTCCCTGCACACGGTCCTACCATCACCACCTGTGAGCGCGGTCTCCCAGGCCGTTTCCTGACATTAAATAATACGTAAGTAAGAAGTAGCAGTGTTTATTTTGAACATAGAACACAGTTTAACAAACACACCACACACCGGTTGAACACATAGGTAAGTTTTTTTGTTGTTGTAATGACAAGCACCCAGGACACCAGCCTCCTAATTCATCATCCTACAATAACACGTGAAGGGTGATTGTATTTCGCTGCACAGTCTCTTCAATGATAATTAACTCATGTAGTAATCGCCATCTTACAGCCTTTGACCACGTTTTAGAGCACAGAGTCTGAGTTTCTAAACGAAAAAACTCCTTGTTTCTGCACGCATTCCGGTCGATCCCAGCGCCCTCTGCACCTACTAGCTTCATTCTCGTTTTCGTGCAGCCAACGACCGGCAACGTCAAAGTGAAATTAAGTGAATAAAATTTTAAAAGTGCTTTATTCTCTTAAAATACAACATGCCAAGGGAGCGAAGTAATTCTATTGAAAGGTTAAGGAAGAAACTTCGAAGAATTGAAAAAAGATTGGACGAGAAAAGCAAAAGACGTTCGCGATCAAGGTCAACACTACGGACGCGCAGGACGCGCTCGTCGTCGCGCTCAAATTCTCCTCCTGGGTACTGGAATCCGCGATCGGCAAGTAATAAGGAAACTCCTTCAGGGTCTGATACGGAGGAAGTCGATCTAACGCGAACCGATGCAATACAGCGTTCACTAACGCCGGCCGCGGAAACCGCGGGAAATGACGCGTCGGCGTCAGTAAAAGTGACATCTGAAATAACGGACGAACAAGGTGAGTAAAGAGTTTTTAAATTTAGGTATTTTAGGTACATGATTATATCCTTCAGCTTGCATTGCGGTATACTAAATGGGTATACTCTTTGCGAATATACCGTGAGCATGCGATGTATTAATTGGGTACAATCCTTGCTGTTAATAAGCGGTAATACAAGTAACATATCAAGGCGTTCTACTTCTTGGGTAGTTCCCTGTTTTAATATGTAAATACCTTGCACTAAAGGGGGGTGAACTATATTGTTTTTTCCCCTTTTTTCAGCTGAAGTGGAAATAAGTTCGGAAATTCTCGCTTTACTGGGGAAGGCACCAGAAGAAAACGCCTATGGCCCGGATCTTTTGCCACAACTATGTTCCCGTTGGGAAGTCATTATAAAAAAGGGCATGGAGAAAGAGGAAAAAATTAATCTAATGAGAAAATATGTTCCTCCAGGCAATTGTAAAATAATTGATGCCCCAAAATTGAACCCGGAAGCCCAAGCAGCTGCAGGGGAATTGGTAATTAAAAGGGATAAGGCCATTGAGGCAAAGCAAAAAGAAGTTTCTTGTGCCATAGTAGCAGTGGGTCAGGCCCTAAACATACTATGTAAGACTTCGGGTAATGAAGAAGTAATAAGTTTGCTGAGTGATTGTTCACGTCTTCTATGTGATTATCATCACTGTGAATCTGCAACCAGAAAACACTTTATAATGACAGGACTTGACAATAAATCTGCTCGCGAGGCAGTCAGAGATACTGAAGTAGATCAGTGGCTTTTTGGTGAAAACTTTGCTGAAAAACTTAAGGCTTCAAAAGCCATAGAGCGCTCAATTAAAGAATTAAGGGGGCCTACAAATAAACCAAGAAGATGGCAAACAACAAATAATTTAAACTTCAAGGGTCCGGCCAACAATGCTTACAAACCGAAGGCTCCAGTGCAGAAGTCTGGATACCACCAGTACCATCCACATCAAAAGAAGCAACCCGGCAACAATTCAACCAAGCCGTACCAGCAGAAGGGTCGTTACCATCAGCGAAACAACAGTCGACGCTAAGAGATCAGGTTTGTACCCATTATTGTGGCCAACTTAGGCATCATAAATTGCAGTGGCAAAAAATTACACATGATCCTAGGATCTTATCCTGGATATCTGGATATAAAATCCCTTTCTTTTTAATGCCAGAACAAGTTGTAATACCGGAAAATATTAACTTTTCAAGTAGTGATATTTTAAAATTAGAAAAGTCAATATCAGAGTTGCAAGTCAAGGGAGCTGTTAGTAAATGCCTACCCTGCAAAGACCAATATTTGTCTAAAATTTTCACTGTACCAAAACCCAATGGAGAGAACCGTTTTATCTTGAACTTAAAAAACTTAAATAAACATATAAGTACAGATCATTTTAAGCTTGAAGATATACGAACTGCAATAAGGCTTATAACTCCTAATTGTTATATGGGAAAAATTGATCTTAAAGATGCTTATTTCCTATTAGCAATAGATGATGATTTCAAAAAATATCTCCGTTTTAAGTGGAAATCAGATATTTATGAATTTCAGGTCCTTCCATTCGGTCTCAACACAGCACCATTTGTGTTTACCAAGCTGCTTAAACCTGTTATGCAATATCTAAGGTCAAGAGGACACATTACATGTAATTATTTAGATGATATCCTTATAGTTGGACGATCATATGATGAGTGTCTAAATAGCATTCATACAACCTTAAAGGTCATCACAAATTTAGGGTTCCTAATAAACTATGATAAAAGTTCTTTATTACCAAAAACATGCATACAGTTTTTAGGTTTTGTATTAGACTCAAAGAATTTTCAACTTGGTCTCCCAGAAAATAAAAAGTCAAAAATTAAACAGGAAATTAATTTATTTTTGAAGTTGTCATCATGTCAAATTAGATATCTTGCTCATTTAACTGGATTACTGGTGTCCATTTGCCCTGCAACTGAGTATGGTTGGCTTTATACTAAAGACCTAGAAAGACAAAAATATATATTTTTAAAACAAAATAATGATGATTTTGATAAGATAATGCCTATATCAGATAGTGTTAAAACGGAATTAAAGTGGTGGCTAAAGAAAATTGATAATGCCAAATGTAAAATAAAATGTAATAATTTTTGTAAAGAAGTGTTCAGTGATTCTTCTATGACAGGTTGGGGTAGTTCTTGTGGACAGGAGACAGCTGCAGGATTGTGGAACGAAGAAGATAGAAAACACCATATAAACTATCTTGAACTTCAGGCAGCTTTTTTGGGTCTGAAATATTTTTGCTCCGAGTTAAATGATTGTGAAGTGCTCCTTAGAATCGACAATACTACAGCTATCTCCTACATAAATAGAATGGGGGGCGTTCAATTTCCACACCTAAACTCAATTGCTCGACAAATATGGCAGTGGTGTGAAGATAGACATTTAGTTATTTTTGCTTCTTATATAAAGTCCGAGCTCAACACTGTGGCTGATAGGGAATCTAGGAAGATGCACTCTGAAATTGAATGTGAGCTCGGTGATTCTTATTTTACTACTATAATACAAAACTTTGGTTTACCAGAATTAGATCTATTTGCTAGTAGTGCAAATGCAAAATGTAATAATTACGTGTCATGGAAAAGTGATCCAGATGCTTTTCAAATAGATGCTTTTACTTTTTCATGGAAGCCATATTTCTTCTATGCATTTCCCCCCTTTTCTCTTATATCAAAAATGTTACAAAAAATCATCACTGAACAGTCTGAAGGAATTGTGGTTGTACCTAAGTGGCATGCACAAGCGTGGTATCCCATGTTCATGAAACTATTGTGCACCAAATGTATATATTTAGGTCCTAGTTCAAAATTATTTAAATCTTATTCCAGCAACCACATGTTTCAAGAACGTGTTATCCTGGTTGCCGCAGTGCTGTCCGGGAAGCGTTATCACAGCGCGGGGTGACACCCGCAACAGCTGACATTATGTTGGCCTCTCTTTCCAAGAACACTGAAAAACAATATAATACGTACTTGAAACAGTGGTACGAGTTCTGTTCGTTATATAATATAAATTACTTAATGGCTTCAGTTCCGCAAGTACTTACTTTTTTAACCAAGCTCTGTAATGAAGGCGCTGGATATGGAAGTATTAACTGTTGTAGATCTGCTCTTTCTCTTTTGTTGGGTATTAAAATCTCGTCAGATGACAGGGTAAAGCGGTTTATGAAGGGTGTGTTTAAATTAAATCCACCTCAACCCAAATATGATATTACCTGGGATCCTCAAATAGTGTTAAACTACTTATCATCAATGTCTCCAAATAAAGATCTTTCTCTAGAAAATCTTAGTAAGAAATTAGTTACTTTGTTAGCTATTGTCACTGCCCATAGGGTACAGACATTATCCTTAATTAAGTTGACAAATATCTTTAAATACTCAGATAAAGTAATAATAAAAATACCAGACTTCATTAAAACCTCGAAGATAGGGTCCAGACAACCCATACTTTCCTTGCCCTTCTTTCCAAATAAATCGGAAATATGCCCAGGGCAGGCTTTGTTAATGTATTTAGAAAAGACCAAGGCAATTCGCAGTAGCGACTGTGAACATTTATTTATAGCTTTCAAGAAACCCCATAAAAAAGTAACTTCTCAGACACTTAGTAGATGGATTAAGTTAACGCTTAACAAAAGCGGTATTGATACTTCTATATTCACTGCCCACAGTACACGTCATGCGTCCACCTCGGCTGCCAGCCGAAATGGTGTACATATTGATGTTATACGGAAAACTGCTGGCTGGAGCCAAACCTCTAAAACATTTGCACAATTTTACAATAGAGATATTGTACAAGATAATAATTTTGCTAGTTCCGTGTTTTTTCCCTAGTAAATAGCATATAACATAATAATTTTAGGAAGCAAATTAAGCTTACACACAGTCATTAGTGATTAATATTCATGACTGTTTTATTAAAATAATAAGTGAATTAGGCTTATAAATAATAGTTGTTAGTGATTTATGTTGCGACTGATTTGGCTAACAATTAACGGTAATTTCATTACTGATATGTTTTAACTGATTTTTATTACTGTGTTTTCATTATCACCTTACCTTAGTGAATACTGCATTAAATTGTTAAATTTATTTTGTATGGATGTTTTTATTTAACAATGCAAATATTTTTATTTAATGACTTCTCTTTCACGAAACTCTAAACATCTACATGAGTTAATTATCATTGAAGAGACTGTGCAGCGAAATACAATTAGAAATTAAACGAACTTACCTGAAGTGAAGTTCTATTCTAATTGTGTGAGCTGCACAGTCTCGAAATGATATAACCCGCCCACCCGATAAACCCTTTAATTTACATCGTGAAATAAGAGTCATTAAAATAATAATTATAACATACTTAGATACTCTCAACTAAATGAAGCTAGTAGGTGCAGAGGGCGCTGGGATCGACCGGAATGCGTGCAGAAACAAGGAGTTTTTTCGTTTAGAAACTCAGACTCTGTGCTCTAAAACGTGGTCAAAGGCTGTAAGATGGCGATTACTACATGAGTTAATTATCATTTCGAGACTGTGCAGCTCACACAATTAGAATAGAACTTCACTTCAGGTAAGTTCGTTTAATTTCTAATTATTTGTTATACATTGCAAAATTAACAAATTCCTACATCAATTGGATTCATAAAAGCTGCGCAATGTACACTCAAATTTCACTTGTCTAGCGTCGGGACAGTGAAATAAAGAGCAGATGGTAATTTCTCTCCGAGGCCCTTCCACATGTGTAATCTCAAGGATATAAAATGTTTTTCAACCCACTAAACATGTAAAGCTAGTTAAGTCACTTTATCGGTAGTTTTATCCAGTGAGAACACTGCTGCTTGAAGGCAGGTTAGATAAGAGAGGTGCCACACGCGCGTTCCCAGTGCGCTACGTCATCGTCGATACGTTGTTCTTCATATAAATTAGAACGATATACCGCACGACGGTCGTGGCTTTGCTGTTAGGGTACGACAGTTTACCTTGATTTTTACGTCATTAATATCATAAAGTAAGAGAGGAACCTTTTGGGAAAAGCTTTTATTGCCGACTGTACGTTTTTTACACAGTCGTCATGTAGTTGTCAAGACGATTCTAACAAGCCCTAACACGACGGGTTTATCATGTGTAATTTAGGAGTTCCTATGGCCCTGAGACTCCATCATCTAACCAGCTCAATGGTACTATATTGTTGTATTGTCATCAGGACTAAAGGGGTGTGCAAATTTTCAGCTTCATCGGAAACCGGGAAGTGGGTCAAATTTAACTTGACCCTTACATACATACATTGCAAGTTAAATAAAAGCTTTTAAAAAGGAATGTACTGAACGAGAAAACTTGTATATTTGGCCGAAGCATTCACAATAACATAACATTTCGACATAAAGGACAAGAAACTATTCGAATAAATCAATAAACGCTGTCTGTTATTGACTATTGTATCGTTATAGGCAACTTAAACGTGCTGCAGCCAGTTTACGAGCCGTTGAAACATTAATGTGATCAATAAAGTTCTTTCGCCAGCATATATTGACTGCGGGTTAAGCATGGCGCATACTTATTTTTATGGAGAAGGCGAACAAATGAGCACGCCACCAGCCCCCTATTTCACCATGCTGACAATGACAATGACTATGAAGTGACAGGTGACAATTCGGTATGCATTGCAGAGTTAGCATGTTTTCACATCACTGGGATTCATGTAAGCTACTCCAAGTACACTGAAATGTAACCTGTAACATGTCATTGATGGTGAAACCCACACAAATTTGCATTCTGAAGACTACAATCTTCAATATTGTGTAGCTAATTTTTTTCAAACAGAATGCGATATGTTGTGTTTATTATTGTTGTATTTTCTTGTAGTGCGAGTAAAAACACAATTTATGGAATACGTAACAAACTTTAATAACCCTTTGAGTAGGTAGTCAGCTTAACGGGAAAAGGTAGCCACTTTTTTCGGTTAAGTTGATAACTCAAAGGTGAATTGTTATTAAACTATGTGATATACCCTATAAGTTGCGTTTTTTTTTGTAGTACTAAAACCTACCAACCGATTTCAATACAATACTTAAGTTTATTAGACAACACAATAATAGTAATGAGGGCGCCACTGTACATCCGGCGTACGCTCGGCGCAGTCTTAATAGCGTGGAGAATGCGTGCGAGAACATAGCCACCTGATGGTACTATCAGACCATTGGAACCTTGACCCACCATAGAACTGTGTCACAGAGACGTTATGATTCAAGTCATAAGAAGTGTCAAACAAATTGTTTAATAATGTCACTGTGACACCGTTCTATGGTGGGTCAGGGATCCATTGGGCTGATAGTACTTGAATCTGTGACTGCGTCCCATAGACATTTGCATTATCAATTATTGCATTCACATCATTCCCATCCTATTACCAGGAGTTTAGAACCTGTTAGGGTCTGCTCCGAACTGACTGGCCTTACGGTCAAACAGATGTTTGAATACTGAAATTCATTAATTTACAATCTTAATACTCCAACCCTAATATCGTAAATGCGTTTCTAACCCTGAGACTAAGGCCCGTATTAATAAACTCATCTTGGCTGAGATATAACCATCAAACCATAGAACACTGTCATTTTTGACACATCTCGAGACGAGCATTATAGTAGTTGAGATTAGTTTATTAATACAGGCCTAAGATAGAGTGCCTTATGTTAGACAGGAATACAACAATGCGAGCACTTCTGCTTGTCGGTAAGTTAAATGATAAGATGGCGGTAGTGATTCAGGCTGTCTTGCACATGTTCTTACCATGGTCTTATATTCAGCCTTCAACTTAATTTTTCATCCATTGACGCGACCGTGCAACGTCCATTTGATTTACTAGCCGTGGCGTGGATTGAAAACAACACTGCACGCGATGACACTCATTTCAGTATTTTATTTAAGTTGTGTTGATATTCAGTGTAGGTCGACATTAAATCATTCTATATTTATGACGTTGATCGAGTTGCATCATTATTTTATCACTATCAGTGTATGCCACAATGTTGGCATGGGTTACACAATACACATACATACGTGTATAGTCTGTTTTTTGTTTCATTTTAGTCAATCATCAATCAATCAATAATTTCTTTGCCAAGAAACAATGTTACAGGGTGGTAAGGAACAATTATGCAAAATAACATTCCGCTTAAAGCAAGATAGAATATAAAAATACAGATTAGAAAACCTAATTAAAACTATTCACATACATTTTATAAACCTAACTAGTAATGACAAGCCTGGTCAAACATTTTACCAAAGTATTCTTCTTATTTGTAAAAAAGCCTTTTCAATAAAAATAATTTGACCATTGTCGAAAATTCATTTTAATTATTAAATTGTTTAAAAAATTGTAGATTTTAATTGCATTATATTCTAAACCATTCATGATAGAGAAATAGGTACCCCGCTACCTATTCTCTTCAAATCAAACTTGTCTAAAAAAAAATATCCTTCTCGGCAGTCGGGCAAAAACTAAAGGACACCCGAAATTACGTACGTTTTTTTTTTCTGGCAAGGAATAGATCCTCTCCCTGGAGTGTATAACCCAAGGCAAGAGTGAATAGGTTTTTTCTGGGTAAACGTGTAGCACCCTCGACTTCATCGCAAACCCATAATAGGAAATACGCACGGTTTTTTTGAAATAAAAGTGGCTCGCGAGCACTCAAGCCTGTAATGATTGGAAGTGGTATCTGAGATCCATAGACATTTGAATTCCGTAAAACTAAACAACTATGGTCCTGGCCTACAATAATCCAATTTTACTTATCACATTATTCTAAAAATATGATAGCTTTAGCTCTAGCTTGAGTTTAGAGCAATCTATTTTAGGCTAAACAGTACATATACCCAGCAATAATAGCCGTAAGGCATACTTTAGATAGGTAGTGAGGAAAATTGGACTATTGTTACAGGCTAGGACCATAGTTGTGTAGTTTACGGTTATTACGACTACATTCTTAAGACTTCAAATCTAAGACTTCAAATGCGTTACCAATCTTGAGTACTAAGATGGATGACTCTATGCTAGTATTTTCACCGGTTATCTTATGCACACACACATAATGTGAACAATGCTACTTGGTAGAATATTCCCGCTTTTTCCCCTATTCCTTCCCTTTGGGGGACGATTCTCGAAGAAAACCCTTCTTGGGGCACCCTAGGGTTCCCAAGTAACATAGTCCCTAGGTTCAGGAGTTTAGGATGTGCATTGTCTGTCAGTCAGACACTCATGCCCTAACTAATAAACGTTGAATAACCGTGTGGCAGCTAAGCCATGCTTAGTCCTTATCAGTCAAATTCAAATGTCATAATGAAAAAAGATAAAAGACATTTATTCAGTAAGTACTTAGGCCGTACGGGCACTTTAACACGTCAATAATCTACCAGACAGATAAGGACAAATCATGGTTTAGCTACCGCACAATTATTCCACATTTATTAACCGTCATTTTCAGACAGAAAAATCTACCTTATTACCCTATTACCTATTTATTTACCCTAAGTCGGAAATACGTTTTTTTAATGTAAGTACAATAGTACTTGCTTTTGTTTTAGCCAAGACGTTCGGCTTGGAATATAACAAAGAACATTAAAACGCTTTTAAAAGGTCCACAATGGTTCGTGATCCCTTTCATAAAGCCAGAGGTATCATTAAAGTTGCTAGCGGAAACCTTGGCACAGCACACTTGTTGGAAACAGTAGGACATTTTAATAATCGGTGACAAAAATATTATGACGGCAGATGAAGCTTTAAAAATATATTGGTGGTATGATTTTGTACAGGGTCTATCTAGTGCCAACAGAGGTATTCGCGTTGATGTTGATATCAGTGTAAGGATAAAACGACCGATGAAATAATTCAATGAATAATTCCACGTCTTGGGATTGCAATCTTAAGTTTGTAGTCTTCAGATTGCAAATACGCATCTATGCGTCTCAGTTCCCAACTGCTATCAGCTGGCCTTTGTGCATGTTTGCTTTCTTCACGCCGCCATAAAAACAAAATATTAACAGATCGGGGGTTATTGTGACGTGGCTTTGCCGTTTATTCTACGGTGAGCGTAAAGGACGACTCTCAGCGTAAAATAAATTGCATAGATACGTCATAATAACCTCCCATTTTTTCAATCTACTGCATTCAAAAGCACTCGCATCCTTCAATAAAGTTTAGTTACCTAAGGGCCACTTGCACGAAAAGTTTAACCCTGAAAAAAAAAAAAAAAAAAATTAAAAATTAATAATTATTAATTTCGAGTTAAAATGACAGTTATCGTTATGAATCTGACGTCTACTAACTCGAGTTAGTGCCTTAACCCAGGGTTAAATTCTGCGTGCAAGTGGTCCTTAACAGATTACTGATTACAGAACTTCTGACTGAGAACTTAGAAGTATAGTTAAACCTTAAGTTACAATATTTTAATTTTACGTTTATCCAGCTAAATACTGATTGTCGACGTATTTTTGTATTGTTTTGGTATTTAACTAGAGCCGGTTACACAGGGAATCCTTGCTTAGTCCCCAGAGGCACGTTTCGCCTTGTAAGTACCTAATATAAAAAACATTTTGAAAAAATCTTTCTGTAATATAATACGAGACCGAGTACGGCACTGATTGACAGCTAATGACTTTTCATAAAATATTCTTAATGTACATACTGTTTTTAATTGAAATACTGTGTCAACTTTCTTGTAATCAACTGCAATTTGTAGCTTTTACGTTATAACAGAATCGATGAAATTGAAACGATAAAACGTTCGCAAAGCGAATGAATAACTTAATTGTACAATAAAATTTAGAGCCCACCTTCAAAATTATAGGGTTCAGATAAATACCACGGACTAGGTTAATGTCAAAAGTGGGCCTTATGTTCATTCGACAGATTTAACCTGCCAATGACGCAATTTGTTTAAACGAATTATAAACGCTAGTTAGCGTAGCGCATCTTGGCATGGGCCTCAGCTTTTAGATAAATACTTAGGTACCATATTATTGTATTGCTTTGTCATCGTGTTCATTTAATTCCGAATCTTCTACTTCTTTGAGACAGCATTGACAAGCAAATCAAAGTGGTACTCTCAACAAAGCAACGTGGTAAGATGGAAAGGAGCTACCTCAACTGCTACTGGCCTGAACTGCGGCGTAAGACAGGGAGGTAGCATGTCACCAGCATTGTTTAATGTGTACATGGATGGCCTGTCACAGGCTCTGACGGAAACTGGGGTAGGCTGCTCCATTAATGGTACAATGGCAAACCACTTGTCGTATGCGGACGATATGGTCCTGCTTGCCCCTTCGGTGGCGGGTATGCGGGAATTACTAGCCGAATGCGAAAGATACGCTTACCAGCACAATATGACATATAATCCCAGCCATGTTCGCGGAGGGGCGCGCTGGCCAGCGCCAGGCTGGCCCGCGCTACTGCGCGCGAGGAGCGCTACCGCCAGAAGGGCTATCTATGCCTCCTCCAACACTCTGCTTTCGGTGGTAAGGGAGTGGGACGCGAGTCCGCTTCACGAGCGTTGGAGGGGCTACCATAAGCCTGTCATCGCGGGATCCGGGGACCCGTGGCGCCGCCCACGCTGCGAGCACTTTATTTAGTTTAGTTTATGACATTATTGTATTTTTCTTTTCTTTTCTTTTGTGCTCTTTATGGAACCTGTTTTCCGGAATAAAACTATTTCATTTCATTTCATTTCATTTCATTTCATTTCATTTCAAATCGTTACTCCTTTGACAAAAACTCTTATCTGATATTTCGAGATGTATGAGTTTGAACTTGATTCTCTTCACGTTAAAGTTTAAAATCTTACGATTCAGATTCAGATTTTATTACTCAATATAACACAGTAAAAATTACATTACATGTCAAATTATATGCAGTTACATTGAGATCGTCAGAAATAGAATTAAATTATAATAGTAAAATAGTAAAAGTCAGCACAAAAACAAAGTACATTACAAAATAGAATAAAATAGAATAAAATAAAATAAAATAAAATAATAATAATTAAAAGTCAAACGAATTTACAAGTCAAGTTCCATATACTCATTTACCGAATAGAATGAACGTCACAAAATATGAGATACGAGGTTTTATCAAAGCAATGATGAAATTTTATTTAAATTTAAATAGGTAGATGCTCGTAAAAAGTACGATAAGTGGATGTCCTAATTTAGCAATTACTCATAGGTTTAAGACTGCGCCGAGCGTACGCCGGTTGTACAGTGGCGCCCTCATTACTATTATTGTGTTTTCTAATAAACTAAAGTATTTTCTTGAAATTGGTCGGTAGGTTTGTGTACTACAAATGAAAACACAACTTATAGGGTATACATAGTTTAATAACAATTCACCTTCGTTATCAACTTAACGGAAAAAAGTGGCCACCTTTTCCCGTTAAGCTGACTACTAAAAGAGTAATTGTTATTAAAAAAAATTACGTATCTCATAAATTGTGTTTTTACTTGCACTACAAGAACACATCGTCTGATTGCAAGGAAATTCTTTAGTTAATTAGAAAACACAATAACAGTAATGAGGGCGCCACTGGACTCTTGGCGTTTGCTCGGTGCAGTCTTGTAACGACCAATGTGTATTTCAAAAAAGAACCCTATAAACGTAACAATTAAAGTTGAAAGAAAAAACCAACAATAGCGCCCCTTTTTAATAAAATAAAAGAAATAGTCGCACAACACTTAACCTTGAGTCAAATGTAATTTCCGTGACGGTAAATAATTTAATGGTAGGAATATTTTACTGTAAAATTTAACGAATACATTAAAACTAATAACCTAGTCCGTGATTTCAAGTAATTTACTTTTATTGACGGCCTTCACATATTTTTATTTTATTTCAAACTTCATCGTGCATACAGACAAGTTATATAAGTACACTTTTATAATTTTATTCCTTCTTTCTTCGGGCAGTCGGATAAAAATAATTGCACGGCTAAAATATTCTTCATGGAATTGGTATTCGTGGTCCGAAATTCACGTTCAACATTCAAAGCTTTCCGTATTTCTAAACAGTTTTCTCAAAGCACGAACATTTCTATTTCCCGGTATATCTCGGCTATAACGGTCAGAAATCCTATCGCTCTACTTTCTCAAGAGCGTGCTTCTCAGCACCCGTTCCTTCGAGTAGTAAAATTGTACGATTACTTTGAAAGATTTATTTTTAAGTAACTTTGTCAAAACTTCTTTGTACTTTTCACGCATTTTTTTTATGGCATAGAGAAGACAAACGAGCACACAGGCCACCTGATGGTAAGTGGAAACTGTGACCCATAGACATTCGCACTCACAAGACTACAATGCAATCCTAAGACTGCACATGCGTTGCCAACTCTGAGGACTAAAGATGGAATGCCTCTATGCTAGTAATTTCACCGGCTGTCTTATCCCCAAACCGGAACACAACAATGCGAACACTGCTGTTTGGCGGTAGGTTAATGGATAAGATGGTGGTAGCGATCCGGACGGACCCTGCACAAGGTCCTACCACACATCATATTTTTTTCTCACTATAATAAAACTAGAGAACGCCTGTGAAACTTCGTTTGGATAAAACATCCACCTTGAAAACCCCCCCCCCCCTACCCTACTAGCATGTTTTTTCATGGCAAGGAGAAGACACACGAGCACTCAGGTAACCTCATACTAACACCCGTATTTATAGTGAATAAAAGTAATTACTTGAGTATTAGTCGTGTCAAAAGTCATATAAAAATCGTTGCTTAAGTCATTATTTTTACTCAAGTAATTACTTTTCTTGACTAAAAATACGGGTGTACGTTGGATTGAGACCCATAGACAATTGAACTCTCAAGACCACAATCCTAATACTTTAAAAGCGTTACCAACTCTGAGGACTAAAATGTAATGCCTCCATGCTGGTAATTTCATTGGTTGTCTAATCTCCACACCGGAACACAACAATGCAAACACTGCTGCTTGGGGGTCACTAAATGGATAAGACAGTGGTAGCAATGCCCCTGCCTCCAGTCCTATATCTTCACATAATTAGTTGTAACACTAGGTATCTATAGGCCGTTAGACATTATACATTTGAAAGACGTACATTCCATATTCATTTTGTAGACAAACATGCTAGAGGCGCTGTGACTAAGTTTTTACCTATAAGCGTAACATTAGTGTCCGCGGCGACTTTTTGTACTGCTTTCCACTTGGGTAAGATTTTCGATAAATCCTTTCTTAGTGCATTCCAAGCGTAACAACGTAAATATTCTCTACAAGTCTCCTTGAAGGAATCCAGTTCAAGCTGTTCTAATTTGACCATCATTCAGATGCGGTAGTTTAGTCATCCTATTACCAGGAGTTCAGAACCTGTAAGGGGTCTGCTCCGAACTGGCTGGCCTTACGGTCAAAAAGATTTTAGTTGATATTGAAATTTGAAGTCTTCAGGTTCAACCATTTAGGTTGTACGTTCTCTTTTACTCAGTCAGCCAGTTGCGTAAGATTTATCTATGTAAAAATAAATATTTTTCACAATTAAAGCACCAACATTTCTATTTGGCCGTCTATCTCGACCATTACGGTCAGAAATCCTATCGCTCTACGTTACGAGCGTGCTTCCCAGCAGCCTTTCCTTCGCGTAGTAAGCTGTATGATTACATTGAAATGTTTGTTATTTTTGTCAAAACTTTCAAAATTGTTTACATTCTTAACTATTCTTTCTTTTTCTATCTTTATTTCTATTTTAATATAGATTTTATCTACAATGCATATTTCTTTGTTCAGCATTAATGACCTGAAAATGTTACTTAGTTTGTTTATAGTGTAGTGTGTATTTGCCGTGTGGTTGCCGGCTTAGAATAGTACCACTCGATGTCTTCCTGTGGAAGCTGTAAGAGACGACTAAGGGATTAAAGGCTTGTAGTATTGTTAGGCGATGGGCTTGCAACCTGTCACTAATATACACATGAAAAACATCTTAGCCTGTTGTGCAAAATGTGGTTATAGGATTAACAACTGGTTGGTAAAGTTGTTGGTAATTCTGTAGCTCTGCCTACCCCACTCTGGGATGAAGGCGTGACGGTATTTATGTATGTTTGGTTATAATTTTAAATCAGAGTCGGGACGTTTAGTTCAAAGTTAACAGATACATTTTGAACCAGTTCCCATTTTACAAGTTGGCTGAAATTTGGAATACGAATCTATATAAACCCGATAACAATGCAATATCTGGTATCTCCGAGCCTGATCTGTTAATACAGTTAGAAGATAGTGACAGGATTCTCGATGTACAGTCAAATTCATTTCCCTAGACACCAAAAATATCTACACGCCTCTATATGAGTCGATAGATTTCGATTTACTGAACTGTCTCCATAAGCACTAGACGACTGGACTCCGCAATAAAAAAAACAAAAGCAAAAAGCTTGTTCCAAATACAAAACTTCAAACTTATTTCTCAACAATTTTTCTCTGCAAAAAAAGAAACAGAAACCAGTAAAAGTCAAGTTTCCGTCGATTGCCCAGTAACGGCGTCTTTTATGATTTCAAGCGATCCCCATTCCGAGCACGTTGCGAAAGCCTGGTTTTGGAACAATCCGCTGTCGAATATTCGAAGATATGTTTCTTGAGATGCTTGGAGAATTTTGGTAAAATTATTTGGTAAAAGTTACGTTTTACAATCAAGAAAATACGTTTAAATGGGGCTTGGCTAATACTACATTATTCAACTGACCGGGAAACAAGCGGTTGCTGGACGATACTGTCAAATACACATTTTAGTAAAGACGAGAGAAAAATACGTTTAAAGTTAAAGTTGTAAGGAAGTAAAGTTGAATTTGTTTTCTTTTCATGTCTAATGAATAAGAAAATTTACTTAGATTCATATGCCTTTTTTTATTTTATTTTTATGGCATAGAGAAGACAAACGAGCACACAGGCCACCTGATGGTAAGTGGAAACTGTGACCCATAGACAGTCACATTCACAAGACTGCAATGCAATCCTAAGACTGCAAACGCGTTGCCAACCCTGAGGACTAAGATGGAATGCCTCTATGCTAGTCATTTGCTGGTTTTGCTAGTTTTGCTATGCCTTTGAAAAATGTCATCGTATGGTGGGCCTTGGGAGGTTAAGGGGTCATTCCACCGTAACACTCAAAACAGCTTATTTCAAAACGCGCCTACGTTCGCAGCACATGCTGAGTCTGTGTCTTTTATCACACCTTTTTATGTTAAAAATTATGTTTGTACTTTACTGGTTATGGGTGGCGATAAATACTTCTTATTCTTATTTTTAGTGAGTCTCTCGTCGTCGCACTTATACTTTTAATTATGCGTGTTCAGGAAAAGCAAATATTATCCAAATAGTAGACTTGTAGACCATTCTCAAGTTATATTTTCCTAGTTCCTTATTTATTATAAGAGTTCAGTGTGACACCCGAAATGGTGGAATGACCCTAACGTGTTTTTTTTTTGTATGCCATAATGTTTGTTTTTCTTCTTTAATATTGATAAAGTAACATGAAATAACCTTTTGATGCTTAAAATGGTATTGCCATCTAAAAATATACATCGAATAGTTTTCAATATTTCGCACAAAACTTCATGTGAAACTCATTTGAATTTGACGCTGTTTCTTCGGAAACAGCGCTAATTTCCGGAGTGAAGCGGATCGCATTTTTATAAAAAGTTTACTTAATAAATATAGAGTTTCATTTTAATAAAATGCAATATTTGATGGTAAGAAAATCTTAAGTATGTACCCGAAAAGAAGGAAAAGAAGCGAAAGAGATTTCTCTGGGAAACAGGCGTGATTTAATGTGTGAATATAGTGCCATTTGTCATGTATCTACTAAACCCTAAAAATAGCTCAAAATATGAGTAGGGCAAAGGGTGGGGTATGAGTGGGGGGTAGCTAATCCCTCATAAAGACTCCAACGATGTGGCGCCGAATAAACATTTTTGCACTGCCCTTTATTCAAATCTGCGCCATTACGGTTGACCTAGGCGAGACAAATACTCGTTTGAATAAAAAGATTTGTTCCGGGTCGGTACGACCGGGAATACGTGACTTGGGAGAAACCATGATCCGTACAAGTTAAATATTTTTCTTGAAGGTCAACTCATATTTGTTTTGGATATTCACAAGCCGTAGATACTTTGGAAACACTTGTTTTATCTGCATGCCTGGTGATTTGGCAAAATTTTTTGGTCAAAATATCACTTAATAAATAAATAAAAATTAATAAATATCAGGGGGACAAGGTTACACCAATTGACCTAAAGTCGGATTTTTATTCCCACAGAAACAATGTAAACAAAGGTGTTGCCGTTAACGAAAAACATTTGCAGTATTCAAAATATTTTTACTTTCCACATTTATAAGAAATTTACTTTCCATAAAAAAAAACATACATAGTATTCAAGATTCAAGAATTTAATTTGGTGATGGAAAACTTCATTTTGATATAAACTCTTTGTTGTATTAATTTAAAACGTGAAAACCGTTTTTTTACGGATAATTTATTTATTGCACTGGTATCATTGACTCGATACACCCGTGTTAACAAGTTAACGACTGCTTGATTGATTTCAGACGTTACTTCACTCGCTTCGCTTCACCATTCGTGCTCCCGTCGTAATCGCTTTCCAGTGACTCATTTATGCGATTTCAATTTCAATTATATCTCAAGTTTATTTTTATATCACGGTTCGAGCGAAATGATAACTTAATAATTATTATGTCTTGCCGGCCCAAACTTTGAGATCCCCTTAAATGTCACTTTGACAGGGACGTAAGTTTGCTTGCATTTTTTCTATGGGAATAAAAATCCGACCTTAGTCCCAAACTAAGCTCTAGGCTTGTATTCAATCAATCAATCAATCAAATCATTTATTTCAGCCAAGACAAGACAAGGATATAAATACTTATATAGAGAAATATATAGAAAACATCCATGACTCAGGAACAAATATTCGCGTTCATCACATTAATGAGGGGTAGCAGTAACAGCATCCTGAAGATGATGGCGGGCAGGTTTGATTGGGTCTAATCAGACTAGTAAATTCAAATTTAGATTTTAAGTTTTAAGTAGAATATTTTTTAAATTACTTTAGTGTTTTTGTGTTTGGTATGTGTCCTAAAATCGTCTTTGTAATTGCAATTGTAATTGTAATTGTAATTTTTAACTGACCCGATATGGATCTCGTTGTCCGAAATAAAAGTATTTTGATTTGATTTTGATTTTGATTAATTATCTGTCCTTACTGGGATTTGAACCCAGGACCGCTAGCTTCGTAGGCAGGGTCACTACCAACTAGGCCAGCCGAGCGCGTCGTCAAACTTCCTAAACTAATTGTATATTGACCATATTTTTATGGGAATTGGAGGAATACTTCATTACGGCAGTATTTCAAGATTCACTTGGTAACTAATTAAAAACTACTCTTCTTTTTTCTGAACCAAATGTTCGATAATTAATGAAAATTAGGTATGTTGTATGTAGAGAATGCAAACGGGCACACAGGCCATCTGGGGCGTTATTCTACTTAGTCTTTACCTATTGCTATTGTATCGTCAACGTTACAATAGCTCTTATTAAATAACTTTGTGTTTATACTTATACAAAGTAAACATCTTACAATTAGTCTAATAGTGCAAAATGTGGTTACAGAATTATCAACAAGTTTTTAGAGTTGTTGGTAATTCTGTGCCTACCCCACTCTGAGAACGAAGGGCTGAGTTTATGCATGTACTTATATAGTCTTCTTTACGAAGCTAGCGGTCCTGGGTTCGAATCCCGGTAAGGGCAGATATTTGTGTGATGAGCGCGAATATTTGTTTCTGAGTCATGGATGTTTTCTAATGTATTTAAGTATATATTTCTCTATACTATAAGTATTTATATCGTTGTCTAGTACCCATAGTACAAGCCTAGAGCTTAGTTTGGGACTAGGTCAATTGGTGTGACATTGTCCCCTGATATTTATTTATTTATTTATTTTATTATCCCCTTATATTTATTTATTTATTATTTAAGAGTAATTCGTATTTTAATAGCTTTTTTTAGTGATCATATTACGTTTGACCCAGGTATAAATAAACACCATTTGTAAAGTCCCAAATAAAGCTAAAAAAAGCGAGTTAACCAAACAGCTTAGCTTAGCCAATCGAAACGAATGTACGAGTATTTTTCAGTTGCATTTCCACACACCTGAAAAACCTTTTGAAATGTTTCACTGCAAGGTGAACGTTGCTTCAAGTTTTATTTGCTTCGCTGTTGCCCCATTGTGAGTTTAAAAGGTAATGGACGAAAGGGATTTCACACTTCATGTCTAACTGCACATTAAAGTCACTATTGCGTTTACAATACAGTTTACGTTAACTGGAAGAAAGCCCTTAAAGGGATAAGTTCGCGTTTGTACATACCTTTTATGTTCTTTGTTATTTTTCCGTTTGTACAATAAATTATTTTACACACATTACATACAATACAATGTATTCGTGATGCGTCCTTAAACTGCTACACGCATATCTGTTTCTGTGTATCCGTTGGTAGCATCGTAATTTCCGAACGAATAAAATGAAATTTCCCCGTCCCGGTGTGGTAGCCGGATTAGAATAGTGCCACTCCGTATCTTTCCGTGGATGTCGTAAAAGCCGACTAAGGTAATAAAGGCGTGTAGTACTGTTAGGCGATGGGCTTGCAACCTGTCACTAATACACTGGTAAACATCTTCGCCTAAGTGTGCAAAATGTGGTTACAGAATTATCAAAAAGTTTTTATAAGTGTTGGAAATTCTGTAGCTCTGCCTACCCCACTCTGGGAATAAAGGCGTGAGTTTATGTATGTATGTAAAATGAAATTAATAAAAGTTTAACTACGGTTTATAACTAGATTTGCTGAAAATCGGTTCATCCATTTAAAAGATCTCAGCTTTGTAAGTAGAGGACGCAATTGTATAGAAGTTTTATCTCTTTCTATATCGAGTTATACACACACACAACATTGTTTTGTTCCATCTCTTACTTTAGATATTTTCATTTTGTAAGCTTCCTTACACTTTTGATGATAATATTAAGGTGTTATTCCTAGGGGCCTAGTGAAAAAAGATATAAGTCTAATAGACTTAAATCCTTTTTTCACTTGTTTTTCAGGAGAGTTATAAATATATCCTAAGAATAAGGCTAATAAGACTCTTTCACCAGGAACCCAGATTTTATCTAATCTAGCTCTTTTGTCGCTCTACTGGGCAAATGCCTCTTTCAGACCTCTCTACAATTCCCTATCCAGTGACTCCTGAGCCTAACCTTTACAGAACTGGTTCAGTTCGTCCTGCCATCTCTCTCGTAGTCTGCTTATTCTTCAGTTCTCCTTTTTTAATTTAAGTAGTTTTTTTTACATAGTATAAAACAGACACCGTATCGCCGTATAAGCAAAGTATTCCCGCCGTCTGTCCATCTGTATGTACCCTTAGGTCTTTCAAACTACGCAACGAATTTCATCATCCATAGATAGAATGATTCAAGGTTTTTATGTACACTAAATTCTGTATTACGAGTATGTACGGGTGTTACAGAAAATTCACATAAACTAAAGTGACACACAACAACGGTTTAAGTTTAAAATTAAGTGTCCACGTCATTATTAGATACGAGGGCTGCCTTTTAAGTTCTGTCGTTTGCAAACCTCCCGTGATTGCATAAAAAAGAACTAGTGTCATCTTAAAATATTTGAATTTAGAATTCGAAAACAAAAGAATGACTCGAAATCGGCCCAACTGTTTTAGTACAGCGTTCGTTCAAAGTTGACAAGTCAGTTGTGAAAATGGAAATTTCGAAGGAAAATTTACGTGCGATATTTTTTTACAACTTCAAAAGGGGCTTAACGCGACTTCAGTGCTTCGAAGAGTTGACTACGGTTTTCAATGATAAAGCACCATGTCTCCGGACTGTGGAACGCTGGTATTTAGAATTTCAACGTGGTTGCTCTAGTCTTGGTGATAGACATCGTGAAGGTCGACCAAAAACAGCCGTAACCCAGGAGAACATTGATGCTGTACGGCAACTGATCGTCGACGATCGCCATGCGACACACCGTGAGATAGAAGTTTCCTTAAGTATTTCAGGGACCAGTGTTCACAGTATTTTGCATGATCACTTAGGCGTAAAAAAGTTGATCTCACGCTGGATACCACATTTACTCAGTGAAGACCGAAAAACGGCTCGCGTTCGATGGTGTCGCAAAACTCTGCGGCAATTCAACCGAGGAAACTCGAAACATGTTTACGACATTATCAGTGGTGACGAATCTTGGATATATGCCTACGATCCCGATTCTAAACAGCAGTCGACTGTTTGGGTGTTCCAAGATGAGCCAAAACCAACCAAAGTAATACGCTCACGGAGCACTTCGAAAAAAATGGTCGCCACGTTTGTGGCGAAAAGTGGCCACGTTGCCACCATCGTGCTCGAGGATCGTAAAACGGTTAATGCTGACTGGTATACCACTGTCGGTTTACCAGAAGTCATCGGCGAGTTTCGAAAAAATAACCCAAGACGTCGTATAAGACTGCACCACGATAATGCGAGCTCGCACACCGCCCGGCAAACAATTGCGTTTTTAAAAGAGCAAAACGTCGAAATTCTGGAACACCCGCCGTACAGTCCAGACTTAAGCCCTAACGATTGTTTTACTTTTCCAAAAATCAAGCAACGACTTCGTGGTCAACGGTACCAGACGCCTGAAGAAGCCGTTGAGGCATACAAAACGGCCATTTTGGAGACCCCGACTTCGGACTGGAATAAGTGTTTCGAAAACTGGTTCGATCGAATGAAAAAGTGTATTACATGTCACGGTGATTACTTTGAAAAACAATAAATACCATTTAACACTTAAATTGTCTTTAGTTTTTCCAAACGACACAACTTAAAAGGCAGCCCTCGTAACAGATGTGGTAAATAATCAAAAGACATCGCATTTTGTCGCATATGTTTGTATGTATCTTGCTTTCTCAGTTAACTTATCTATAAGTATTCATGCTAAAGGAGAAAGCAAGACAAAAGGAACTTGACCGACAAAATCTGATGTCGTTTTATTTTTCTACCTTGTACCTTGTCGTGTTTATTTGATATTGTCGTACGGTTTAAAACTTCAAATTCGACGGTCAAGCGTAAATAACAAAAGTGACTTACTTTCGTTTTGTTGACGGTACAACATACAAAATATCACAAAACAACAAACAAAACAACTTTTAAGACCACAACAAAACAGTTAAGCAATTTCTAAAGCACGCAAACAACAAAAACAACAAAGTATTAGCAAATAAACACAAACAAATCTTACTTGCAGGCACAGAAGAAACCGCCGAAGAAGAAGATAGAAGAGAAAATGATACAATTAATAAAATAAATAGTAGAGAAGAATCTTGTTATAGTCAGCCCATTGATGATTAAAATGTCGTCAAAGCAATGCCAATTGCAGAAACTGATATAGTAGTCTATAATATTATAGACAAAACAAAAAACAAGCACAATAAATTATAAAGTATTAAAAATGTCGACACATTTTATTTATTTCCAATAGACGTAACGTTATTGTCCATTTAATAATTGTTCTTATTTGTAAAAAGTTATGACTTATTTTAGATTGTGTCCCTACTAGCCCCTTGATCCCTACTCACCCGATTTTACGGTACCTGATCCCTACTCACCCGATTTTACGGTACCTATTTTTAACAGCTCGCCAGTGCATATCAGAATTACTCCCAGGGACCATTCCTATCAGTTTTTAACGCCACAGCCAATACTTGAAAAAGTTTTCCAACGAAAATCCCAGTTTAATTATTTGCTATTTTTCAAACTCCACGTAACAAAAGGGAGAAAAACAAAGTTGCAACTGGCTAGAGCTGGAGCAATGGACAGATTCGGGAAAAATCGTTACACAGAGCGTTTTGCGACTGTTTTTCTAGGGAAAAATACACACGCATTTCAACGGCGAATGCGGAAAAAGGTTTGCAAAGAAACAAAACTGTTATTACAAAGTCAACTAAATAAGGATTATTTTTCTTTTCGTCACACTAAATAGGTAATGCACTGATTAGTGAGTTTTGTTTAGTTTAACATTTTCTTATTTTCGGAAGAAAAAAAATAACTTTGAAAAACCCTGTTCTTAAGTACCCGAAACCGACGTGCGTGCATGACTCGATGTATGAATGTGGAAGAAGCGAAAGAAATTTGTCAAGATCGTAGCAAGTGGAAAGAAGTGGTCTCTGCCTACCCCCCTCTGGAAAACAGGCGTGATTGAATGTATTGTATGTAAACCCTGTTCTAACGCAATGAAATGTACAACTAAGTTTCTGCCCATGACTTCATCCACGTAGATGTCGTTATGTAATATTATAATCAGAGCCCGGATTTTTCATGGCAAAACCAAACACTATCGTAATCTGGCTAGTGATAGAAACATCATTTAATCGATATCGAGTATCATTTATAAAAGTTATTTATTCAATAATAAAATAAACTTTCCTTTCAGCTTTGCCATACTCAGGCAACAAAGAGGAAGGTAAAAGTTTGAACGAAGTGACTATCTATACCACCTCAACTATGCAACTATCTATACAACTTCATACAAACTATCTATGTTTTTTACGTTGTATAGGTATGTTATTTTATTTAGTCACGTTTTTTATTCTATTACTTACACAATTATCGATATTGATAAAATGTTGTTTAGCTATCACTGGCCAGAGTACGATAGTGTTTTGTTTTGATTATAATAAATAAATAAATTGATACATATCAGGAGAACGTGTCATAAAAATTGATCTAGTTCCAAACTAAGCTCTAGGCTTAAACTGTGGGTTCTAGACAACGATACACGTACTTACATAGAGAAACATCCAAGACTCAGAAACAAAATCGTGCTCATCACATAAATATCTGCCCTTACCGTATTTGAACCAGGGTACGAACCTCGTAGGCAGGGTCACAACAACTAGGCTTAAGTGTCGTAAATAGACCATAACATCTTTTCCCTGAGGATACAATCTACTGCTAAAATTCATTACAATCCGTTCAACTATTGTGATGAAAAAGCAAAAACCAAACACTACTTTTACATTCTTACTAGCTTCTGCCCGCGATTTCCTCCGCGTTGATTTCAATTATCGTTATTCCCTCTGGAACTTTAAAATTTTCCGGGATAAAAAGTAGCCTATGTGTTAATCCAGTGTATAAGCTATCTGCATTCCATTTCATCCAAATCCATCCAGCCGATGAAGCGTGAAGGAGTAACAAACACACACACATACACGCAAACTCTCGCATTTATAATATTAGTAGGATTATAAGTAAGTTTAGCCCACTTATTTATAAACGTATAATTAAACTATAGTTAAAGTATTCGTTGTCTGTTTCTTTCAATTTCAAAATATGTCATAATGACAGTTAATGACAGCACATTTTAAGCACACTTTAGCTGTTGCTTCCTGAATAACAGAGTAAGTAACCCAAGGGTCTGAATAAGACATTTTAAGATATTAGGACACCCATATTGTATTACGAGAATCGCGACATATATCCCAATTTGTGTAGTTGGGTGTCGGTTCGAGTGCTGCCCACGGTTCTCTCTGAATTATTTATAAGACAACGCGGGAGGTGAACTTCTTCACAAAAACTCGCTTTGAAGGAAACGTACTGTCTCTATTTGGACACAAATGTTCCTCTCTTATAGTTTGTTGAGTGAAGCTCTAGCAATGTTATATATGTATAGAACGTTTCCGTTCATATAGTTTTTTTTCATTTGTCACCTACGTAACCTAATACTTTATCATAAGCACATCTTTTGCATGTGGCGTTGCGTGATTATGGCATTCATTAAAACAATATAAGGTACCTACAAAAAAAACTATAGCACGTTTTTAGTCTGAACAATGACATCTTACGGAAAATAGAGTCATTGAAAGCGCCATCTATTGTCGAGTACTAGTAAGATTTTTGAAAATCCTTGGAGAATTGGGATACAAAGTATCCAACGCATCGTAGCAGGCTACGTACATACAGTCAACAGCATAAATAAGTGATCATTTCTGTACCTTGTCGCTTTCACATTTTGTATAACATTTCAAACACGACTTTAAAGTGACAAGGTACATAAATGATCACTTATTTATGCTGTTGACTGTACCTACTAATTATTTTAGAATCTATTTAGCCGTTGGCGGCTAAAAACGAATCATACAAACTTTCGCTTTTATAGTATTAGTAAGAAGGCCTAAATTATAGAAAGTTCGTTTCTTGAAATGCATTTTTTTTTTATTAAACTTTAATGTTTGTGTTTTCTACTTCATGTTTTTTTTTTATAACAAACCTTTAAACGCTGCGTCTATAGAATGTAGGTACAACTTTAGTAGAATACAGATTTTATCTAGAGGGCTTAAAAATCCAATTTTGCAACGATTCAATTCGGTTCGCCAAATATTTCCGCGGGCGATTTGCAACTGCACCGAATTGAATGTATGGACGTGTATAGCTAACTGTATCTTGTAAACTTGTAACCTTCGTAGAACTTCACTTCACTTTTCTAGCATAAACAAGAAAAAACCTCTATACATTAATTTTGCTTATAATTACAAAGAGCGAAACATTTCCAAAACTTTGAAAATCTTGTCTTGAAATTACTGAGAACGTTGTCAAATAAAAATTGAGAGCAATGAACATCTTCTATTTTCACACCTATACTTGAAAATATTCTATTGAAATACCTGCCCAGAATGTCAAATCGGAAAATTTGTTGATCTCAAATAAATGCTGCTGAAGAAATGACATTCAAGATTATCCTTAATCCATTTACTCTCAATTGAATTTTAGAATAATGAATCAAATAAGCACCTACTCAACCTTGTCAATGATATTGCTATAGATAATCAAAAATTGACAAAATAAAAGAGATTCCACTGATGCTTTCCATGTAAAAGACACCATAGATATTGTTGATCTTTGATCTTATAACATTTGTGCTTCCATCAATAATGACAAACGTAATAATAATAAAAAACAACCATTGATATAAAAATTAAGCCTTACCAAAATTAACACGAGATTATTATCCCATATTTTTTTTTATTATGTTTCGAGGGACACATTAGGAAATTAAAAAACAAGGTGTCCAATCTTCACTGTGTCATAGTATACCAAATGAAAGGGCTCGTTACGAGGATCTCAAATATATTTTTGTTATTATTGTAAAATAAATAGTTTTAATTTTATTAGACTAAAATTGACCATTCCCCTCTCTGATCTCCGAAACTACTGAGCCTAAAATTTTGTAAAATAAATTCAACATAATAGTTCATTGCTTGTAGAGTAGAAGAAAACGTAAGTATAATAATTCTATCATCAAAAAAATAACCCTCTCCACGTAAGTTCAACTCGCACTCGGCCGTTTTTTTTTGTGTTGACATTAAGATGTCAATTCCCTTTGTATCTATACGCTGTTTGTCCACGAAACCTTACCTTCTCTGGCCAGGAACCGGAAAATTTACCAATCGAATCTCTTTGCAAACTACAAGCTACCGGAACCCGGGGAGTGACACGTCCATTTTCGTTTCCAATATTTTTTGTTACCAATTCGTTTTGTTACCATCGGACAGCTGTGATGAATCATTTTTAAGGTTTTATTCGGTCAGCTTCATTATTTGAAACTTCAATAGTCGCATTGTTGTAAAATGTATATAGAATTTCAGGTATTTGCAGTTTTGGAAGCTATTATGTGGTTGACTTTATCTAGGTTTTTGTTTTTGCCAATTAATTCATAAAAACATTTAATTATTAGTATCGAGCCCGCAACTCCATCTGCGTAGTACTTGGTTATCTTATTCCCATGGTAATTATCTTATTTCCCGGGACATGAAGTACGCTATGTTTTGATCTAGTACAGTAGACTACAAAGAGATGTATCCACTTTTGGACCTTATTCCAATGCAATAAGGTTAAAGCCGGGCAAGAGCATGTCGAACCACAACAACATGACATGTATTGTATGAGCTAATTTTCTTTTAAAAGTTTTGTTGGTTTTTACTTTAGTCGCCTGTATCTCAGGAACGAATTAAGTCTACTTAGTCGTGATAGTTTTCCTTTTAAATTCGTTAAATGCGCTTTCGTTTAGTTTTGGTTGTAGGGGGGAGGACACTTGACTCTAACAAAAATTTTGCTTTTAAGCTTAAATTTTCATGCATGGTTCCTGTTTTTGAAAGACCTATTAAATGACACCCCACACTATGGGGTAGAAGAGAAAAAAAATACATGCCCACGTTACGTGTAGGAACACAAAAAAAATAAACATTTTATTTTACTACTTTCTTGGCATGACAAATTTGTATATTCCTGCTAAATTACAGCTTTCTAGTACTAAGAGTCTCTGAGCTAGGCTGCGGACTGACGGACGGACATGGCGAAACTAGGAATAGTTTGACTGCGAAACCCTAATAATTTATACATCTCTTTGTAGTGGACTTTACAAGAATAACATCACCTTAATATAACCTTAATTTGCTAAGATGTTTGACAGTGACAGGTTGCAAGCCCATCGTCCAACAGTACCAAAAGCTTTTATCCTCGTACTTATAGTTTATGCCATGCTTTGTCACTTTGTGTCAGATGCAAATGTCACAATTACAGATAAGGTCAAAGCATGGCATAAACTATTCCAAGCTTATTCCACGTTTATAAGTAAGGGTGTTAGTCGCCTCTTACGCCCTGGTAACCACACTGTTTCAAAATATCGTTCTGCATTTCAAACACCTCAAAAGCAAAATGTATGCAGCCGTAATAATTCTACCACGGAAAATATAGTTTATTTCAAAACACTCCAAACACATAAATCCCCTTTAGACTCGGCCACTACTTCAAACTTGCCCATACCATGATCAAATGTAAATAAAAATCTCCCCAACGTTCCACTGGGTTCGCAAGTGGGTTACATAAAACATCCCTGCCTTATTCAGTGCCCCGAACTTAAAATTGTGTACAAATCTGGTGAGCGAGCGGGTCATTGGCAATCAATTGGTAATATGTTTTAACGCATTGGTAGCCCAATTCCCTACCTTCTTAACGAAATGAATCTGTTATTGTGTCAGAGGTAGTGAATGTATCATGCAAAGCTATTATAGACTTGGAGAATTTATATCGAACAGTTTTGAATAAAGTGTTTCCTCTTGGTATTACGTTTTATGTTTTGCTTTATAAAAGCACTAGAAGAGTCTTATCATTGTGATTGTTATTTTTAATGGTTTTAATTTTATTATCAAAATGTTTTATCTCATTTTATACGTAGAGCTACAGTTGTTAAAGGTACAATTAGAGGCTGAACCCTATATTCAAACCGCGGACAGATAAGACTTACTTCGGATTAAAATTTGTCATTTGCCCATACAAAATGTGTAAAATTTTGTTCTTAATACTACAGTTTCTAAACAAAAGTTTCTAGTATGTGCAGAGTTAGTAACTCAACAGGGGACAAGAAAACAAATAAGTTGTAGGATGTTCTAAACGTACTCTGTTCAAATTAAGTTTTAAAATTCAATTTCACGTCACGTACTTACTCGTACCTACTTTAACCAACCAGAGCAGAACTAATCCTTTACACAAATAAACAAATTCCCAACATTTCCTAATTGGATGACATTTACACACTCTGTAATCCCGTTTATCCCGTTAATCAGAACTGGGTCAATGCCCCCAAGGTCCGGGATAACAGGATAGCGGGTAATATCCAAACGCGGTAAATCATTTTATATATTTTCGGCTTAGAGTGGTTTAATTTTCGGGGAAGTGATGATGTTCAACGAAATTGTTATTTATATCGTCATAATTTACGCAAAAAATATTACGTTCCTCGACTTTTAGTAGGTGTAATGGATTATAAAATCGAGCGTTTAACGGTGTTAAAACGTTATGATAAATTGAAATGCAGAAGATTTTTTTTAAACATGCTAGGAAATGTATGCGTTAATGTCACGAGTGAAATGAAGACATGAAGTTTCTCGTTTATGGCTGGCTACATTACTTCTTGGCCTTGTAAGATTGCACAGTCTTGAGATTGCCATCGTAAGATTGATGATTAATGTATTTCCTCACATTGCTTGTGAAAGCACTATACAATCCTCAGCCGGAACAGGGAATGAAGGACTCGTTTTATCCGGCCTCGTCTACGGCTCTGTCGTCTACCCTAAACTCGTCCCTGAATCCCTTACTTCACGGCCTCTGTAGTAATGTACTATAAGTTTGAGTACTAAGAAGATGAAATATATCAAGTTTTAAAGCAAGTAAGTATTGAAGACACAGTTAGTCTAGTTGGTAGTGACACTGCCTACGAAGCTAGCAGTCCCGGGTTCAATTCCTGGTTCGAGCCGATATTAGTGTGACGAGCGCGAGTAATTGTTTCTGAGTCTAGGATGTTTTCTATGTATAGAAGTATTTATTTCTCTATACGTAAGTTTATCGTTATCGTAGTACCTAAAGTTCAAGTTCAAGTCGGCTAGATAAATTTGTCAGATTGTCTTCTGTTTTCTTGTACCCATAGAGTCTTTAGCTTAATTTGAGACTAGGTCGATTTGTGTTATTTTGTCTCCCAATATTTAATGTTTGTTTGTTATCTTTTAAAGAAGTAGATGCAATCTAACGCAGAAATAACAAGAAAAATACAATTTGAAACCACATAGAAAACATCCAAACAGTCGGTTAAAAATAAATTAAGGAAACGCTAAAAAATCATGGAAGTCTTCTGATTACCAAAATTATCGTTAAATCAGTATACAATAGTGAACTATCTCCACAAAAAGAAATTGATAAAGTAGTTTTTTCCTTAAACACCCTATGAATCCTTCTCCAAGAACATACAAGCCTATGCCGAAACCGGAGGCATCCGTGTAAACGACCAAACTGTGATAACAGAAACACATACTAAGTAACAAGAACTTTTACATCAAATGAAAAAAGCCTCTTTAATATATAGAAACCGCCTATATATCTCTGCCCTCCTAAACCAATAAGCAATATCTTAAATTCAATCACCAAAGCAGATTCAATTCTTTATCGTTAATAATAAGGTTGATATTACTACAGGAGGTGTATCTTAGTTACTTCGTTTTTGCGTAGGACGGCAGATCTTACGAGCTCTTAACCCCAAAACTTGTTCTGGGTTCCAAATGACATAACTTTTTAGGGTTCCGTATTACCAACTTATTTACGCTGTTGATAGTGTCGTTAGTGCCATACAACAGTCTAGTGGCGAAGAGTTGTGCAACTGCAAAAGAAGTTGGTAGCAATATATGACACCATACCTTTTCGAGAAGAAGTGTGATTGGTCCTATAGCTTTTTATGATTAGTAAGGGTTAGGAAAAACAAAACAACCTATTTATTGTTTTCGATTTGTTTTAACGTTTGTGAACTACCATTTGGAAATAAAGTATCATGAAAAGACTAAAAATTACTGAATTTTATGTTAGGACGATGGCGTGTGAATTGATAAATTTTGGAAGTACGGTATCATCTCCTTAAGCCTTTTGTAAATTTATAGTATTATTAAAACTTAGTTTTTTTATCTGTGATATCTAGCAAATGCAAATTAGTCTTGTTTTCTGTCTAAGCGTCAATTAATAGGTACAGTCAGCAGAAGTAGCTACGCAACCGAAGAGTTCCAAATGATCTGCACTCGACTCTATTGTCAAGAGAATACGTCGTGTCTAGATCATTTTGAGCATGTTATTCTGCTTAGCTACTTTTGATGCTGACTGTACGAGTAGATTAGGAATTGAAAAAAAAAAACAGTTGCAAAAATTATATAATGCTATATTATGCCACGCTGGCCTTCTTCTCGTGGAGATTTATTAATATTGTACTTTAAATCATATTTTGAAATGTATAATAGATGAACAAATTAATTAAATATACATTAATTATAATTATTCCATGCATTAATCATCATCAATAGGCTGACATAATTGATTAATTAGTACTAAATAGTAAATAACATTAAGTGCATAATGAAACAAACTCCAAAACATTGAAATACATTATAACTTGGCAAAAAACAGTTTGACGTGGTGACACCAGACTTGAGTATTGTCACAAAGCACCACATAAACCATAGGCCGTATCTCAAATTTGATAGACAAAGGAAATTCAATCTATTCCTGTTAGTAATAAGGTTGCACTTAATACATGAGTTTAATTTGAGATACCGCACTTTAATTGAGCAGTGCAAGATTGCGCTCTGAAATACGAGTAGCATTCAATTATCAAACTCTTTTTTACCCAGCTATATACTTTTAATTAAGGCAAGTTAAAGCTGCAATCATAAAGACATATCTGTACCTCCAGTGTAAAGGGGTTAAACTCGAGTTTAACCCAATAGTGGATTTTGCTAGTATTGTACGTATTTCGTCACGGCGCATCGTTCGGTCTTACTCTCGTGGCTGTACGACCGTTAGTTTTTGAGATAGCAATTGTGCAAAAGGGTTAAAGTATGAACAAAATCGCAACTAGTTTGTACAAAACGGTCAATTCCTATTTTATCTTTTTAACCATTATGATTTTTCAAATAGTGTTAAGGAATAATGGTTAAAGTTTAGTTTGATCTCAATAAACAAAATACTTTTTTGATAAATTATTGCGTAAAAGAATCAAACTAAACATAGACCATATTACTCCACCGGGATTAATTCGTGAAAAGCGGTAAATCTCATGATTAATCAATACTCACAAACAATTTTAAGAATATCAATTCGTGTAAAGTGATATTACTTTACTTTGATCACTTTACACAACTAACCTATTCTGTACGATTTCATGTAAAATGATTAATAACAAGATTAATCGTTCTTCACATGCTAATTTATGATTAGTGTAATTGTCAAAGTTCATATTGACCAGTTTTCACAAAACCGTTTTATAAAATTGACTTATACATTAGATAAACTTCATATTTGTATATAAATTCTTACTAACAAATTGGGAATCGGCATTGTGCAAAAGGGTTAAAGTCCTTAGACCGCGCGGTGGACGGTGCGGGGAGGGGAATTAGACGGCGTGCACGCGGCTCGCTCGACTCGCGAGGAGTCAGTCCGCCCCGCCCGCGGTCAGCACAACGAGTGGCGACGTTGTTTTGTGTTCCGAAGCTGGTCGACGCATTTTGACTTGAGCGGTGAGTTTAACCATTTTTCACAAAGTAACATTTGATTATTATTTTGTTTTTATTATGACGAAATGGTGTTAAACTAAATACAGTATGATTTTGCTTTAAACTTTGTGCATTTTCAACTAATGAGTTAAATAAGCTAGTAAGCCTGACACCATGCTGAGTGGCAACCTTTTCGGTGTTAATTTTAGATTGAGTACCTATTCTAAGTTTGCATTACTCTACTTTTTATAATGTTTTTGCTGTTTTTTATGTCCATTTTATTTTAACACCGAGTCAACGATTTCTATTCTATTCTAAATAAAATGTAAGTTATAAGTTGGTATGTTTGTGTATAGTAAGTTTGTATGTATGTGTATGTATGTAAGTTTGTACTAAGTTTAAATCTATAAAGGAATCAAGCAAGTTGCTTAATTTAATTAGGTAGGTAGGTATAATATAAAAATTCTCATAAACTTAGTAAGTAGCGGGGTAGAGCCTTCGTTAAGAATTGAAAAAATTAAACCTACTGTTTCATTGTAGTTGAAATAAATTATAAACAATCTTTACTAATACCTATTTCAAAAGTGGAAGTGAGTTTATTTATTTATTTGTTTCTTTGATTATTTGTTACGCTTTCACGGTTACCAAATTTCAATTGATGAAAATTTGGTATGAAGATCGTTTGAGTTCCGTGAAAGGACATAAAATACATGAAACAGTTACCGAAGGAGTAGCGATAAACGACTTCTGCGCGGACGAGGTTACAGGCAAAAGTTAGTAAATATATTAAGTATTTAACAAAGAAGTGTATAAAAGTACTGCGAATCTAATACACCTCTTTTAAGTTTTAAATTATAAATTTATGATTGTTTCAGGGGTACTAAACGACTACACAATGCTGCGACACGAGGCCGTCATATAGTTTCATTGACACCAGAAAATATATGCATTGAAATTTTATCTGCCCTTCTTGACGCTGTGGCGTCAATTTGCTTACAAAAACAACCCGAAAACGTAGTTGACTCAAGTAGTGGCCCATCTGAAATTTCAGATTCAGATGACGAAATAATATTATGTTCTCCGAATGTTTGCTACATAGGCTGCTACGAAAGTTTTTAGCTGTATAAAAACTAACAACATTTACTTTTAAAAGTGTATGGCAAATTAAGGGTAATATAGCTATTAACCTCTTTGTAAAATGAAATTTGATACTGGCCGCTTGCAACTTTTTTTTTATTTTTTTTTGCTGAAAATTTCAGTCCAGTTTTGTTTCTTGCAATCGGGCTGTCGCGAGAATCGTTTCGTGCTATGATATTCTACGACTACAAAAGGAACTTAACCTTTAAGGAATCTAATAAAAATTTAAACGACGCATTTGGGGAGTCTGCTCCATCGTTAGCCACAATCTCATATTGGTACCGCGAGTTTAAGCGGGGTCGGGAGTGCCTCAAAGATGAGTCGAGACCGGGACGGCCGTCGACTCCTGTAACGCCAGAAAACGTGATCAAAGCCGAGTGGTTGATTAAAGAACGCAGAAATAATACCCATCGGGAAATAGAGCATGAACTTGGTATTGGATCACCCGCAGTATTAAGCATTTTACATTATCATCTTGGCGTCAGGAAGGTCGCTTCGCGTTGGATACCGCAAATGCTGACCGAAGAGCGAAAAACCCGGCGAGTAGATTGGTGCCAGTTTATGCTCAAAAAATTCGACGGAGGCAATTCCCAACAGATTTCTAATATCCTTACTACTGATGAGTCCTGGATATACTGCTATGACCCTCTAATAAAGCAACAATCTATGCAATGGGTGTTTGAAAAGACGGGCCGCCATTAAAAATTGAGTCGTTTGCCCGTGGTCCTACTGCGTAGTCCTACTGACTAAAATTAATATCATAAAATTCATAAATTGATATTCAAATATAAATCATTGATCAGTAGGACTACACAGTAGGACCACGGGCAATGAATGAAAAATTGTTCGTGGCCATAGTGTGAACAAAAAAATGATCGCCGTTTTCTTTCGCCGCGGGGGGCCAGTAGCTGTATTTCCACTCGAAGATCAAAGAACATTTACTAGCCAGTGGTACACAGAGGTCTGTTTACCCCAGGCATTTGACAGACTTGGTGAGGATCGTCCAAAGAGCGGCACTCATGGAATTCTTTTTCACCAAGATAATGCACCTGCACACACCGCGGCAATAACAATGGATGGTGTCGCATCCACCCTACAGTCTTGACCTGGCCCCGTGCGACTATTTCTTGTTCCCCACTAAAAAGAAAATCATGCGTGGCCGGACTCGAACGGGGCAGTACTAGAATTTGAGCGACTTTTCTTTGACCTTCCGCAGTACGCATTTTTTAAATGTTTTGAGGATTGGTTTTATAGAATGAGGTGATGTATTGAACTTGGAGAAGTATATTTTGAAAAATATTAAAGTAATTTGTAAAAAAAATGAATGGTTTTTAATTAACTAAAAATATTCATAGCAACCCTCGTACATTTTTGTTTCACTATATATTTTTTTTGTACCAAATTTTTGTTTTTATTTTCCATTTTGTTTTCTATTTCATTGTTTTATTTCATGAATAAATGATTATTTTGTTTTTATCTTATTTTGTTTGTCTTAAACTTACTTAAATATACAATGTTTAAGCGGTTCTTAAAAACTTGTACAAAGTTTGTTCTCAAAAAAGTCTCTTTACACAATACCACATTTACTTAAGCAATTAATTTCACAATTTAAACTCTAGTTAAACCCTTTTACACATTTTCATTTGTCGTGTAAAAGGATGTAAGTAAGTTATAAAAGCAAATTTCTTTGTTTTTACTACTAAAAAGAGCGTAAACTAACAATTAACTTATAGTTTACCCTGTTTACTATCTAAAATGACAGCTAAAAATATACTTTTTTACGTTTTACTATGAAGAAAACAGATTTCAAACGTTTTTTAATTCTCCTGAAAAATCAACACTTTTGAGTTTAACCCCTTTACACTGGAGGTACAGATATGTATACCAATCCAATCAAGCAAAACAAACAGAACAATTTTGAGAAGCACTTTAAACGACAGTAAAACTTTACAACGTTTTTCATAAATTGATCTGGCTCTAGACAAGATGCTCTGCAAACGATATCGTTATCGAAAATGTATACGATTAACGTTAGCTGCCGGATGGTTACGGTGAGCTCTAATATCAATTTCATGGGCCCTCTGCACTATCGGGGAGTACAGACGAGTACGGTAGTGTAGAGGGGATATTCGGCTGTATTCGCCGATGATCGTCTATGATCGCCGATGTTCGCCTGCGATCCAAGATTTGTCGGTCTTTCGGGCACGCATCTAAGGGAATCGCCGAGTTGTTCGCCGACACTATCACCGATCATTGATTCCCTCGTGAACGATTTATTAAAAATTTAATTGTATTATATAGTTATTGTATCTACATACTTCGCTTTATTATTTTTAATGCTCAAGCACCACCTCTTTAGCTGCATTTATTAAATAATAAAGTAGCAACACAATCCACGTCCATCTTGTACGTTTGCCGTTCGAAAACTACTACGAGCGATAGTGTGGACACTTGCACGATCATCGTGCCGATTATAGACGATCAAACGATGAACAATCATCGCCGATAGTGTACAGGGCCCATCTACATTTTGTTAATTTTCGAAAATAGGTTACGTTAGCGATAAGCTCCATGCCTAGGGCCCAAACATTAATCTGTCTCTCATCACCATACAGATTGACGGGGGCAAAAATGTACCAGTGCTAGTGATTCATCAAATATCGACTAAGTTTATCGATAACTTTTTTCGCGACATATGGATCTTACATTTCTTGCAAAAGTAAGTTGTTCCTTTATTCTCTATATCTCAATGATCAGCTTTCCATAAAAATAAACGATATTTTTTTCTTTCGACGCATTTTAAACCGACTAAAAAAAAAAGTTCACTATTCGTCGGAATGCTAAAGAATATTGTTTTACTGAATGAATTTGTTATTCAATGTAATGTAAATGGCTGTCAAAAGTGACTCGAGTCCAGAGTCAGTATTAGATAGCGGTTGTTTATAGTTGCGATAAATATAAATAAAAAGAGGTTTGTACATAATTAAACAGTATTCAAACTTGAAGTTTTTTTTTTTTTTTATCGATATCGATAAACTTTGTCGACATTTAATGGCTCACTATAATCGGTACAGTACACACTTAGAGCTCAAATGCGATTCCGCGTCGATAAGCAAGTGAGACTTTTACGGCCTTTTTGGTCATTAAAAGTGTCACATAATGTCATTTAATGTCTTCCAAAAGTGTCACAAGCCACAAACACAACTTACCTGGCGCAAACGATACTGAGACAGTAGCCGATGCATCGGGCAGGAATGTCTCAAATACTTCTGCCGAAAACAAAATAGATCATGCAATATCTAGAATTCAACGAATGAGAATGTAAGCGAGGTTGTGACAAATGCATCGACTATGTTTTATGAATAGTGTCTAAAATATACTACCGTAAAACGGAGTGAGTAGGGACTAAGAGGTGAGTAGGGACAACACTAAAATGAAGCATATATTACTATCTAACTGACCGACTGAAATTATATCCAAGAGTTGTGTTCTCACCCCTTAATCCTTACTTACTAGACCAGGGTCGATAATTTTTAAAACCAAAAAAAATAATAGTAGGATGAAACCCATTAGAAAAGGAGGGGAATATTATAAAAATAAAAGGAAAAATAATTTACGGGCGATCTGAGGTCGGGAAGGGGATGGGGGTGAGTTTTTAAGGGTAAAAAACGGTTTTTCTCGATTTCCGGCAAAACTAAAAGTCCTATCGAAAAAAGTCAAATGGCAAAGTTGTAGGTAATAAAAAGATCTAAAACTTTTGTATTTACACTTTTTTTTTTTTCACCTAGCCCCTTCCCCACTTCTCCACGAAATACCTTTTGATGGGCTACAATTTTTCGTAGGTCACTCAGGTACATCTACTCAGGTATATATAATTTATCTTAAAATAGTTATAAATAGGCATCTACGCATATAATATATTTATTATTATAAATATATACACGGTATTTCGTGGAGAAGTGGGGAAGGGGCTAGGCGGGTCTGGGTCTTACTACATACATACCTACTATTATATACTATATATTTCGTAGCAGCTGTTACAACCGTTAGCCTAACCAGTATTCGATATATTTTTAATAACAAACTTTTGGCCGATTTCCATATATATTTTATACATTTTTAATAGATTTATAATAATAATATATTTTTTATACATTTTGACATTTACTTCTTTAATATTTTTTTTTTCATGGGAGTTTACTCACGATAAAATAGTGAAGGCATTATTAATTCGATTTTGTCTTTTCAGATTATCAGTATGGATGATTGCATTTTCTGAGAAGATTTACTGTAGTAACATATATATTTTTTTTCACCATCGGAAAGTAGAGATTTCAACGAACAGAAACCATACCAACTTTTTGAAAAAAGCTGATATTTTGACGGGTGAATTTTCGATTGAAAATTAGGGTGTTTTTTCGATATTAATTCAAAATAAGGTGAAAAAATAAATATTTTTAATCAAATAAATTACAGCGTATTTGGGACATAAAAAGGTAAGTTTTCACCAAATTTCGTTGAAAAAAAAAAAAATTTTGTCAAAGATAAAAATAAAAAACCAAAAACTTGGTTTTTTGGATTTTTCACATAAATTTTGAGGTTATGTGAAAAAAGTGTAAATACAAAAGTTTTAGATCTTTTTATTACCTACAACTTTGCCATTTGACTTTTTTCGATAGGACTTTTAGTTTTGCCGGAAATCGAGAAAAACCGTTTTTTACCCTTAAAAACTCACCCCCATCCCCTTCCCGACCTCAGATCGCCCGTAAATTATTTTTCCTTTCATTTTTATAATATTTCCCTTCTTTTCCAATGGGTTTCATCCTACTATTATTTTTTTTCACTTTTTATTATTTTTAAAGGCTTCTACCCTGGTCTATACCCCGTTTTATGGTTTAGAAAGTTAGGCAGCCGTATTTTGACAATATTTCTCAAGATATGCCGATAATTTAGACGTTTTGAAGACAAGTGTATTTTTGCCAAGTGGCAGGATAATACTGACCAAAAAGCGGCCAAAAATTTTGTCAGTCTAATGTCAGTCTGTGTGTGTGTCTGTATATGGCCTTGTAGCTTCTGAACAAATGAACCAATTATTTTTTTATTGTAAGTTTAATCAGGAGGGTTATTACCAATTTTTAATGGAAATCCCTCCAAATGCAGACCAAACGACTTCATCGACGTAACTTCAAAAAAAATCAAAATATTTTAACGAGTAGAACTAAATGTGGAGTGGTCAGTTATGTCGTTGCTTAAATACAAAAGAGCCACAAATCAAAATGTGTATGTGTTGCATTTAAATTCGGAATGCTATACTTTAAGTTTTCAATCAAACTTTATCTGTTTTTGTTTTGTGGCGCTTTTGCATTTAAGCAGCGATGTAATGTATTCACAATCTGGTTTCATTCCAGATTTTCAAGAAAAAAGGACAGGCTGTGACACGGATTGCTATACCAATGCGACAGGCTGAAACCCCTATAACTGCAACTGGAGAGACACTACAGGCATTCACTGAGCCCAAGATTGAGGGGTTATTTTCACCACTTTTTGTTACCTTTTTGAACTTTATTCATCAGTGGTAATCCATCAGAGGTAACGGATTATTGGAATTATCAAATTAAGAAACCCTTGACAACATGCATTACGCTAACTAGCGTTTCTATTCGTTTCGTTTTTAAACCAATCGCGTCGCTGGTAGATGACGCGATACGAAAGGTCACGTGACCTACCAGTGACGCGATTGGTTTAAAAAGGAAACGAATAGAAACGCTAGTCAGCGTAGTGCATCTTGGCAAGGGCCTCTGGAGGGTGATGGTGAAGCCTGCTGCAGAAGTCACGTTCTTCAGTCATGTGGTGCGATGGAGATGACAAAAATATTGTACATGTAGCGTAATGGCATAGAGAAAGTCATGAATATTAAAAAAAAAGGAAAAAGTATTGTAAATGTCAAAATGCGGCTAACCTTAGTATAAACCCGATCAACATTTTTGAAAAGTTAATGTAGCTTAATAATGAATAATATTAACATTCAAACCAATTAGTTTTATTGCAAATACATTTAAAGTCAAAAAAGTAAAAACAAAATGTTGATCGAACATTAAATAACATAGTAAATGCACTTGCCGACTCCACGGATTCTTGTCTCCACTAGTTGGAGAGCTGCCATGCTTTAAATTAATCTTCAAATAAACTAGAAGACTAATAAATTGAAAAATAAAATCTTTTTCATTTTGCTGGATGCATTCTTATTTTTACATGCAATTTATACAAGTTCATGCTTTAGCCTTAAGGTATTCACTAAAAATAATTACATGCCTCAAGTTGGCCAAATACTAGATGTTGATCAATACCATGTATTTTTTATTCCAGTCATTAACTATGACAGGTAAATTAGAAAAAAAAAACTGTTCTTTCTGGTTGCTACTATTACAAAATTGCATTAAAAAATAGCGATGGCCTCATATAAAATTACAATAGAATCGCAAGAGCCAATTGCATTAAGTACTACAAAAACAACTCTCTATAAATAAACTTTAAATACATCAAAGGTACCGTATGAACTCGCGTCACACACATATATATCTGATCAACCAACCGTCTAAGTTAGAACTTGTATGTTAGCCAAGTCCGTACGTAAGTTGGCACAAGCGCGACCTAACTTCGTTTGTAACAAGCGCTAGACGTTATCGTTAGGTTGTCAGTACTGGGCATACGAAGTTTGAAAATGGAATGGCGACGGTTACATTCAAAACTTTCAGCATAAGCCAACTTCACACTAAGGTCGCGTTCACATGTTAGCGCCCTAGACAAGATGTAAACGATATTCGATTTTGGAATTGACATACAGAAGCGCTCAACGCGATCATCCAGCAGCTTATGCCTACATTTCGATAGTGATAACAAATCAAATCAAATCAAATCAAATCATTTATTCTGTAAGTAGGCCCTGTAGGCACTTTTACAAGTCTGAGTCTACCAGCGCTTCCAAAGAGACCACTGTTGAGAAGAAGCGCCGCAAGAAACTCAACAGCGTTTAACGTTTTGTAGAATACATTATACAGGGGTTTTATTCTCATAAATAACTTTTTAATTAATTCGTTGACGAATTATTAACCGGCAAACCTAATAGGCACGTAAAGGCAGAGTCGACCAACCGTTTTTGATATTTTTGCTTTCACGACGAAACATATGCGACCAAATTAAAAAAACACGCATTCAAATGGTAAAAAAGGCTCTGACGTGCCAACTTAAGCTTGCCGGTTTATCGACGAATTGAAAAACGGCACCAATCACTTCGTAGCACCCAAATCGACGGACGATTTCGATCCGTTTTTTAATTGGAAGTTAGTGAAATTGGAATAGTTTTTAGCTTGAGGTCTGGTAAAACATAGGATGTTCAAAGCTGCAAGTAATAAAACATAGGCTGATTTAAGGGTTACGAAAATCGTTACTTCTTATAATAAAGTAGCACGAAAATTTACTAGCGTGTTATTTGGTCACTGGCAAAAAAAGTGGCGGTGAGAAACTGATAGTATGTGTTCTAACACACGCGATGAACTGATAGGCCAATATTAGTCAATAAAGGATCAAATGATTTAAATTCAGAGTTGGTCAAAATTTTGGCCGCTTTTGAGTGACCAATTTTTTATTTTTTATATGTAACATGGAACTAGACAATAATTGAGTAGGTCCATATATGTCCCGAAATGTAGAATACTATTATTGGTCTGTAGTGTCCTTTACATAGGTTAACAATTCTGCCGTCCTAAGCCAATAGGCAGTAACTACGATAATACTACTGCAGCAATATCAACCTTATTATTAATAGAGGAAAATTCAATCTGCTTTGTATATAAAATTTGAGATACTGTTTATTGGCTTAGGAGGGCAGAATACGGTATTTGACAAAAGTCAAATCAGCTTCTTTTTATGAAACATCAAAAACGCTCCGTTATTGTGGAATTTATAAGGTTACTATCTTGTGACGTCACAATCAAATAGCGTCCTTATTGTTGGATTTTATGAATTTAAAATCTTAAAATAGCAAACATAAATAAAAAAAATCCTTTTCCTTATTGTTTAATTGAATTTTTTCTGTGTTGCCATTCTTTTTGTCAATGTTAAATTTAAAATGTGTTTTATTTGTTTTTTCCTGTGATCGTCGAATAAATATTTTCTATTTCTATTTCTATTTTTTAAATAAAAGATTGATGTTTTCCTAGCATTTCTATAGTGTTTATCTGTTGTTAATGAAAAACCAATATAATTTCACTGTTGTCAAATACCCTATTATGTCCACCTACAATAATATATTAAGTGGTTTACCCCTATCATTTTGTTAAGGTGGTATGTAATAATTATTTCTGTCTGGACGCTGACCTTTCAATGTGTCTATAATTAATTGTTTTTATTACGCTTATTTTCTTTTTAAATGTAACCGTCACCAGCCACCATAAATTTACTTGATTTTCACACCCAATTACCTAATTTAG
Source organism: Acleris laterana (assembly GCA_963966035.1). Taxonomy (NCBI): domain Eukaryota; kingdom Metazoa; phylum Arthropoda; class Insecta; order Lepidoptera; family Tortricidae; genus Acleris; species Acleris laterana. Next base: position 14,341,256 of record OZ014456.1, read on the forward strand.
TAATCCATTCTTGATATGCATTGAAAAAAGAAAATCTGCAAATTTAATAACAAAAACTGCCATCGAAACATTTTTGAATTTTTCAAATCTTTATGGTATAGCTCGATTTCATACTCATGAAAGTCATGAAAATTGAGTACGAGTATAATGGCCAGAGCCCGGATTTTTCGCGGCAAAACAAAAGACTGTCGCAATCTAGCTAATGTTAGAAATATTTTTTATCGATATCGAGTATTACTATATTTACATTATTTTACAATCATTCGCGACAGTTGTTTTATTATGTGTTATTCCATCTAACTCTTAACTCCTATTTTTTTATATCAAGTAATAAAATAACCCATTGGGTAACTAAGAGGTACAACTTTAAATGAATTGACTATACCTACTACCTCATGGAAAATAATAGATACTTCAAAAACTGTCTACTCCCAGAGATTGTTGAGAAATTAATCATTATCTACTCCTATCACTATCACAAACCAAATAAAATTTCGTGAGCTGTTGTGTGTGCTGACGTGGATTTCGAAGAAAGAATTGCATCTGTTTTTATATAATTTTATACAAAACTCACGTAAAATGTTTTATTTAATTATTTTTTTTGGTCCTTCTATTACACAACTATCGACATATCGATAAAAAAATATTTCTAATACTAGTTAGATTGCGACAGTTTTTTGTTTTGCCGCGAAAAATCCGGGCTCTGATAATGTCTTAAATTGAAAAAAATAAGTTAATTCAATAAATGTTACTTGACATTCTGTATCGAATTATTATAAAGAGGATTGTGGAGCGACCCCAAAATCGAGTAGCTGTCAAATTATTCTCATAACTTTGCTCCAGGCTGTAACGTTTCTCGCCCCTTAAATCTCTAGTTTCCTAGGATAGTGGTGCCGTCATAACGCGGTGAATAACGTCACAAAGAACGTTGTCTATGTAAGCAAAATGGCGCGGTTTCCTAGAGGGCGATGATTGACACCGTAATGTCAAATAATATTATAGCAGCCGTTATATTGTTGCCGCTTTAAGACGACACCGCTATCTTAGGAAACCAGAGCTTAAATTAAGTCCGATTTCCACGAATTTTTAATATATCGTACTATGAAAAAATAGGTATCTCTCTTTTACACAAACGCATAATCGCTAACATGTGCTTTGTCATTATCTGTCATTATGATATTTGTACCTGGCAGAAAGTGACAAAGTTTATGAGTAATGGAACTAGTTGTTTTTTATATCTACAAAATATTCAAAAATTGTTAAAATCTGACTAGGTTAAAAGGATGAGAAACAACTCCACAATGCTCGTAACAAAAATTGTAACATGGTATAATTCTTCAATTAAATAATTTCTTCATGATTTAATGTTTTATTTCTTTAAGTTTTTGGTAATAAGTGTAATAACGTTATACATACCACCAACGAGCTCTGGATTGCCAAGATTGACGTAAAACAGCACGTCTTTCTCGTAGCTGTCCTCTTCTACGATGTGGAGAGGTATTAGTTTCCTGTAACAATAAAAAAAAGTTTTATAGATTGGTTACTACAGTCAAATAGCTACTTTTATACAGCAGTTGGTGACAGATGACAATTCAGCACACATTGTAAATTTAAAAAAAAAACATACAAAAAATACACGGTAATACCACACAGTTTCAACATGTAAGTACCTATATAATAAATTGTTGTGTGATAACATGCTCAGCCCCCTATTTCAGCAAACTGGCAAGGATTGGTGACAGGTGACAATTCGGTTTAGATGGCAGACTTAACAAGTTTCCACATCAGCCTAGCGACTTGTGATGCTGACTGTACACAATGTACTTATACTGAAATGTCACCCGTCAGCTGTCATTGTCAGGGTGGCGATATAGGGGGCTGATCGATTAGGAAGTCAGCTTTTGACATGTTATCGTATTGCCAATGTTATGATACTTTTTACCTCTTATTTACTTAACAGTTAAGGTGGAGTTAAAAATAATACGATAACATTTCAAAGGCAATATGGTTTTACCGAGTAGAATAGTGCTTCGAAATGCAAATTTAATTTCCGCAACGGTTGAGTTTTATAGGTCTTTTTAGCAACATTGTATAAAAGGAATGGGATTAAGGCCTGTTAAAAATTTTAACTGCCGTTTAAAGCCTACTTTTGTTTAAAAAAACATTAAGCGGTTATAAAGTGATTTAATAGTTGCAGTTTCTTTTTATTTTAAGCTTAAGTTTGTTAGATACGTCCACGATGTTCACAAAAACTACGTATGGAAATGTTTATTTAGTCCCAACCATATTTTAATAATTTATTTCTCATCATATTTATTACACGTCGGAAAAACATGAACAATTTCACTTTAATAACTAACTTTGTTAACACAATTTAATCTATTTTATTTCTGAGTTTTTTAAATTCCATTATTATTTAACAGCAAGCATTTACGTTACTCAATTAAAGAACATCATCATGTAATCATGTTCTGAAAATTCCGACAATATCATGTGAAAAAAAAATGGCAGTACGACTTCGACACTTCAAAACATTGTTAAACAAAATTCTATTAAATTTTATTAATATTAAACAGTTTTTCTTCCATTATTGTGAATACTTACATACACATACATTAAATCACGCCTGTTTCCCAGAGGGGTAGGCAGAGACCATTTCTTTACATTTGCTACGATCTTGACCAATTTCTTTCGCTTCTTCCACATTCATACATCGAGTCATGTACGCACGTCGGTTTCGGGTACTTAAGATTCGGCCCTTTTCCAGTATTTCTCCGATTTGACTCGAAAAAGTACGCCTAGGGCGGCCCCTTCCGAATACTGAATACTTACTAAAATACTTTTTACTACTTTTGAATACTTTTTGACTAAAATTCAATGATATTACAAAGTATGTTACGTTCCTAGTTAATTGCGTTTAAAAATAGTCGCATTTGCATATAGATAGCTAAAGATAGCTAGTTAATACCTTAACATACATAGGCTACCTTTTATCCCATACTAATGTTTGGTCCAAGTTGCGAACAGAAACTATTAAAGCTAAAACTATTTACAGAGTATTACAACAATGCCCGGTTGATAAAATCACTCGAGAATTCCCGTGGGAGTGTAAGGGTGTAACTCGTTTAGGTGTAAAAATATTAGCCTTATTTGCCGGACGTGTGAACCTTTTATAAAGGGTGCTTCACGGTGCGAGTTAAACCGATTTGCCGGGCAGTTTCCAAGAACGGGAACGATGTGGAAATGATTAAGTACTTACATGGTTTAACGTAAAGAAACCGAAAATATCTAGGAAGATTTAGGATATGATCAGGCATTCTTTGGCGTAATCTGAATGTATAAAAGAGGAAACTGACTGAGTGTAACATATTAGTTGGTATTTAAGTCGTAAAGCGGCACAAAGCTAAGAGGGGCCCTTTTCAACGTCATGTCAAATGTTTTTTGTTTTAGTCATCAAGTTTTTTTCGCGTGTATGCGTTGAATTAATTATTTCTATTCTATATTGTATTAACGCACAGCCCAAACTGCTGGACAAAGGGACTTGAAATTTGCAGGGAATATTTCTTGGATATTCTATAGGGAAGCAATAAGAAGGGATTTTTAGAAACTCATCCCCTTATGGGTTAAAATAGGGGGAGGCAAGGGGGGGAGAGAGTGGTTAAGTGTGTAATAGGGTTGGCTATGTTTGTTAACGCCTGGTACAAAAAGGTAGTTAATTGAAATCGGAAAATCATGTAGTTATCATTTAAGAGAATTGTGAAGCGACGTTAAAATAGCGTATCTGCCAAATATTTTTCATATAAAGCTCCAAGTGGTAACGTTTCTCACACTTTGAATCAGGTACGATTTTCACGATTTTTGAATATTTTATAGTGCTTGTGTAAAAACTAGGGCGGTATGTTTTTTTTTTTAAATTTGTTTCGTACAAAGAGACATATTCTTGGAAAGGCAAACGTACAGACATAGTGTTTCATAATATCTATGACATATTCAAAAATCGTAATAATCGTAGTAGGTTTAAGGCGAGAGTTTATTGATAATTTTATCTTAATTTGTCGTCAACTTTAGTGTTTATCGATACAAAAACTGCGATAAATACAAACATATTCGACAAAATACCACTTCACTTGATTATTCACTAAATCTATAGATAGTAAGTACTTCGCACTGCTAAATCAAAATAGTATCAACTTAAAATCCTTGCTAGTTTTGTTTCAAGTCCATAGAAGTTGTATTAAAGTTGATTTTAGAATACAGTTGTATTTTGAGACACTACTGTTTCAATCTAGCAGTCCGATTTGTGTGTGCAGTCACAAAGCGAACCCTTTTATAGCAAAATAACGTATATCGATAATCATACGTAATTACTAGTCATTAGTAGTGAGTCATCGAAACCTTATATTATACCATTGGAAATTCAAAGCTGAGCACTAATTCGATAACAACTTTGTGATCAATATTCCCATTGCTGCAGCAATCAAAGTGATATAATTTTAAAGGGCGCACAATTATTTATCTATTAGTATTATCATTATTAACAAATTACTTGTACATCTAATCTAAACTAATATTATAAAGAGGAAAGATTTGTATTTTTGTGTGTGTGTGTATGTTTGTAATGAATAAACTCAAAAACGACTGTGCCGATTTCAAAAATACTTTCACAATTTCAAAGCTACATTCACCTGGAGTAACATAGGCTATGTTTTATGTTTCTGCGTGGACGGAAAAGCTAGTAAATAAAAAACCGGGCAAGAGCATGTCGGACCATGGTCAGTGTAGGGTTCCGAAGCCGTAACGACAAACACAAAAAACTATCTCAAAAATCAACATGTATGAACCAATTTTCTATTTAAAATTATTTGGCGCTGTCTTAGATGATTTTTAGGGTTCCGTAGTCAATTAGGCTGTAATTTGGCATGAATATACATATTATTGGCGTGACTAATATGTATATTCATGCCAAATTACAGCTTTCTAGTACTATGAGTCTCTGAGCTAGACTGCGGACGGACGGACGGACGGACAAGGGTTCCTAGTTTGACTACGGAACCCTAAAAATCATCTAATTCAGATTTTTAGTATTTGTAGTTTTGGCTGTAGGGGGGGGGGACACTTGACTCTAACAAAAAATAGCGCTTTGAAGCTTAATATTTCATAAAGGGATCCCATAATCTATCCAACGACACCCCACACTATGGGGTAGACAAGAAAAAAAAATGCGTCCCCACGTTACGTGTAGGGGAGGTGCATTAAAAAAAATATTTTTCAAAATTTTATTTTACCACTCTGTTGGCGTGACTAATATGTATATTCATGCCAAATTACAGCTTTCTAGTACTATGAGTCTCTGAGCTAGACTGCGGACGGACGGACGGACGGACATGGCGAAACTATAAGGGTTCCTAGTTTGACTACGGAACCCTAAAAAGGAGCTTAGACTACAGCTACAGGATTCCTCGCTGTGTTAACTTTTTAGGAATATCAGGTTCAGTTACCCGACTCCAGAAGACGTGTAACGTGTTTGACTTGGAGCTCTGTGGGGTTATTATGACGTATCTGTGCAATTAATTTTACGCTGAGAGAAAAGGACAGAGATATGTAATTTCTATAGCTCCGTCCTTTACGCTCACTGTAAAATGAACTGCATAGCTATGTCATAATAACCCCCCTGTTGTTCTACTAAGTAAAATCTCGTTGCTTTTGACATGTTATTGTATTTTTTTTTAACTCGGCTGCATATCAGTCTGTCTAGTAAGAAAGAGCTATTGTAAGGTTGATAATACGATAACATGTCAAAAGCAATTAGGTTTTACCGAGTGAGTAGAGCCCCAGCAAGAAGAGGGGTGTTATAAGTTTGACCTAAGTAGTTGTGTGTGTGTGTGTCTATTTGTGGTACCCCAACTCTAAAACGGGTGAACCAAATTCGATGCGGTTTTCTTAGATTAAATCTGGTATTTTAGCGTTGGTGCTTAGTAGCTATTTGTTATGAAATTCGATTGGGCCGTTTGAAAGACATCAGCTCTGAAAGCAAGCGGTTACCATCATATTGTGGGTATTTATCTGTCTGTTCTGTTCTGTTCTGTTCTTTTGACACCTCCAGCCAGCAGTTCTGCTGCAAGGACCCGTACGCGCTGACTGCGACGGAGAGGAGATGTTAGATTAGGCTAGCGGGGAGAAGCACGCCCGCCCGACCGGTCCAGTAAGAGTAGCGAAGAGCCGGCAGAGCACGAGAACCTTAACCCACACTGACCAGCCACTAATACTAAACCAATCAGGGCATGCGAGCTTCGTCGCCTTTGCTGCACCAACCATCTCCTCCCGCCGCAGCCGCACCTGCCCGAGACACCGGAGAGTCAGGTAGATAGGATAGGAGTGTAGGGTTTGCAGTCGATATGACAGGAGAGACGGAAGGTGGAGCCAAACCGAATTCAGGCATCGTTAAGGTCAGCATTAGGGAGATAGATAAAATACTTTGTGTGTAATATTATACTAAAGGTATGGACTGCGTAAAATTAAATCTAATATCGAAAATCCAATTTAATACATTATATATATATCATTGCTCTGCTCCCTCAGTATCCTCGGGCTCTGTCTCTGTGTCGGTTTCAGGTCTTTTATAGACCTTTTCGGCTTCTATTATCCGCGATGGTTCGCCAGTAGGCACGACTCTTGTTAGTGTATTCTCGTATGTCCTGGTCAAGAGAGTCCTCCCAAGTAAATATATTGTGGGTATTTATCTGTCTAACTAAAAATTATGGTGAAGGAGGGTCCATATCGTCTGTCATAATATTTTTTTGTCATATTATGTTTTAGGTCATTAATCGCAAGTCATTAAGTATTTTTATAAAAAAACTAGCAGCCCGCCAGTGGCTTCGGCCCGCTGCATTTTCATCGTTTTTTCTTACATAAAAACCTTATCCTGACAATAACGAACGCAACAAAAAAGAAATCAGCCAAATCGGTTCATCCGTTCTCGAGTTTTGCGCTTAGCAACACATTTAGTGATACATTTTTATTTATACATACATACACCAAATCACGCCTGTTTCCCAGAGGGGTAGGCAGAGACCACTTCTTTCCACTTGCTACGATCTTGACAAATTTCTTTCGCTTCTTCCACATTCATACATCGAGTCATGCACGCACGTCGGTTTCGGGTACTTAAGATTCGGCCCTTTTCCAGTATTTCTCCGATTTGACTCGAAAAAGTACGCCTAGGGCGACCGACCCGTCCACTCACTTTCGATCTGTCTGTGTTTTTAATTATATACTTAGACTAATACTTTCTCACGATCTTTATAGATCCAACTTCACTAACCTAGCCTTGGCTACACTAAAGATATTAAAGAAATTCTGAAAAGTTAACGGTTTTAGCGACATAACAATTACAGACAAGCGCAGTCGTAAATCGATTTAACACACATCACCTTATCTGTTTATATATTATATATTATATATATTATTATATTTATTTAAGTACGAGTATATGCTTATTAGTCATCTGTATTTACGTATATTTATATTTTATACACCCGTATCTTGTATATATTTTATTGAAACAGTTTTTTTCAACGCTTTTTTCTTCGCACCGACCTTGGTTTTTTTTCTGTTTTGCCTACTGGTTGACTGGTAGAGAATGCCATTGGGCATTAAGTCCGCCATTTGTACTTTATTGTATTTTGTGCAAAGAAGTTTAATAAATAAATAAATAAACAATTATATCTATCAATAATTACGCTATTTGACCAAAAAAAGCGAAGTAACTGTCTCCCGGTGAAGGAACCTATCGATAGTAACAACATAACCTCAAAATAGAAAACTCTCTCCGTCTATCCTTTAACTTAGTGTTTGAATAGCCGGGCATCGGTAATCGCGATCGATCCCACGGCCGCGGCATAAGTCTAAGTATAGCCGTCCTTCAGTATGCCAAAGCAGGCAGTAGGCTGACTTGGCCGTGCCCTTGACTATCGAGTTATAAAATAATGCGGTTCGACAATAACATCGATAACTTTATAGCTGACTAGCTGGCCCGTGACTACGTCTGCGTAGAAAAATTATACCGGGTGTCCCGCGGCTATGCCACATGAAGGGAAAGTACCTTAAATATGGTCCGTAGTAAACTTTGCTATTTAGTAACTTTATTTTATTTTTAAAAGTTAATATTATGGCATTCAAAGATTTAAAAAAAAACTTCAAGTTTTGCATGTATTTTACATAGGTACTAATAAATTTTCTAGTAACTTGAATGTAAAATTTCACTTTGTTCCTTTATTTTTAGATACAATATTACTTGGAGGGAATTATTTCTTATCACTCTTATCAGTTACCCGTTTGACTGGCATCATAAAAATACAGTTTTTTTTTTTCATATTTAGTCTGTTCGATTCCCAGGTAAGGCAAGAGGTTTTTCAAAAATCTTTGAATGCAGTCTTACTTACTTTTTAAAATAAATTATGTCTTCATAGAACAAAATCCTCTATCTACAATATTTAAGATACTTCCCATTCATGTTGCATAGCCGGGAAACGCCCTGTACAAGGTGCTAACAAATTAGTCACGGATATTTTAAGAGATAATACATTAAATTAAAACAATTAACTTTTAACTGTAATTAAGGAACCTTTGTACATCATTTTATTGTTTTAATTTACCGAACAAAAAATATAAATTATAATTAAAATAATCCCTATTATGTACCTGTCAAGATGTTTAACACTGTTCGTCAAAGTTGTTTTTCGTTAATTTCATTATGATTCGGCAGGAAAACTGTAGGTTATTAAATACTAGCGTCTGAATGATAGTTTAAATAGGTTCTAGAATGTCTAAACAGGTCTCATTTAATTATCTTATTAACAGGGTGTTTTAACGTAGCAAATTTGTTTCCTAGTTTTCTCCAAAAAAACATAAGAAAATGAGATTTTTTTGTCTTAATGGTTGGCAACGTATTTTGGCCAAGAAAGTGTTCTACCAGGTTTGCCAAAAATAATATGAGATCTAATTATCGCTAAAGTTGACACTTGTCACTGTCATAATGTTACTGCAAGGGAAAATCGAACTTGTTGTATCATGACGTGCAAATTATCTTGTACCGTAGAGTGTAAGACCGCATTTTTGGCCGACTGTACCTACTAAGTTTAGAAATAATGGCTCCCATACAGGAGCTTCAATTTCAATAACATACGCAACTATTTTATCAGTGTCAAACTGAACTTTCGCTCCGTAGTGTTGTAAATTGCAGTTTCAAAAGAGTAACTTTATCCCTGCTGTGAGTTTAATAACAAATCCTGACCGTAGTGAGGATTCAAAGGCACAAGACGCAAATAACTTTTCTCCTGTGAAACAACTTGGAACCAACCAACATGTCGGGCTATACCTTCACTTTAATAGTAAGTAATGCTCGCTGGAGCAAGAATAAATATCCTCGGTTGTGGCTACCCAGAACCGAACGATTTCAAGGCAGTGCCATTGCACTCCACATCCGTTTTCTGGAAGGGGTGGATATTGCATTGCGTTAAGCGCTAAAAGAGGGGTAATTACACAAAAGATCCCATAAGTGTATTCGTAAGGAGCCCACTAATAAAGATTTTATTTTTTATTATTTTCATAATTTTTCTAAAATTATAATTTTAAAATTATATGTTTATTTTGTGTATTTACTGGCGTAAGATGTGGTTTCCTATAATTGGATAAGCATTGATTTAGATGTTAAAATAGATATAAGCGTAAATCGGATATATTATCTGTTGGAAATCCTCAATAAATAAATAAATAAATAAATACTGGGTTTGCGTTTGACCTCAGTCTCACCTGATGTTAAGTTAACTATTCACTATTGCCTTGATGCCAGCTCCACATGCTTGGTATTTTCCATAAACACTGAGGGACGCAGCTATAAGTTAGAGTGAGTACGATGTATCTCGATCGCACTCTAACTTATAGTTGCGTCCTGCAGTGTTTGCGGCAAACACCAAGTATGTGGAGCTGGCATGAAAACACCAATGCTATATGATTCCGGGAATTCAGACGCAGTAAGAACATTCCACTCCTTGGCAGCAAACCATTGGGTATTTTCTATAGTAGATTGAGATCCTGACTTCTTATTTCTATTTTGATTATATTCAAATCTATATCGATTATGACGATTCCAATGTAATTTCTTGTACTTTTGACATAACATGCAATGTATACTGTGACTTACTTTCGAAAATAAATATCATTCATTCATTCATTCATTCATTCATTTTGGTAGACACCAGAAACGATTACAAAATTTAAAAGGTAATATAACCCGATTTTTATGTGCCTTTGTTACCTTACGCCTGTCAATTAAAATTTTACCGCTTGTCGGAGCTATTTATTGTTTGTTGTTTTTACTCAAATAAATAGTAGTAGCGTTAGTTATCACTTATCAATGCCCTTAAACCCTTTCGATCTCAGGCGAAAATATCGAATCCTGTGTACAAACACAATATTTGGTTTAGTGTCGTGTTTTTAATAGACTAGTAAATGAAGCCAAATAATATTGATACTTTAAGTTCCTTTGTACATTTGCAGGAAGTTTGGCTTTTATGTCTGTGACGTGAAAGTCCATTTAGAAACCTTAATAATGAGGTGCCATTTAATTTCAGGATTATTTATTTCCACCGCCGTGTTTCAGTGTGGAGATTCCATCTTAGTCATCTTAGGGTTGGTCACAGATTTGCGGTCTTAGGGCCGTATTAATAAACTAATCTCAACTCTAATGGTCCTCTCGAGATGAGTCAAAAATGACAGTGTTCTAGTGCTTGACGTTTACTTTGACGTATCTTGTGACGCGCATCTCAGCCAAGATGAGTTTATTAATACGGCCCTTAGGATTGCAGTCTTGAGATGGTAGCCTTGAGGATGCAAACGTGGTTCTCAGATCATACTTCTGTTTTGTGTTCGTTAACCTTCTCTAAGTCATAAAAAAAGTTAAACTTCTGTCCCTTTATCACACTGCGAGCAGAATAACCGGACTTATGACATGATTAAAGACTAGATACGTCAATCATTGTGCAGCCAACATGAAGAGAGAGTATCGATGAATCGATTTTGATATTTTAGTAAATGGAAACACGCTTTAAACTGTATAAAGTCGGAATACGGATTCAAAATAATTGGATTATTTTGTATCCAGCGATGATAATAGTTTTCTAACCTCTTATCGTCAAGTATTTTGACAGAGCCATCTATTGAGATATTTTCTAAATAATATATCATGGGATGTTAATAAAGTTGTTTATGTATGAATTAAAACACTTAATCATACGGTAAAAGTTATCCTATGTCCTTTCTTAAGTATTAAGCTATCTCCATACCAAATTTCATCGAAATCGGTTCTGCAGAAAGCGTACCAGACAGACAAACTTACTTTCACATTTATAAATAGCATTAGTATAAGTATGGATAATAAATCTCTAAAAAACTCTGTTCCAGTTTTTCCAGTAACAGAAATACCTTCAATTGTCTCCTCTCATATTTCAATGGTTTCCGTCGTTTATTCCCTAAATCCCACAAACTGACACAAACACAAATACAATAAAACAGGATAAATGTCTTATCGTTATATCCACATTAATCTCCTAAAGTTACGAAAAAGGTACGCAAAGGAAATAATTCAGAGAGTGCCTGCGTAGTACCCATTCAGGCTTCCAACCTTTTCACGTAAATTCTAGGTTCAAATCGCCGTAGTCTTACATAGGTCTAGATAAGACTACTGCTGGGTCCGCTAAACTGTATACGGGGCTGGCTATTCGCCAGATTTGGGGTGAAACATGTTTGTGAACTCGATGGAAACATGGAGTATTGATTAAACGAGAGATGCTTTGATAAGAAAACGGAGTGTTGGAATTTTGGCAAGGTTTTGATACCTAGTTTACTGCCCGCCTTTTACAGCGAGCGCAGTGGCCCCCGTGCAGACTCAACGGTGACTTCAAGAGGTTTGTTAGCGGTTGAAATACTTGGTATTCATTGATGTGACCAAACCGAGTTCATACGAGGCTTGCTCCGCTGGAAGTAAAAGGCGGGCATAACAATGTTACAATTTGCTAACATCATCATCATCATCGGGTGGTAGGACCTTGTGCAGGGTCCGTCCGGATCGCTACCACCATCTTATCCATTAACCTACCGCCAAATAGCAGTGTTCGCATTGTTGTGTTCCGGTTTGGGGATAAGAGAGCCGGTAAAATGACTAGCATAGAGGCATTCCATCTTAGTCCTCAGGGTTGGCAACGCATTTGCAGTCTTAGGATTGCACTGCATTCTTGTGAATGCGAATGTCTATGGGTCACAGTTTCCACTTACCATCAGGTGGCCTGTGTGCTCGTTTGTCTACACTATGCCATAAAAAAAAATAAAAAAAAATGATAATCCGTTTTCTATTTTCCATGGATAATAAAATAACAGCAATTGTTAAGAAAGGCTGCTTAAACCATAAAACTGAGAAGCGATATTGTATCTGAATCTTTTTATGTAGCGTATTATCTTCCCAGTGTGGTTGCCGGATTAGAATAGTGCCACTCCAAGTCTTCCCGTGGATGTCGTAAAAGCCGACTAAGGTAATAAAAGCGTGTAGTACTGTTAGGCGATGGGCTTGCAACCTGTCACTAATACACTGGTAAACATCTTCGCCTAAGTGTGCAAAATGTGGTTACAGAATTATCAAAAAGTTTTTATAGTTGTTGGAAATTCTGTAGCTCTGCCTACCCCACTCTGGGAATAAAGGCGTGAGTTTATGTGTGTATTGTTTTGTAGCATGAATCATCACATTTTTTTATGCTAAACTTCATGGCAATAACAACCACTTTCTCTTTAATACGTATGTTAAAAGATAAGTACTTAATGAGTCTAAAAAACCCTAATGAGGTTGAAAATTTAAACCCTGTCTTAATCTTGCCAGTACCGCTATCTCCGCTAGGACTAATTTCTTCAAATATTTAGGCACAGATCCATCATGCTGCCATCGTATTGCTTTTTTACGATACGGCCGTCAAGTCAATAAGAATATGATTTCACGAAATGGGACAAGGCCCAAAAGTTAATTTAAAGCTGACTACATAATGCTCTGCAATCCATTATCTATTTATTAGCAGACATATGAATGCCGAGATTGTAAATAAAATCTACAAAAAATATTCTAATTTTCTTTCATGTTTAATAAAAAGCCAGCTCCCCTATTTTATACGCCTCATGGTTATGTAACGTCATTATATAATATGACATTATGTGGGCCTCAAGGCTCGTAAAGTTACACGATAATGTAGACGCGTTGATAAGAAATGAATGTAGGTGAAGTTTCTACGGAATATTGATCTGACTTAGTTATTTTGCCATGTTAGGTCAGCTTGATATAAGTAGGTGGTGATACAATCAGACACGTTTGCGTTTTTCCAATACAAATTCTTACAAAAATGCCACATGTTTCTCTAGTAAGTTATATAAGAAGTGCAGTCTGTGTGAATAACACACCACTAAAAAAACCACCAGTAAAAAGTACTTTGTCAATGTTATCGCTAGATACGATCTACTTTACTTTAGATCTTGAAATAAGGTAAAATTTGGTACAGACAAAGTTAATAGCAATATATTAGAATTTTCGATAGTTGTCATCCTAAAGATCAAGAAATTGCGGCTCTTTTATTTTTATTTCCTCTAATATTTTAGAATTATTTTTTTTAGTTATGAAGTTGACATTTTGTACACTTTAAAGACCGACTAGCTTGTTGCCTTCGTACTCAATGAAAAAGAAAAAAAAACACTTCTATATCTGTCATTGTCAAATCAAATCAAAGTAAACAAACGATTCAATACAACGGCTCTTTTCTGTTTGCTTGTGTTTCATGTGATCAGTGTTTTTAGAAATATTTATAACGATCTCAGAACGAACTCCGGACTTTCGTTTTGCCGCTTTGCTCTAAGACCTTTGCACGATATTTGGTCTACGATTTATTTTCGATCCCTTTGGCACTTTTTCTTGGACACAGATTTCTTCCTTTCTCGACGACTCTTGCCCTGCTTTTTGATAGCCACGAGAGCACGTTTGAATTGTACAATCCACGCAATGAATTCAGGCAATCCCACACGTACTGTGGAAATGGAGTATTACAAAGATTTACTTGAATTTACTTATTTGAATTGAACTGTTTGTTTACTTCGATTTGATTTGACGTTGACAGATATAGAAGTGACAGTTTTTTTTTTCTATTTCATTATAATATACGAAGGCAACAAGCTTGTCGGTCATTAAAGTTTACAATAAATGTCAACTTCATAACTAAAAAAAATATTTCTAAAATATTCGAGGAAATAAAAGTAAAAGAGCCGCAGTTCCATGATCTTCAGGATGACGACTATCGTAAAAAAATATAATTTACATCTCTTCCAAAAACTTTACTTACCCAATTGTATTTTTTCTTTCCTTCGTTACGATTCTTATTTGGATTTATGTGTTGCCATTCTTTTTTTTTATAATGATTTCTCTGTTCTGATATTTTTGTGCTCGTCGAATAAATGTTTCTATTTCTAATTTCTTTTGAATAAAATTAAATAGAATAACGAATAAAATGAGGAAAGCTAAAAGTTCCCTTTTTAGCCTACATCTATTGCCGTATTCTCTCGCTCCATTGCTCATGTTTTTTTTTATTATATTTCTACCACTATGTATTGAAGTAAAGGAGATGTTACATAATACTTCTTTGCTAACTGAACGTTTAATAATTAATTACTTAAATAATAAAAAGTATCGTTTAAAAAACTAGGTTATTGTAAAATTTAAAAATAGTCTCATGTTAACTTATGTACGCTTAGATCTTTCAAACTACGCAACAGAATGCGGTTTTCAACACCAGTTGGATCATTTTTACGAAAAGTTTTTATTAATAATAAATTTTGGTTTATGTACGTTTCAAAACCGTACATAAACCGAAGCGAAGCGAGAGCGGGTCGCTAGTAATAAATAAATAGTTGTGAATACTTAAGAGCATGACTATAATAATCATTATTTTCGTCTATTGTTTTATAGT
This sequence comes from Acleris laterana, assembly GCA_963966035.1. NCBI lineage: Eukaryota > Metazoa > Arthropoda > Insecta > Lepidoptera > Tortricidae > Acleris > Acleris laterana. The sequence continues at coordinate 14,356,303 of OZ014456.1, forward strand.
ATTGTAAGCAAATCGCACTGCTACATCAAAAAAGTAGCAACTCAAATACAACTTCATTTTAAAATCAATTTTAATATAACTTATATAAACTTGACACCAAACTAGCAATTTTTGCAAGTTTATACTGTTTGGTAGCTATGCGAAATCTCTCTACTGACATCGGTACTCCATGGCTCGGTCTATATCGACAACGACGGTCAGAACGACATACTCTTACTCGTACATACCCTGACAAACCATACTCATCCTAGTGAAACTATTTTTTTACGCTTAGGTACGTTTAGACTTCATTTAGATGTATATAAGCAGTTCAAGTCACTATACATTATAAGGGCTAGTATAATATTAAGTAGGTAGGTACCTACCTGAAACCGACGTGCTTGCATGACTCTATGTATGAATGTGGAAGAAGCGAAATAAATTGGTCAAAATCGTAGCAAGTGGGAAGAAGTGGTCTCTGCCTACCCCTCTGGGAAACAGGCGTGATTTAATGTATGTATGTATGTATAATCGCCCGTACCTATTATAATAGAACACAATATACTTTTATTCCTTCCTTAAAAGAATAAGTCCGCCTTTTATACATCCTTTTAATATTAATTAATGTTTCGCTTTTTTTTTGCAATTAAATATTTACGTAAGTATGTACTTTAGGTAGGTATACAAATTTATTTTCCGAGCCATGCTGTTACGTAGAAATCCCGAGACAACTGTCGCCTAGTTTAGCTAGAGTTAAATAAGATAAGATAAGATAAGATATCCCAAACGCAGAAAAGATTACACAAGAGCAATTTGACATTCCCGAGCTCACCCAAGTCCGGGTGCATTCGCGGGGAATCCAGGAAATTCGTAATATCGTACGTCATAGCTTAGAACGGCATGAGCACTGCAATTATACGGGTGAATTGCAAAAATATTCTACATAGTTAAGGGCTCAATTAAAAAATCCTTAACAATCCTTAACTTTTTCCTTTGTGTAACGAAGATTAGTCATATAATCACATGGATAACTTTCGTTACACAAAGGAAAAACAATGGAAGAACGTTAACATTGTCTCAATTAAGTCCTTAACTGTGTACAATATTTTTGAAATTTGCCCACACGCGTCTACATTAAGAAGAGATCAGGGGGTTATTATGACATTTATTTATTTATTTATTTATTTATTTATTTATTTATTCATAAAATTTGCAACATAACAGTAACATAACCAAATCGTTACAAACACAGTCATTAATATTAACTTAAAATAATTTGCATTTATAAATATAAATGTACAAATTTAGTCATTTCATTATTATTATAACAAAAAGTAATTAATAACATTTAAATAAATATTATGTAAATAATAACAATGTCAATAATAACATGACTATGCAGTTCATTTTACAGTGAGCGTAGAGAACGGAGCTATAGCAATTACATAACTCTATCCATTTCTCTCAGCGTCAAACAAGATGCGTAATGGTATCGAAAACGATTTTCAAAAACTGTCAAAGTGTATGGAACTGACATAAGCGTTTGACACGGCCATCCGGCAGCTTACTAAACTGACCTATCGCGTTGGCATATCATCGCCGCATCATAATAGCTAACTTTTAAATGTAAAAAGATGATCATTAACAAAAACGTGCTTTTGCAATGGAAACATTGGGTCCATGGTATTCCGACACCAAGAAATGTATAAAAGAGGTATCGGAAAGACTTATTGTGGCGACGGGTGATCCCAGAGCAGGCTCGTTTTTTGCGCGCTCAGTCTGGCTGTGCAAAGGGGAGACGCGGCCAGCATTTTAGGGTTCATGCCACGAGCAGGTGAACTGCAAGGATTTCTATTTATAGTTAGTAATTATAATTATTATATTTTGTAATTTTGTATGTGTTTTCTTAAAATAAAAATCATTGTATAGGTACATAACAAAAACCTTTCAAAAATGATTTCATAGTTAAGGGCTTATAACTTTTCAATTCAACTATCGCTATTTAAAGTCCTTCGCGAGTAGCTACATAGAGCCATTCTTCTTGATTCATTCGGGGAGGTGTTTAGAAGAGGCAACATATGCGACCTCTTGTTTTGTGATAGAGTTAATAATAATAATAATAATAATAATAATAAAGCCTTTATTCTCTACTACATATACATTTACAATTTACTTACTTCTAGTTGTTTCATGCGATTGTATTTTATTTTGTTAAACATGCATATTCCTTTTTTTTGACGTAAAACAATATAAAAAAAAGAAATCTTAGATTTTTTTATTTTTTTTAAAGGTTTAATCATTTTTGATTTAATCTTTTTAATGAAAAGAGTATACAGAGTTAATCAATAATTTACATATATACCTATTAAATTACACATTATGAATGCTATTTATTACCTTAACAATATCGTGTTTTAATATTATTTTGCTTTTCTGTATTCGTTGTTTTGGTATTTAATTATTTATTATTTATTTGACTGGTGTGCTTACATTATTTTGCTATTTCATGGTATTGTTATTAAGTAAGTTATAAGTATTGAATAATTACTTATTGGTTTCCATTTTACTCTTTTTCCTTGCTTGTAGTAGTCGCCTCTCGGGCGTAGGCCTCCCCCATTTTCTTCCATTTGTCTTGGCTTGGGTTAGCGATATAGTTCGGGGGGTGGTGGTCTAATGTCCCCTCGGTCACCAGCCGGCTTGGGGAATTGAGAGGGGGTGAATTTGATTGCTATGCTGTGCTATGTGATAGAGTTACTAAAGTAAATTAAGACCAAGAACATGAAGAGGCAGCATCTAAGACCCCTTGATTTTTGATAGAGTTACTGAAGTAAAGTAAGACCAAGAGGGTTATAAGCAGTTTTCATCTAAACACCTCCGCTGCTTTATTCTGCATTTAGTGAGATACTAGGCTGTCGAGTCCGAAGTTTCTGCGAATCCCCCGGGACCCTTGATAAATGATCCCAGTCGGGCTGACTTACGCATTTTACTTTCGCAACCCATAAAAGATACACGGGCTCGTATCTCACCAGTTCAAGCTAATAAAAAATCAACCTTATGACCCAGAAGTAAAGTTTGCGTTGAGAAAACACAGGTCTGATAGATAGGAAGTTTTGGAAGTTATTGGGGAATTGCGTACAAGGCACGTTTACCGTCTAATGCTTGAGTGAATTATTCATACAAACCATCTGTTTTTTATGGGATTCCTATCTAACGTTTGACACGTTAAGTTTTCGATTACTCTTTCCATAAACATTACTATAAATTCGGCTTGGTAGCCAAGCTCTGTTCGACTCCTTTTATTCACTCCTCCTCCGCTGATCCTTGTTTTTATTCACTCTTACTGTAAAGTAAATAACGGACTCTATTTCACGCATCCCCTGGCCCAAAAAAGAGAGGTATAAGTTTAAGGTGTAAGTGTGTGTCTGTGTGTGTCTGTGGCACTGTAGCTCTTAAACAGATGAACCGATTTGGATGCATTTTTTTTAATTAGAAAGCAGGTTTCCTAGCGGTTGTTTTCAGGCAGGTTTTATCAAAATCAGTCAAGCCGTTTTTGAGATATTGAGCTTTTAGGGGGTTAAAAGCCCCCAATATCGTTAAATTGGGGGCTAACTAGTTTCAGAGCTAATATCTCTTAAGCGGCCCAAGCAATTTTGATGAAATTTTGCTAAGAACAATCTCGATTAATATAGCTTTTTCTCACGAACATATTCAATATGTAATTAAAATCGCAATTTGTGCTCCACAAGGCTGTCAGCAGCCAAAACCGCAGCGCCGCTGTCGCCAGCATCCCATAATAACTTTAGAGTTATTATATTAATGGGCCAGCTGCTGTTTTCTGCTCTATTAATAAAATTGACTATCGTAATACCGTTCTTAGTTATTAATTAAGGGTCAATGCTCATATTAAATCGGTCTTTCGAATTTTTATACAAATAACGATTTTTGACTACTTATACTCAATACTCCGAAAAATTTGCTCTAACATTTTTGTTCATACTTTTTTAAGTCATAACTATCGCAATTTTTTTAGATTTTTATAAATCTAACCTAATTTAATCTACACGTAAGATATTAAAGAAATTCTGAAATGTGTACGGTTCCATGAATATTGACGTTATATTAAGTTCAGGTGATTACAAGTTCCGATCATTAGTATTAAAAAATATATTATTATGAAGAGTATGAAGAGTGATCATTAGTAATTTTTAACTTGGCCGCCGTTAAGTTCGCTATCACTATCTTATTTTTAAACCTACAGCCAAGCAGCAGTGTTCGCATTATTGTGTTCCGGTGTGGGGATAAGCCAACGGGAAATATAGATTACGTCTTAATCGTTAGGGTTGGCAACGCATTTGCGGTCTTAGGATTGCAGTCTAAAGATAGTCTTGAGAATGCAAATGTCTATGGGTGTCAGACCCCACTTACCATCAGGTGGCTTGTGTATTCGCTATTTGCTCCACACGAATTTTATTTCCAGTTTAGGAAACCTAAAGCCACGAATATCTACTAGAAATCAATCAGAACGTTATCTGTCAAGAGTAAAAAGTCAGGCTCAACGTGAAAGGCCCCTAACAATGGAGCAGCGCCCAAGCCTGCGATTGTCGTCAATTTGATTAATTCCTGACGTGCTAGCACACAGATAATATGGGTGAATCAACCTTGTGACCCAAAATTTTTTTTTTTAAATTTAAACTTAAATGAAACCGGCATTTTTATTAAATGTTTATTACTATTTGAAACGGATTTTAAAAGGAATCCTAAAAAGGTATAATACTATAAGCTAAAAAAAACGTTGTCTTATAAAACATGATCACTTGTCACCGTCTTGTACGCTTGAATTTCTAGTAAAATTATATTTAAAAAAAATCACGTGACGGTTGCGTAATGCCAATTACGCAGAGTCGCGTACAATACTATATCTACACACATAACATTATAAGAACTCTAAGATGGGTTCAGAAGCCGAAAGGTAAATGAAATCACGTAACAGCTGTCATAGTTGTCACTTACTACCACAGGTAATGCTGGTATTACCTGTGGTAGTAAGTGACAATTATGACAGTTGTAACGTGATTTCATTACGTTATCGAATATTGCATGGTAATGAGATCCTATATGGATTCCAAAATTAGCAACGGTCATCGCTGTCACCTATAGGTAACTACCACAGGTAATGCTGGTCATTGCCTACGGGTTATGAACGCATAATAGAGGACTTTATGATAATATATGTGTAAATAAAATATCTTTCTATATTTTTGAAGTTTTTTAATAATTATACACTCCCTTATAAAGTCCAAAACCGCACTCGTACATCTTGCCTGGGACAGCTATGAAAAGAATAATGTGTTCATTTCCATGACAAAGTTATATGCATGCAAATCGGGTGCATAGCTTAAAGTAAGTGTTGGTGAAGCAGAGATGTTGCTATTGCATTTTATGAAAAATTACTGTAATGCTACAGGTTTAAAAAAGTATTTCATACATACATTAAATCACGCCTGTTTCCCAGAGACGACTTCTTTCCACTTGCTACGATCTTGACATATTTCTTTCGCTTCTACCACATTCATACATCGAGTCATGCACGCACGTCGGTTTCGGGTACTTAAGATTCGGCCCTTTTCCATTATTTCTCCGATTAGACTCGAAAAAGTACGCCTAAAAAGTATGTCAGGTTCGGATAAAGTCAGACTATAGTAAGAGCGTACTATGAGACAAAGTTTGTCATAATAATTTTCATAACAAATGTTTGGGTCATAATCATCGTAAATCATAACGTATTTTTAGGGTTCCGTACCTAAAGTTTGTTTATAACATATAACACGGTGCAAGATGACCACATAAAAGTTTCGATTCGTTTTCCTACATTAACGGTGTCCCCTAGACAAGATAAAGCATTTGCAATTGATCAAATTATTATAGACTATGTTTCGGGTTAAGACAAGGCCTGTCGATGGTATTCCCTGGCGATGAAATGAAAATTCAACGAATTAAATCCTATGAAATAAGTGTCCTTGATTAAATAGTCCCTTTAGAAAAAATACGATAGTATAATTATCACCAGCAATAAGGTTTTTCCTAGAAGAATACAGCCCAATCACCCCTTAATACATGTAATCAAACACGCTACTGCAAATTTAAGTATACTGTCGTCAACGCACATTAAAACGGATTGGATTTTTCCGTGTCGAACGCAAGTCCTTAACGCCTCCCTTGCCAGTGACACGCCTCACGTACTGACGTCACATACAACTGCTGTATGGTGGCAGGGAACGTGTGAACACGTGTACAGCCTGGTAATTTGTACTACAATTTGCTGGTGATATACGGAAGATTGTAACTTTATTTGAATTGTTTTTGCGGCGTGTTTTTAAATTCCGATGCAAACACAGTGTATTGTTTAACGTGTGTAGGGACAAGGAATACTAGGAATATTGTTGTCAGCATTTAGCTCGCCCCGCACCCCTCTGTAACGTTAGGGCACAACGCGGTACCTCAGTCCTCTCCCTAGCGTGTACTAGCTTGTACGTATCAATATACTTATATTTACTAACTATTCGTCCTTAATTAAGAGCTCCTAATAAAAACTCTAAAGTGGTGACCCCGGCGTGATTACCTTACCGGGATTCGAACCCAGGACCGCTAGCTTTGTAGGCAGGGTCACTACCCACTAGGCCAGCGCGTCGTCAATTGTTTCTTTAACCCGATCCATAGTTAAATCAGTGAGATTGTGAATATTTTAGGCCTTTTCCGAGAATCTTCACGAGGGTTTTGTGCTAGTCGTATTCGGGGATCGATATTCCCCGCCATTACCAGATCGTCAGTGTACCCTGGGTAAATCAACTTTTAAAGTAGGTACTCCTTTTCTTTTGCGGTACTAAAACTTACCTGGTGACTTATGGTTAATAATGATGTATGAATATTAAAATCAAACCATCAAATTTATAAACCCTATACGTTAAACACATTAAATATTTTTTAATGTTTGAAAAAACCTGGTAACTCAGGGGAAAATGCACTTTTTTTATACAAAACCTAGGGACAACATCGCCCCCTGCGTTACCAACTATATTATTGTTCAAAACTGCATTATTTTCAATCAAATAAGTTCAAATGTTAGCCTACTTGTCTCATTAAATAAACGTGTAAGCCATGTCGTTACCAAATGTGGGTATAGTTTTTCTAAAAACGGGTAATCTGTAAAATATGTCGTAAAATAGGGAGTACCTTAAAAGTTGATTCACCCCCCTATGGCTTTGCAAAATGCCACCTTGGCTTTGCCGAATGCACCTTTTTGACTTAGGGATTTGTCCAAACGAGAATAAGGTTTTATACCTAGATTAAACACTGAGTTTATATCAGGGATTGTAACCGGTTACAAATAAACCGGTATTTATTTAGGTTAAACCGGTTAATTATTTGGGTTACGTTCCAACGGATTACGGTTACGGTTACGCTCACAGGGAGCGAAATGCATTTACCGGTTATAACCGGTTAGAGAGCGCTTCCGTCATTCACCCTTGTCTCGGCTCACACGGAAGGAGCGCTCTCTAACCGGTAAATGCATTTCGCTCCCTGTGAGCGTAACCTTTATTATGGGTTAGGGTCTCATAGTGTGGCTTTAACCGCTACGGAAAATAAACCGGTTTTCAATCCCTGGTTTGTATAGACTAATCTCGGAGTAAGTCTTATTCCAGTTTCGTAAAATCGATGGTTAGTGGGTAAGGTACATTTTGTTCTTTATTAAATACTAGCTTCTGCCCGTGACTCCGCCCACGTGGAACTCGTTTATAATCGTAGCTCCATACAATTTTTTTTTCTATTTCACCCTCTTAGGGGATGAATTTCCGTAAAAAAACCTACCTTATGTCCTTTCCCAGGATTCAAACTATCTTTGCACCAAATTTCACCTAAATCGGTTCAGCGGTTTAAGCGTGAAGAGGTAACAGACAGACAGACAGACACACTTTCGCATTTATAATATTAAGTATGGATATGAGTTACGTGATTTAGCAGTACGAGTATGACCGACGATAGCCGATCGATGTACCCTTGTTCTAAGTTCTACTGTTTTGTTCCTACTGTGCTATGGCCATTCGTAAATACGTGTACACTTAAGTACCTTGTCTATTTAATGTCAAGTTTAAACTGCCATAAATGAATTATCACAGCGATTAAAATGACAAGGCACTAAAGTGTACACATACTTATAAACTCGACTGTACAAAGTAAAAATAACTGGAGTTTACTGTATTCTTTATTAGAAGGTAAGATTAACCGTTGCTGGTTACCGGGTAGGCAAAGGAAACTAATATCGGGGCGGTATAAGGCCTGCTGTGGGGCAATCTTTTTTTTACGGAAATTGTTTCTGGTTGGGCAGGGGCTGCATTCTACGTTGTGTTAGCCTGCCTTGCTTCTTTTTTTATTTGACAGTAAGAGTATAATGGCAACCATATGACTAAGATATACAAGCAAGATGCGTTTGAAATTGGAATAAAGCTCCTCCTTGTCTAAGTACCAATTTCACCAAACGATGTTAAATGTATGAACTAACAGTCGATTAACATTGATTAAATTTAACATCGCTTGGTAAAATTGGTTTTAAAACTTTTAACATTAACTAAGTATGTTTGACGTAAAAAAAGTTCCCGCCAATTGAATTCATCCTAAAATTTGTGTTCTACTTTACATAGTTTAAAACAAAGTCGTTTCCCGTTGTATGTCCCTCTGTATTTATGCTTAGATCTTTCAAACTACAATAGATAGAGTGATTCAAGAGGAAGATTGTTACAAATAACAAAGTCTGGATTATGTACGGGTGTTACCGAAAACTCACACAAACTGAAGCGAAGCGAAGGCGAATCGCTAGATTTTTAAATAGACTAACATCTAAAAATATTTGGTATTAATTTGTCAATCCCAAAATCATAATATTAAATTAAAGGCCAATACGCTTCTTGCGTCAAATTCAAATTCAAATTTCCTTTATTTCGTCAACATAGGTAACAGGCAGGTGACAGAGGTATAGGTAACAGGCAGGTGACAGAGGTATAGGTAACAGGCAGGTGACAGAGGTTTATATATATATGTTGTACAACCATGCTGATCCGTTTCGGCGTACGAATTCTTGTTTAAGGCAAGCATCTATTACGTAGCACAAACAAACAACTACAAACTTATATCTATAATTAAGTTAAATAATGAAATAGTATTCGTGAATGTCCAAACTTCAATTAAATATTACATCCAATTAAGCATTCCAGTAGTTTATAGGTAATTAGAGTTCAAATAGTTAAATATGAAGTCAGTTGTATTCTTAATTAATATAGGTAGTTATAATAAAATGCGCAATTATTGATTATTATTTACAAGGGTAGGCTATCGTCATTTAAAAATTCCATAACATGATAGTAACATTTCTCGGATAGAAAACTATACAGTGTGTTACCAGCACCCTGGCTTTTTTTAAAGTAGGTTAAAATAACGTATATCTGTAACGTAACTATGACATTAGTTTAATTAATAAACAACTTTTCAGGCTTTGTTAACTTTCTAACAAAATGTTAATTGCCAGCAATGTAAAGCACAACAATTTGACAAGTGTAAATGACAGTCGACGGCTACTTTGATTATTATGATCTGCCCCCGTACCACGACATGCCTTGTACCAAGTAACAGCGATACTGATAACGATGAACACGCAGCACATGCACTACATTAAAAATGGACAGTATCTAAGAAAATTAATTGTGAAGTTATTTTAATTATTTTTTAATTAATAATACTTGCAAACACTTGCTAAAGCAACTTATTATCGGCAGTTTTAATAATTGTTAATTTTTTTACCTGCTACAATTTTGTTTCTTATAAAATTTTCTTTAAAACGTATATTTTTGGAGATATTTGCAAAAAACCGATGAAAAACGTGAAAAAATTGCGAATTTTCAATTGCCAATAACTTGAAAAGTATGGGATTTTTCGAAAAACTTTATAGATGATTTTTTGCTTAAAATTAGGCCTTCTATCGATATCCGAGGTTATTTTGAAGAAAAAAACAAACACCCCCGAGAAGTGGTGGCAACCACCCCCAGGGTGGTTGCGGAGTTCAAATCATTTTCACTTTTGAAGTTAAGGGTAAGATGAACCTAATTCCAAAATTGTATGCAATTCGGTTCACAGTAAAAAAAATCGGACCAACAATGCTTCAATGACTGCACTATAAATGCCCGCATGCCGGTAACACACTGTATAACATGCGTTTAAATCTAGTTACAGTTAGCTTTTGCCATGATTCAGGTAGTTTATTATACATTTTTGGTGCCATAGTAAGAATGTTTTTTTGCATCAAGGTGGTCTTGCACCTACCTACTTCCACCTCTGGTTTCCTTTGTCGAAAGTTTAATCTTTTGGGTGGCTTTTTCACTTGAAATAAATTAGGATTCCCTTTCACAAATACACAGCATACAAATATATACTCGTCATTTCATTTCTAACATATTCTACGAGTATCCACAAACTATTCTCACCACACTTCTACAGGGTAAAGTCAGCATGTCAGCCTTTGCCTATACTTTGTATGAGTGGGAGGAGTTTACGAAACATATTTCCCACGCGTCGCACTCATATAAAGTCGTGGCTGACCACTGGTGACTTTACCCTACAACATAATAGGAGTAACACAGACATAAATGCCGCAGAAAGTTTATTAGTACGAGCAACTTCCGTTTAATACCAACTGAACAATGCCAGGATATAACTCTGCAGAGACATTCGCGCGAAAATTCCGTAACATTACGTCTGGTAGGAAATAAAGGTCTCTAAAGAGTGTTGTTACATTTAACATTAAGGACATGCAATTAGGGAACATTCTTTTTTTTACAGCTTCAATAAAAGGTAATTCATGTCATGTAACAAAAAGTTGAGAAAATACTTTTATGAATAGCTATAATAATAACCAAGATACATTTGTTACTATCTCTTTCTAGTGAAACAGAATTTAACATGGCCGACGTGTTACAATGACGTCACATAAATCAGCTTTTATTCAAACTGTAAAAAAAACATGAATACATACATACATACATTAAATCACGCCTGTTTCCCAGAGGGGTAGGCAGAGACCACTTCTTTCTACTTGCTTCGATCTTGACAAATTCATATAAATATTCCCTATTATTCCGAAAAAAACTACTAATCAAATGGGACTCGGGAAACTCCTCCTTTTTTGCACTTGTCGTAATTTTCTTCTCTCCAAACCACTTCAGCGCGATAGCGATTTAATTATTGACAAACTTTTTATTTAAGCAAGGATAAAGTATCAGAAAAGTGAAGAACTTTGTAGCAAAGTCACGCTTGCTTTTTAAAATTACGCTTTACTTTTTGTACGAGAAAGTTTCAAAGAGTACCTAATAAGAATATAAAAAATCGTTGGCCAACCGTACTCCTAGTTCCCTATAAAGGTAAATATTTGTAAGGTGAGCTTTAGGTAGCTTTCTATTAAGATGTTTATTTAATCTTAGTAAACATAAATTATACACAGTTAAAGTCATAAATATATATACGTTCCAAAGGTGTCAAAAATATGACATCAAGGTCCTAAAGTGGTGGTGGTGGTATTAAGCAGCGACCACACCAATGCTTAAAAAACGGTGTCGGTACGAAATCGCAGTGACGCGTCGTATTAGCACCGTTTTTGACGCATGCTCTCCACACCGGTGCTCAAAATTCACAGACGGTGCGTAAACAAAAGAATGTGTCATAGTAATAACATGGCGTCAATTTTGACGTGCCGTGATATTCGCAACGTTAAGCAGCGGTGTGGGGAGCGTGCGTCAAAAACGGTGCTAATACGACGCGTCACTGCGATTCCGTACCGTCACCGTTTTTTAAGCATTGGTTTGGTCGCTGCTTTATCTGGTTCTAAGATTCCCTAAAAGAACAAATGAAGTCATCTTCACGAGAACAAACACTATTAAATCTAGCACTAGGCGCGATTGACATCCTGCAGATATACTTCCATCAATCAATCAATCAGTCCATCAATCACAGCTGACTAAAGGCTCCGCGTCACTCCTCGTCACACGGGTTGTGGCTAGCTACGGATGCATGTAGTGACGGTATTGGAGAGGTCTTTACTCAGCAATGAAATAATTGAAACTTTATCTTTCTTGTACACAATAATAAGCCTTTTTAATACTAATCTAATCTTTTTAAGTAATTATATCCTGTGGTAGTTTGTTATACATTTTGTGCGCCATACTAAGTACGGTTTTATATAATAATGCTGTATTACTCGGCAGTGACCTTAATTGGTTTATCTAGATCCATATCATAACTTCAATGTAATGTGTTCAAAAACGATAAGCAAATGCCCTATATTATAACCTGTATCTGTGGTTGTACTTTAATATTAACATTAAAGTATTACATGCCATTAAAGTATCGTTTATCGCTGTAGTTCTATCTAACGGTGACCTATACTTTAATGTGAGAATTACATGCAAGATACAGGTTCATTAAAATACAGGGTAAGGACAGATACAGGTTTCTCACATATTTTAGAAAACTGATGATATGTATGTAGATCAAGTTATGTATGTGACTGGTGCATAATTAGGCATTAATGTAACAGTCACATAAATAACTATTTGAAGCTTCTACACAAACAGACTCGCAGGCACTGTTGATATCAAATCTGCCGTTTTAAGCAAAAACGTAGTAACTAAGAAAAACCTCTTGTAGTAATATCAACGTTATCATTTACGACATAGAATTGAATCTGCTTTGGTGATTGAATTTAAGATACTGTGTCTTGGCTTAGGAGGTTAGAAATATAATCAGTCATTTCCTGGCATCACCCTGATACAGATCAACTAAATCAATTATCCACCGCTATCTACGTCAGTTCCGACTATACATCATGCGCGTTTTTACCTCAACCAATGTTTATTAAGTAAATTATTTTAAAAAAAATGTCAGCAATAACTTACGTACGTAGTTTACGTACTTTTAGATCTTACGTCTAAATGGTAGCTTCAAAGTGTTGCAATATATGTAATACTAGCGACCCTCCCTCGCTTCGCTTCGGTTTATGTAAGTTCTCTGTAACACCCGCATATAAACCAGAATCTATTATACATATAAACCTTCCTCTGGAATCACTATATTGGTGAAAATTGCATTAAAATCAGTTGAATAGTTTAAAAGATCTAAGCGAACAGACAGCGCAAGCGAATTCATTTTATACTATGTTGAAATTTTAAATGAGCTATTTTTATGAGCTTTCTTTTTTTCTTTCTTTTAACTATATTATTATAATTAAACATATTTCCGTTATTCCCGACCCATATTTTTCACTTTGACAGTTAAGTCAAATTGAATGACGCCAAAAATTTTAAAATCTGTCAAGCTGTTAAAAAGTTAAGTGTGCCCAGAAATAGACATACATACTCGTACATACATACCTACTCACGAAAAATACAATCCCCCTTCGGACAGTCGGGTAAAACAAATGAACAAATTTAAGCTATAACAATAACAATCGATGGAAGTTTCAACCCCTCAATATCCTATAATATCCCTTTTGGCGGTCTCACTAAGTCCCAGCACAGTTCTTGCATAACACTGATACCGATCAATTAAATAAATTATCAACAGGACCTTTTTTAATTATATTTAAAGAAATTTATCTCAAAAGCATACGTGTATTTTTATTTTGTTACTTAATTCACTAAGAAAAAGAACTCCTAATGGCTAGGAGGAAAACATGTTTATTTCTACGTCACAGCTAGTACTTGTCTACATAGACTTAAAAAAAATATGGTCAGAATCAAAATGACGTCATTCTAACCACTAGTCCAAAGCAGTCTCACCCAACACTGTTTATTTTTTCTTAGGACATAATAATAAAAAAAACATACCTTTGAGATTTCTAATATCTTTATTATTAGAAAGCCTTTAAAAAATACCTTGTCGTCAATTATCAATCTTTATCGATATCACAACTCCCACTATTCACCGTGAACTTTTTACCTCAATCCACAATGTTTTTTTTTTAAGCTACTGAACCACAAGCGTGAACCACCGACTGTTAAAGTAATAACAATAACAATCGATGGAAGTTTTAACCCCCTAATATCCCATAATACCCCTTTTGGCGGTCTCACTAAGTCCCAGTACACCCCGCTAGATTTATATTCAATTAGGAAGTTTAAGAACTCGACGTTTAAATTTGAAAGCTTAAGGCGTTGTAACGGTTTCTTATGAGTTGTCAAATTAAGTTGTATTATTTATGTTCGAGCAATAACGTGTGTATGAATGAATGAATGAATGAATGAATGAAACATTTGTTCGGCTATAGTGATAACGTAGCGTAAGCGTAAGATTACGAATACAATAAAAATGTTAATTAAACTTACGTAGGTATCTGTGTATTTGTAAATCTTGATATAGTAGTCCTGAGAATTCAAATGTTGGTCTTAGTTCCCACTTACCATCAGGTGGTCTGAGTACTCGCTTGCCTTCTCCTTGTCAAAGAAATAGGTTTTAAATTGGTTTATTTATATTTTTTACTTGCATAGAATTGTACAGAGTCAAGTTATTAGATGTGTATCAAGAGCGATCCATACTTGTTATGGCAATATATTTAGAGAGACAGCAAGAAAGGAATAAAAAATATCCTACAAACTGTCAAAAAATTACTGCAATGTTTTATATTAAGAAGAAAAAACACGTATTTTATAAGACTTATTTTGATTTGCATTATCAACCTTGGTTTTTTATTGATAGGTCCTGCGTAGCTCGTAGCGCTTAACTTAAGAAACGTAGCAGCGTAGCAGTCACGAATCGTAGCGGGTTCCTAACACTTATATTGCCAGCGATCCCTTAGGGCTGTATTCAGTATTGCTTGAACATTATTCTTCCTTTTTTTTAATAGCATATCGCTCTTACTCTGTTCCAGTTTAAATAAATAAAAGATACTTACTCTGTATCCATTCGGAATAATATACCTTTAAAATAGTAAAAGAATTTTAAATCGGTTCTGGAGATTACCTATCGGATAGATAGAAAGTCACGAAATAGATTTTATGTCTCTTTCTTTCCTTCCTTACTTGACAAAGTAAGAATGAACCCACTTGGGCCTTGTTCGTAGCTGATTTGTAAATGCTACGAGATACGGCGTAGCGCTTGTAGCGTTTGGGTACGGTCACGAACTTTAATTGACGACCCACTATAGAACCTTGTCGCATAAAACCAATGGTAAATGCCTATGTGATTTCTATCACATCACTTAATGATGTTATTGTGAGAAGGTTCTATAGTGGCTCAACAAATAAAGTCCGTGATGGTTTATTTCACCGAAAGTTATTTAGGTAAATACAAACTCCGGTCTCGATATTAAATTAAATAAGATTTCAGTAGAAAATAGTTTTCGGTAAAATAAAATTCGATAAAATGGTATTTGACGAAGTATTTGTCGTTTGCGCGCCAGAAAACTCCCCTTAAGTGCGAAAGTACTTGAGAAAGAAATAAGAGGACTTTTGAAGGTAGCGAGCGGAAACCGTATTAACGAAGTAATTCTGAAGTGAGGGAAAGTTGAGGTGAAATTTCGGTCGTCGATTCTAGCGCTGTGCTTTTACGGTTTCTCTTTTTGGTTGTAAAGTGATTTCAAAAAATGTATTCCCCGTGGCACAACTGGTCACTATTAGTATCATAAATAGGAGGTAGGTTAGGTTATGTTTAGGTATCGGAGTTTTTGTCACACGGTAAGACTAATAGCAAGCTATGGAGTCGTCATTTGCCATAAATCTAAACTCTTATTCATATTTATACTCATTTATTTATTTAATTATTTAGGTTATTTTTTATAATCAAGGACAACAACGTTGACGAGTTTAGAAACGATTATTTAATGTTATATTTGGAAAATAAATATTACAATAAAAAATAATTACCATATTTATACTGATTTAATTACGAAAAATTATAAACAAACAAAAGATACATTAAAATACGGCAGAAGTGAATGTTTTAGTCCACACTAGTGGCGAATTACCTATTCGCAGGTGTATAGTTCAAGTTATGAATTTATAGTCTAATAGATATTTTTATTAACTTGACTAAGATTAATATACACGACCGACCGCTATAGAGGCATTTTAAGATAAATTAAATAAATGAGTATGAATATGCATAAGAGTTTCGAATTATGGCAAATGATGACTCCATAGCTTGCTAGTCTTACCGTGCGACAAAAACTCCGATGCCTAGTTATGTTAGAGCTTCAGCAGGCTCGAAAGGCCACGAACAAGCAGAAATAGGAGCTCCGCGGCAGCTTAGCTCCGTCGACAATGTTAAATCGCGTTTGGTTTGAAAACACTGGTAGGTTTATTTCAAGGAACAAGGCCCATATTTACAAAAACCTTTCAGTTTAATTCTTACCTTACTAATAAATAATAAAATTATAAATGAGAAAGTCTGGATGTTTGTGTGTTTGTTACTCAATCACGCTTCAACTACTAAACGGATTGGGATGAAACTTGACACACAATAAGTTAGGTCCTGGGATAGGACAATGGAAAGTTTTTATACGGGGAATAACGATAATCAAAATCGACGCGAACGAAGTCAAGGGCAGAAACTATTAGCAATTAAAATATAACTTAAACTAGCGGTGCCTTCTTATAGCGGCCGTAATATGACGGCCGCTATAATATTTTTTGACATTAGCATAGACAACGTTCTTTGTGACGTCATTCACCGCTGTATTACGGCCGCTATATGACAGCACCGCTATCTCTCAAACTAGAGCTTAAGACACTTTCGCGGCGTCAGGTAACCGGCACTCCCGAAACATGACACCCCTCCCCCAGAACTACTCCCTCTCTCACCACAATCTAAATTAAACAATCAAATCAAATTGATAGGTTCAAATCCGGATGATTCGGTAATATAAGCACAATTGTTGATCCGTCATAGAACCTTGTCATAATGACACCGTCAAATGACGAGATAGAAATTACAAAGGAATTAATCGTTGATTTTATCCGACAACGTTCTAAAGTCGTTCATCAATTTCCGTATAAGTTTATGTAGCAAAATAAACATGGGAACGCATTTATCCTTGTACCTACATAATACATACATATATTATATATCACTTAAATTACAGTGTACGGTCGTTAAGAAGTCGATCGTGACACATTGCACAACCATGAAGTTTCTGAATATAGATAATGGTGACAGCAATTACACAATGCTGTTATTACTATTCCTACACACGTATCAAATAAGTTTAGCATTGTTTTACTGCTGTCAACAATTTAAATAGTCAGGAACTTCATGGTCGTGCAATGTGTCAGGATAGCCTTCTTACCGGCCTTGTACTATAAGTTATTAAATACTATACTTACATCTGTTCTTAGTCCTAAATCATTACTGCAATCGCTCTGTACTCCCAAAATAAAAATAAAACATTAACTAGTAAGATATTTTATTCTTAAACTATTTCATATTAACTATAATAATTATTAATTTAGGCAAGTTAATGCCTTAACACGACCACTAAGCATAATTGAGTCTGCCGCCCACGCTTCAAGATAATTTGGTTACAATGTATCATGCTAACCGAACTATTACACCTAATTGGATACAGCTGATGCTAAATTATCACATCTATACATAAACTCACACCTTCATTCCCAGAGTGGGACAGAGCTACAGAATTACCAACAACTCTAAAAATTTGTTGATAGTTCTGTAACCACATTTTGCACTATTACCCCCTAACTTATAAACGTGAAATAAGCTTTATGCTTTGCTTTGTCCTTATCTGTAATTGTGACATTTGCATCTAACAGAACGTGACAAAGCATGGCATAAACTATTCCAAGCTTATTCCACGTTTATAAGTAAGGGGGTAAGGCTGAGATTTTTACCAGCGTATTAGCGACAGGTTGCAAGGCCATCGCCTAACAGTACTACAAGCCTATATTCCCTTAGTCGCCTCTTACGACATCCACGGGAAGACATGGAGTGGCACTATTCTAACCTGGCAACCACACAGGGCTGCAGAAAGGGAGACAAACGAACATGTAGGTTTTGTAAGTAATTAATGAACAATAAAATTGTATGATTTTGAGACAAACCTCATAAGCGTGGTTTTGTTTCAAGACCCCGTTTAAAAAAGTTCCTGTTGTCAATTCTGCCCTCCAATGGCAAACAGGCACATCTACTAAGTATATGAATTGCATAGCACTTCCAACCATAATATAACCTTTGACAGTTTAATAAGCTTCTATGAATTAATAGCACTTATATCTTTTCTCCGTAGGACAGCAGAATTACAAGTGAAGCATAAGTGTGTCAAAATTAACAACCCAATTAGTTTTGTTAAAGTTCAACCAATGAAAACATATTAAAAACCGCAAAGTGATTAAAATTAAATTTATTCGTCATAACTCATTTTATGCCGCTTTAGACCAACCACTTCAAATAACATGACGGTGTTATTATACCATTGTGAGCCACATCAGTTTACATAACGTTTGGAGCGGATAAATAATATGTCCAAGGTCATAACCATTCGAAATAGAACTTTTATACACGGCATTAGTGTTCATACTATAAGTTACTTCATTTTACATGTTCCTTTTCTCGATTAAAACTAAATTTTCTCAAAATTCGTGCTATCAAAATCTTTCTCAAGTTAAGGATGATTTCTTACTTATTTCCATTTTCTTGGTTTATAAGTGTTCATTTAAGTGTGACTCTTAAATTTTAAGTTATAAGGTTCAATTGAAATGTTGCCGTAGGTACAGTCACCGGAATTGGACTTGAAAATATCTGACACGCTCTTATGCTTCTAGTAATAGAGACGTATTAGATTGTTTATGCTACAGAAAAGGCAAACGAACACACATGTCACCTGGGGCGAGATTCTACTCGCTAAAACCATAATATCTTTGTATTTTCGATTTATCAACGTTGACAGATCTTATTAACTTGTCCGTAAGGGCAATATTCTTTTACCCTGTAGAAATAGAGGCCTCAATGGAAAGTGGAGAGTTCACAAACCCATAGAAATTTTCAATCTTAAGATGGCAAACTCGAGACTGCCAAAACCTGTAGGATTAGATTAAATGCCTCGATGCTAATCAGTCTTACCCCCACATAGGAACACAACAATGCAAGCACTGTTTGGCGGCATGTGATAGACATTTATATTTAAGCAAGGGTGGATATGTATTAATTGTTGATGACTATACCTTGCCAAGTACACTCAAGTCACGTTTGTCGTGTAACAAGGTCAATTAGCGTGGTTAGATTATGCATTATTTAAAGCTGTTAAGTGTAGTTAAAGTTCCGTAACAATTATAAAGTTACGTGTGGTCACTTTATAGCATTCCTTGATTTTATTTATTTAATTTTCATTCAAGGTTAACCTATTGCCTAATGGCATTCTCTACGTTGATGTCTGGGAAAATCAGTTTTTTTTCTAGGTGGTGCCATAACTATTACACGAACGTTAGCATCAACAATACATATATAAACATAGGCACATGGAAATAAATACATACGGAAATACTTGATGGACTTTATGTACGAGTAGGACCAGAGTAATTAGACCCTTGGATTTATCTGGATACCATTATTACACGGTGTCTCCAGTGGGTGGTGTTATGAGTGATTATTAATTACTATTCATCGACGTTGTATAATAAAAATAAACCCTTGCTTGCAAACAACAGTTTTATTTTCTTGATGGGGTGATATAAAGATATTTGTAGATCTGACACAAAATGAAATACTGACAGACAGATATGGTAAAGCTGTAAGAGTTCCTAGGGAACTCTAAAACTATCCAAAACGTCAATCTTATTACATACTAATTTAAAACACTATTTGTTGGTTTATCAAATTGGAATTGTCAAGCATCAGTATAATATTCTCATCACTTCATTAGCCATTTAATAAACTATTACGGAATAAAATTACGTCCTCGCGTGTGAAGTCAAAATACCCTTTTTTCACAGTCCATTGTACTATTATTGAGCCCATTATATTTAGAGAATATCGACGACCATTTATTATTCATACTTTCAATTCTGTTTACAAAGTATTATTACATTCGCAACCTTATGAATAATAAAACAGAATTCACTTTGTAATAATATTTAATGACATATACGCCTTTATAGCTAAAGTATTATAGATAATACCAATTGCCTTAATACATGTATCGTTAACGTATTTGGTGCCGTGACCAGGATTTTCATACAACATAAAGCCTAACCCCTACGGGGATTACGTCGCAGGCAATCACTAGTCATTTTCTATGTAATAATAATAATATTATATTTTTATTTTTATTTGGCACTTTCTTTTAATTCAAAGTGATATCTTTACAACAATATTTCCAGATCAAAGAAAAGGATTCTGGAATAATCTAGAGCGTTTTATTCATACAATTTACTTGATTTTATGAATATATTCTGAAGCTTTCAACTCATATCATCTACTTGATTTGACTAATTTGACTAAAAAATGTGAAACCTTTTGATGTGAAATGTACTTTTTGATGTTGATTTATATACCTACCACTAATTAAGTTACATAACGGGCGTCAAGATATTTCTGTTAATGGAGAAACCGATTAAAAGCAAAGTTGCTAAGCGACGTAAATGTAATGGTGCCCGTAAAAATACCTTAATATAATAATTTTATGGGTGATTTCATAGTGTATTATTATTATGGTTTGCGTCAAGCAGGTCTTTGTTAAACAGTAGGCGGTAGTTAATGTGTTATTATTAGCTATGTCGTGTATATTTGTCTTTCAATGAATAAATTGTCATAAATTGTGACGAGTCTAGAACGAATTAATTAATCTTTGCTCAGATCAATAGGCCTAACCAAGATGCAAACACTGCTTACCTTTCTGTTTTCTATTGACTCCAAAAATAAAAAGTTGACATAAGCAGTTGATGTAAACTGTCATCAGCTTACGTAAGTCGACTTTCGAAAATCAGTAACGTTATACATCTTGACTACGCCCTCTGTAGACACGACAAAAGTGCATGCATGCAGATGCATGAGATCGTCAATGTCATTAGAGATGAAAAGTCATTCGGGTAATAGGCAATCACAAACGGTAGATTTTCTAAAAGCCAAATTGAAGAAGTTCTGGCTTGACTCCTAAATATCATCTGTCCATTTTTATGTAGGTACATAAAATATAGTTTATGTAAGTTTATGTATGTACATATTATGTGGGTATTCGTGTATCTATTAATGTAGGTATTTGAATGTATTATTTTATTTATATAGGCTTCATTGGTTAGTTAATGTTTAATGTTCTTCTAAATAAATTTGTACACTTGCTTACTCGATGAACAACCTTTCTTTTTTCTCAATACCCTAAGGGATCGCTGGAAGAGAACCCTTATAGGGATAAGTTTGACTTTGTACATATTTTTATTTTTATTGTATGGTTCTGGTTTATCGTTTGTACAATAAACTGTTTACATACATTTGTAACTTATAGGAATCTGAACCATTGACCCCAAATTTGTTTAACTGTAGGTACATCCCTAAGTTATTTTTGTTCAATAAAGTATTGACATACATAAATACAAAACAGAATAGGTATTAGATATATGTCACGCTTTACTGCCATGTTTTTATCTGTCAAATTTACGACAAAACGGTAACAAGATACCAAGAAAGTGCGTGTGACGAGAAACTATCAAACACCCTGTTATTGGCAATAACGCGGGATTTCGATATATCAGGACAACCATACTGCCCTCCTTAGAAAAAAGGTTTATGTCCCATACAATCGCGAATGTATTAGTGACCTTTAGCTGTTAACACATGGGGTTCAATTTGCTGTGACTAACAAATTGCACATACGTTTTATATAGAAGGGCAGCATAGAGTAACTATTTTTTGTACAGTAAACCAAGAAACTTGTCGACTGTATTTATAAGACCTTAAGGTTTAAAAGAGGAAAATTCTTTTACTATACGAGAAGGTTGAGATCGACGACGTGGTTTGTCTATTTGGTAGTGTCCCTGCCTACAAAGCTAGCGGTCCTAGATTCGATCCAGGGTCGTAAATATTTGTGTAATGAAAGCAAAATGTTTCCCGTGTCACGTTAGCTTTCCATGTATTCAATTGTTAGTCTATTATTACTGTCTTTACCAGTATTATATGTAATTGTTGGTTTTTGTTTGTTTGTTCTTTCTACCTTCAAGCTTTAACCGATTAATGATAAATTTAGTAGATATAAATAAATATCAATAAATCACGCCATGCCTTAGTTCCATACTAAGAACTTGGTTTGTAGTATCAAAAGCCGCCCCAAAATTCCCGGCCCGAATAATGAGACGAGTGTGGTTTTATGAAAGGAGACAAAAAACGAGTTTCATAATAATATCACATGAGTGTTTTAATACCTAATTATGTGTACAGTCGCATATCATAACTTTATCTACAACTCTATCTATATGTATCTGTGGTTGTCATATATCATGACTGTATCTTATTGTTTATATTAAAGCAACGGTCATCGATACAAACATTAAGATGCCACCACATCAATAACCGATACTTTAATGACATTCAATACTTTAATGTTACCATTAAAGTACAACCACAGATACAGGTTTCTTAATAAAGGCCATTTGCCCATCGTTTCTGAACAAATTGAGAACATAAACTAGGCCTCTATTATACTGTATAAAAACAATATTGCTTTTGACGTGTTATGGTATTGTTTCTTACTCTTTTTTTTATGTCATGGAGAAGACAAACAAGCACACAGGCCACCTGATGGAAAGTAGAAACTGTGACCCATAGACATTCGCATTCACAAGACTGCAATGCAATCCTAAGACTGCAAATGCGTTGCCATCCCTGAGGACTAAGATGGAATGCCTCTATGCTAGTAATTTCACCGGGTGTCTTATCCCCAAACCGGAACACATCAATGCGAACACTGCTGTTTGGCGGTAGATTAATGGAAAAGATGGTGGTAGCGATCCGGACGGACCCTGCACAAGGCCCTACCACCCGCAAAACTCATCAACCATTACTGTCAAGTGAATAAGGACTTGACGTTGACAATAAAGTTGATACATGTCAAAGATAATAATGGCTGTACCTTGTAGAATAGCCAGCACGATTTACACAAGTAATTCTTACATAACGATTAATGGAAAAGCTATGTAATTGAATTACACGCAACCTCTACGGGGGCGGAAGTGCGTAGGGCTTCGCGGCCTTCGAGTTGTTTGCAGTTGGATTACGATGGCTCGGTGGTTGTGTACTTGCCTGCTGCGGGGAGGGTTGTCAAGTCGAAAATGACTGACTGCTGAGTTTCTTGCGGCGTTTCTTCTCAGCAGTGTCTCCTTTTGGGAAGCGTTGGTAGATTCTTACATACATACATACATTAAATCACGCCTGTTTCCCAGAGGGGTAGGCAGAGACCACTTCTTTCCACTTGCTACGATCTTGACAAATTTCTTTCGCTTCTTCCACATTCATACATCGAGTCATGCACGCACGTCGGTTTCGGGTACTTAAGATTCGGCCCTTTTCCAGTATTTCACCGATTTGACTCGAAAAAGTACGCCTAGGGCGGCCCCTTCCGACCCGTCCACTCACTATCGATCTGTATATCTCTTTCGTCAATATTCTTTCATCCATCCTTTCCAAATGACCGAACCATCGAATAAATAAATACCTTGACTGAATAAATATCTTTTATCTTTTTTATCTTATCTTAGAAGGTTGTGATAATTAAAAAAAAACTACAAAAAGGAAACTAAGTTTTACGAATTAAGGTTGGTTAGGTTAAGTAAATGATCATTCAAAAAGAAAAATGATGAAAGAAACCTAAACATGATTTTTAAAAACCTATTCTATTATCTTATTTGACACCTTTACCCTTTAGGATCTTTTGTGTAATTACCCTCTAACACATTCAGTGGTTAGAATGTGCAGGTTTCCTCATGATGTTGTTCCTTCAACGTAAGAGCATCGGATAATGCACTTAAGTTAGAAAAACTCATTGGTGACCGTGAGGGCCCGAACTCGGTCCCAAACTGGTCGACCCACGGACGCTCTTTTAAAATCCTATTCAATAATACCCCACTCTTTTTCTTTTACTATATTGCGTCTGGTGGCCGCCATATTGAAATTTGATTATTGTCGTTATCTTTGACACTCACATAAGAATCATCAAAACCTGTTCTCGCGTATCAGTTTCTAGAGTGCCACAAAGGAACCAGACTTAACCAGAAATTACAAAGCATTAAAACCTTAAAAAATTAACGGATAGTGAAAACCGGATCAAAATAAGTAGCATGGCTTAGGAGTAAGCGGATATCGTGCCTTTACTTTCTCCTCATATCTAATCGAATAGTTAGATAGGAAATGCACTCATGTCCCATAAAAAATAAAGACTTCTTTACTATCTAACTCTTCGATGAGATACGAGGTTAAGAAAGAAAAGCGACTTTGTTTAAGAAGAATATTCCTGGTTAATGTACATGCGACCTTTCTCCTCCCAAAGGTAAAGGTAATTAGCTTGTTCAAAACATATCCCTCGTTATTTTTACACGGCAACTGGCCGACATTCTCATTAGCGGGACGAATTTAGAATGAGTCGTGTGAGCTTTTTGTGACCGCCATTACGGAATACGGCCAAGTAAAGCGGGATGTATAGTAAACACAGCAGGTAAGTCATGTTCGTTTAAGGGTGTCGTGCCCGAAGGGACCTTATTAATATGCCTTCGTTGTCCGTCCGTCTGTCTATCCGTCGTAACTTAAAAGAGCTGTATGTTTTGAGCAGTAATAGATAGCGAGTTGTTTTAAGAGGAAGGAAGGTTGTTTTTTTTTAGTCTATATGTATGTCTGAGAACTAAGACAGTGAACTAAGGTTATCGACGTAGTCCATCGAATTAGCAGCTTAAAGTGTGTGTGTGTGAAGCAGATTGGTGCCGCAAAACCGATAATCGCTGGAGTTATCGTATTCTTGAGTGGAGATCGCAAATCGGCCAACGTAGTGTAGGACGCCCTCAGACTAGGTTAGGTGGAGTGACGATCTTCGCAAGGTGGCTGGCAAGAGCTGGATGAGAGTGGCCACGAATCGTGCTCGTTGGCGTGCCATGGGAGAGGCCTATGTCCAGCAGTGGACTAATATAGGCTGATGATGATGATGATAATGTATATCTGTATGTGACAGAAGGTTTTCTCAGCAACTACAAATGCTATCAACTTGAAATTCAGCATAGTTGTACAACTAGCGTGGAAATCGCTTGTCAAGGTATAGGCATGTGCGGAGGAATAAGGAAAATATTTATTTATTTATTTATTTAAACTTCTTTGCACAAAATACAATAAAGTGCAAATGGCGGACTTAATGCCCAATGGCATTCTCTACCAGTCAACCAGTAGGCAAAACAGAAAAAAAAAACTAAGGTCAGTGCGAAAAAAAGGCGTTGAAAAAAAACTGTTTCAATAAAATATATACAAGATACGGGTGTATAAAATATAAATATACGTAAATACAGATGACTAATAAGCATAAACTCATACTTAAATAAATATAATAATATACATACATACATTAAATCACGCCTGTTTCCCAGAGGGGTAGGCAGAGACCACTTCTTTCCACTTGCTACGAACTTGACAAATTTCAAATATAATAATATATATAATTATATAAACAGATAAGGCGATGTGTGTTAAATCGATTTACGACTGCGCTTGTTCCAGCAGATGCTTATGAAGCATCCGCTTGAAATCTAACTTGCTTGTTAAATATCGTCAGGAAAATTTTTAATATGATTCTGGATGGCTATACGAGTAGGGGAAGACTGAAGAGGCGATGGATGGACTGTGTGAAAGATGATATAGTTAGAAAGGGAGTGACTACCGAGATGACGACTAATAGAGAAGTATGGAAGAAACATGTTGCACCGACCCCAAATAAGTTGGGATAAGGGCAGAATGATGAAGAGCGATATGGTTTCACTAATTAAAATAAAGCCTCTGAAGCATTGTAAACATACATGTATAGACTATACAACTGCTCTATGGCTGCGTATCGTATGCAGACACGGTCTACACTCAGAAGCATAATGAGGTACATTTCAAAGGTTAATTTTCAAACAGAAAAGCTGCAATGTTAATTATTTCTATTATTAACGTTTCAAAGGACCTTACAATAATATTCGCCAAAGGCTGTTTATTTAAGAAAAGACAGATAATTAAAACATGGAACGTTGTATAAATTAAATAGCATTTAAATTAGAATGGTTGATGTTTATATCGCTCATTGAATACAAAACGGACACATTCCATTCCACGCTTACCATCAGGTGGCCTGTGTGCTCGTTTGCCATCTCTATGCCATAAAAAAAAAAAAAAAAAAAAAAAATCCAAAATAATTTGCTCTTGCATTAAAAATCAAATACGAATTGCTTCTAATTTTAAAATGCAACACTGACTTATTTTGGAATGTGTCCGTTTTGTATTCAACGATATAAGAAATAAAGTATTCCTTTTTAAAAATTTGTCATTTTGGTTTTTGTTGTACATCGCGCAGCTAGCACGTGTGCGTACCTCAACGACAAGCAACCCGAGCGGCAATAGGTAACAACAACTCCTAAAGGGCCGGAGACGAACAACTTCTCTATTTAAAGTTAAAATTTAGTAAGGCATTGTTGATTGTTAACGTCATTATGTGTGTACAATATTCCCAGCTTCTTAATAGCTTTCAGCTGGTTATCGCCATCACGCTTACACTCGCCATTGACAGTGAATATGTCACTCGTGTGTCAGAAAAACGAAGATTGCCAATAGATATTAAGAAGACTTGACAGAAGCGCGTGGAGCTAACCCCATGTGCTTCTGTTTAGTCCATTGGAGAACATTCTCTTTTACCGAACAATAGTCTTCGCGTGTGACATCCACGGACTTATTGCTCTAATAAGACCATGGGAGTGTCTATAAATAATTTGACATTGGCGAAATACACCTTAACAGAAGTGAAACCAATAAATATTTTTTTTTTAAAAAGACATTAAGAAAATGGTAGCACTGAATACACCTAGGTATGAGAAATTTTCAAAGCATAAAGATTTTGCACCAACATACATAACTCCACGCTCGTAATACCAGAGTGGGGTAGGCAGATCTACAGCTCTAAAAACTTGTTCATAAATCTGTAACTACATTGTGCACAATTAGGCTAAGATGTAAATATATTTTCAGTTTCCGATATACTCCTTTATTACATTAAACTTCTTCAACCGCCATTTTACCCTCCTTCCTCAATTCACACGTAACTCAAAAAGTCTAACCCTAATTCTAACTATCGTTACCTCAAATAGATCTAACTTCGTTAAGTGTCGTTATAAGTAACGTTATAAGTATCGTTAGCGATCGATGTTCCCAATAAACCGCGTTGTTAAATGCGTTCTCGTTCCGACCTCGTCGTCGTATTATACGTGAGGCTAAGGTTGTCCGTAGAGGTCGTATTGAACAGAGGTTTCACTTGGATTAATAAGCGTTTGAATTAAAATGGAGGTCGAGCGGAGTCTTGGATGTTTTACGGTATCCCTTTGAAATGTACGTAATTGTTAAGTCTAAGTCAACTTGAAAAAATGTTAAGGCCGTTTATGCCGCAAACAATGTTTATTTCGACACTCTGAAGGGAATCAAAAGGGTATTGGGTAAATTTGTTTGAAGAATATTGTAATTTTTTTTTCAGCGGCCCCGTTTGATTTTTACATAGTTATTTAGAGGACCTCAAAATACATATCGTCGGCTTAGTGCAAGAAGTCATTAACCCACAAAAAGTCAAGTCCGAGAAAAACGGGCTCAAAGTTTTGACTTAGTCAAATGAACATTATTGTTGTAGGTTCGGGTCTAGATTTAAAAATTAAACACAAGTGGTTAGCTAAATATATTTAGTATCAAAACCAATTAAAAACTTTGTACAATAATTCCAAATAACTTTTTTAAAAGCCTAAATATGTAGTTAGTGACTTTTTGTCTTTCTCGCTTTAAGGGAACCTTACAATTAGTTATTTTTTATTTTAATCACAATTAAATCGAGAAGCACAGTTTTAAACGAGAAATTTGGTTTCATCAGTCTTAATTATTACCTTAGAAACTTTATGAACATTATTTACTAATTAACAACGCATAAACAGTTTTAAAAACTCTACTTCACAGATATAAACTCAACAAAACCACAAAATATAACATAAAATTCTCAAAATGGCGTTATTTGTAACTCCAAACCAAACTAAAATAACTAAAAAATGATTTTTTTTTTATAGAGGAACTTAATATTATATTATAATCACAGACACTCACAGCAAGCACTACTTACTTACTGTTATAAAACATGAAAACTTCTAAAAGTATTAAAATAAAAAGATCAGCCTTTGATTTTGAACTAATACTGTAAGTACGAAAAAGAGTTAAAAAACCTAGTCATCCATCTTTTTTACTGTTCGTCTTCTGAGTTTGAAGACATTTCTTCAGGTACATAATCACGACTTTCTTTGGATGGCAAGTTCTGGTACCAGTGGTGAAGTTCCGCGGGTATAATTTTTTCATTGCACATTTTTAGTAAGTCCTTTTTTTAGCTAGAGTGATTGGCAGTTTTTGGTTGTAAGCTTTTCTCAAAACGTAAGTGTTATAATTGAAACCCTGTATGGGTTTTTCAAGCTTACGTTTTCGCAGTTGTTTTATTGGGGCCATAGATTGGGATGTATTACTTTTTAATACGTGAAATTCTTTATACTCAGATTTGAAATCGTATCTGTATAAAACAACATTCGGCCTTTTTTTCTCTAGTCGAAAAGATTTCCCTTTAAGCCATCGCAGTTTTTCTCCATTGACGTCAATCGATCGATTCTGCATCAAGTTATCTCTCAAGTCGTTTAGGTTCAAAATATCTGTGTGATTCATAACTATCGGTTCGTACGGTTTTTTCAGGGTTTAATTTTTCTTATTTTTTCTGTTTGATCTTGCTAATCGAATAACATTACAGAAGTCTATCATTGAGTACACTGGCATTAAACGCAATTGGTTCTCAATCGCACTGTGCATGCTATCTACCTCCATATGTGTATGACCAGACTCTAAATATTTATGTTCTATTACCTCGTGATGAGTTGTCTGAACTAAATACAACTGCAGGCTTAAAAGGAATTGATTACGATTTTGGCCTCCACAGGTGTCAGTGAATATGGAAATCTCTTTTACAGTAGATGGGAGACGTTTTATCCATAGATACAAAGCCGTACCCACCTCATCGCTTCCTTTTTTGCCATCCAACTCAGACCAGAGGTAACAAAAGCCGTCATTGGGAGTGCGAGCTTCATAAATGGTAGCATTGTACACATTCAATTTGCGTAGATAATAAAGAATAGAAACAGTTCCATTTGGGATATGAAGTACCTTTTGTAAATCTAAGGTTATTGAATCAAAGCTTTCATCTACATTAGCACGAATTTTGTCCAATTCTTTGGCTTCTTGACTTTGTTCTTTTAGTGAAATGTGTAAGTCATATTTTTGTTTCCAAGATTCAAGATCGGGTCCGTTTGTATTTTTGATACTGTTATACTTATGACATGTTAGACATTGGTCTTTTTTTGGATTGTGAAAATCCAAATTATATTCAGTTCCAAATACATTTCTGTACACGTTTATAGTAACAGAAGTCCGAGACGCTTTTTTGCATTCCTCTGTATAAAGTTCGTACATTCTTGAAATAGATAGCGTGCCATCTAAATAGAGTTTTGACGATGTTTTTCGGCAATAGTGCGATTCCATTGTAGGGAATGATTCGATGTGTTGTTTTATAAAATCTATATCGTCTTGTTTGGTTTTATTGTGAGCAACATGCTTACCACGTTGGTCTTCTCCTTCAAAAAAACCAGAACTGCCAACCTTGGAAAATGCATTGTTTATAGGGCCGTTTGAAATACAGAGGGTACTTTTAAAAAACTTTTCACATACCTTGATTTTACCTTCATCATTAGAAAAAAAATATGAACGTGACATGGTTCGTTTTCTAACTGCTTTTACGTAACACCTTTGTGGAGGATTTACTGATATGTTCGCGAGTATAAAATCCTTTTGACGACAGTTTAGTCTTTAAAGCCCCAATATGTTTGACAATTTTTTTTACGTTCTTCTTCGCTGAAATTTAGTGGGCAGTTAAGCTTGCATTGACAATCTCCCGGCTTGGGGGCTTTTCCTGGCAATAACTTTTTTTTATAATTTTTGTACGGTAAGCACTGTGATTTACAATTTTTTTGCTTGTTTCGGTCGTAAGACTTTTCATTCTTTTTGTGCCATCTTTTTGTTTAAATTTTTTTGAGTCTTTTATTTCCAACTCATTATCGTCAATATCACTGATCTTATCAGTCAAAAAGTCAAAAACAAAACCTAGGTACCTATACAAAATCTCGCCCTAAGGACAAAATTGGTATTTCGCAAATGAAATACTTACTTACCTACAACTTAACAGCATAAAGTAATTTGCACGTATCTTATTATAAATAAATGACAAAGGTAGTTACGCTGTGATCTTCATTCTCCTTATTTAGAATCTTTTCTAACATCAAAGATCCTCGTCCTGCCTTAAATTTAATACCATTTTGCTTCATTTTGTAAGAAATCACTAACTTCTCGCGTAACGTCCATCCCCGGTCGCAGCCGCAACGGTATGACTTCGATCGCGGTGGCCGAACCCCCGCCCCGTTACCGCGAGAGCAAGACGTACTCGTAGGTATAAATGAGTTGAAATATGAACTGTTGTGCAAGAATATTTCACTAAAGGTGTTCAAATTCATACAACTTATTTGCCAAAAGTCACTAACCATAATTTAATCACGTGAATTACATGTCTTTGGACATAACAAAAATCGATAAATATCATTAATTACTTTAAAAAATCATTCTGATTGCCATTAATGCTGTCTCCTAGTTTTTTTAAACTTTATAAAGTGCTTTAGTTATTTTATACTAAAGTTAAAGTGGTAATGTGCATCCAATGCTCATTTTCTTAAAAATCATTAAAGCATGATAATAACTTTTATTTTCATTTTACGGTTTGCTAAAAGTAACTATATGCATATAATGAATTCTAGCTCAAATACTTTCATAGCTTTATTCATATTGTTTTATTTTATAAAGTCGATAAGTAACAAAAGTGAATATTTAAACGAAATAAAAAGATAAAAAATAACAAATTTGTTTTGTTTAAAGTTAGTAATGGTCTAAAACCAATTTACATCAAATCAATAAGGCAAAAAGTTAAGTTAATGACTTAATGTCATGGCTGTAACATCGAAATTATTCAATGTAAAAAAAAATGGATCCGTGCGTTAGAAAGAGTAAGTCGCGGCGAATCCGCCTGTGCTTGTACCTGTACTTAGTGATTTTATGCCATTAGTGACTTCTTGCACTAAGCCGACGATATTATATATATATAATTTATGGCAAAGTCTTTATTGGTTAACTATGTACAGTCAAGGACTTTAATTGTTAAGCCACTATGGAACCCTGTCGCATAATGTTGATCATTAATTTTAGCGTAATTTCTTTCATATAGTTTGACGCTGTCATTATGACACGCTTCCATAGTGGCTTAACAATTAAAGTCCTTGACTGTACAACCTTTAATAATAAAAACTTTCAAAGAAATTAAAAAAATAAATACAACTGATAACTAAAACATATCAACACCCTGCAAATCTCCCGCTTAAAAAAAAATGGCGTTTAATAACATCGGAGCCGAGGTATTTAAGATTTAAGTGTTCAGTTTTTGGTATTAAAAGTACGCCTAGGTAAGAATATTAAATATCTCGGCTCCGATGCACTTAAGAGTATTACATTACGTAACAAAACATGTTTATTTTGAGTTATTCTATAATAATTTATAACTTTTACTAATGGCCGCTCACCTTGCCAATGACAACACTTTTACCCAAACCCCTTTATAGGTTATTTTCCGTTGACCTAGGGTTATGAAATTTGGCAATTAATACCGTGTATACTACAAGTATAGGAAAAAATCGGAAAACTATTTTTTTTTTAATCACAACAAAAAACAGGGTCTTTAAGCAAGAAACGGTCCAAATTTTGAATTGAGTTTACCGTGTCATGTGCGGAACCCTCGTTCGGCGAGTCCGATTCACATTTGTCCGGTTTTTAAGAGAATTACTCATCAAAGGCTATATTCTATTCGATAAAACTAAATAACTTTTGACATGTTATCGCATCGTCAATGTTACGATAGCTCTTATCTACTTTACAATAATGGCGGCCGAGTTATAAACAAAACAATAACGTTCCAAAAGCATAACCAAGCTGAATGCCCTTGATCTTATTCCAAGTGACACTTCTTTTTCTTTTATACTCCTATGACTTGTTTTGTGTTTCAGCTTTAGTGTCGGAGCTGTTCTAATCTATAAGTCTCTGTTATATGACATCACGCGGATTAACTAACTTTCGCCCTGTCTTCACTCGTTTCCTTCCTGGGATTAATATCATTAGGGAGGATTCGAAGCCGCATAACTGGCGGGGATATTGTTTGACATTATCTAAGCTATATTGCTATCTATGTCTAGATCGTTTTTTATTTTGCTAAAAGGAAAGATAAACAATAGAGTGCTTAGATTTTGCTTACGACTATATCAAAGTCGAAATACTTAAATGTACATAATTGTTACCTTCATTCCATAGAAAAACGTATACAAGAAAAAAGAAAACTTTACATATAAGAGGGCTCAGACAGGATACACTACGCTAGCTAACGTTTCTCTTCGTTTAGTTTTTAAACCAATCGCATCACTACTGGTAGATGACGTGATACGAAAAGTCACGTGATGTGCCAGTGATGTGATTGGCTTAAAAACTTTAACGAATAGAAACGATAGTTAGCGCAATGCATCTTGTCTGGGCTCTAAGGCGTAACAGACAGAGACAAGTACAGTCAACAGTACCTTGTCACTTTCAATCGTTTCACAATTTTGTATATCGTAGTAGGACCTTGTGCAGGGTGTCCGGATCGCTACCACCATCTTATCCTTTAACCTACCGCCAAGCAATAGTTTTGGCATTGTTGTGTTCTGGTGTGGGGATAAGACAACCGGTGAAATAACTAGTATAGAAGCATTCCACCTTAGTCCACAAGGTAGGCAACGCTTGTGTCTTGGGACTGCAGTCCTGAGATTTTACTCTTAAGAAATGTCTATGGGTCTCGGATCCCACTCACCCTGTGGCTTGTGTGCTCATTTTCCTTCTTGCTATACCTAAGGAAGACATGGAGACAAACAGACAAAGTCTCATGAGGGTTATTTTTGATGCGGAACCCTAAAAACCTAATTAGCATACCATATTCCACAAAAACGAGGCCCTTCCAGTAAATTGTTTATATTATACCCTCTATAAACAGCCTAAGGCAGATGATGTCATAATTTTCCCCCTAAAAGCGGGGGGGAGTTACGGGAAGATAATCTCTATGTAAATAAATAAAGGAATGAATATTCAATGTATCCATTGTCTTGGTGCGGTTTAAACGAAGAAAAATAGGTTTTGGGGGTAACATTTACCCTTATATAAACGGCGTATTTGGTAAAGTTTGTATTGTAAATGAAACCTTATTTCAACTGAACAAGGTACAATTTTCTTTGACTAGTAAATTGCAGATAAACCCTTTTAAGGAGATAATGTTGTTACGTTCTCGTGTGAGACGTCAGTTTAACTCATGTTACTGTCTTGTGTTCTGTGCTATGAATATTTGAACTCTAAGATTATTTAGTAATTTTGGCGTTCATGTGACGAACAAAGACAGTTTAATTTAACATACCTATACATATATACGGCCCCGTGTGGTTACCAGGTTAGAATAGTGCCACTCCATGTCTTCCCGTGGATGTCGTAAGAGGCGACTTAGGGAATAAAGGCTGTACTGTTAGGCGATGGGCTTGCAACCTGTCACTAATACGCTGGCAAACATCTTAGCCTAATTGTGCAAAATGTGGTTACAGAATTATTAACCTCGTAAGACCCGTCATACAACGAAATTTCTCAGTGGAAGAATCAATTATGAATGAAATAAAGTCACAACAGAAATCCCACTTTACTTCCTTGTCACTAGATCTTTATATCAATGGCCATATTATGTACTACCTACTATTAGTACAAGGAACCTAAGGAGGTTAACAAGTTATTAGAGTTGTATGTAATTCTTTAGCTCTGCCTACGTGGGGTAGGCCGAGCTAAAGAATTTTAATTTTGGGATTACAGGCGTGAAGGTACCTAAGTATGTATGTATAAACAACTCATATTGAGATAAAGTAATATACATCAGAAAATGGAAATGCTATTTTGGTAAAGGTTTTCGTAGGACAACAACAGAGAGATAAACTGAGAGTTAAACCGAGTTAATATGGAGTTCTTATTTCAGTCCCTTACTTGAATCGGAAAATTTTCTCATCAGTAATAATTTAATACTCAATTACCTATAAATAGTTAATCCAAAAAAGTTAAAATTATGTTTACTAAAACTCGTTAATAATTTACATCCTCGGTAGCTATTAATATCGCGGTGGTGGTGTTTATCACGTGACAAAACTGTGGGTAAAGCATCCGTCACTCTCGTACTTACTACTTAACACGTGTGAAAAAGTGACGGATGTTTAATCCATATTTTGTCTAATTTTGTGATAAATAAACTTTCTGAAAGGTAAATAAGTACACGTGTCAAAAAGTGACGGATGCTTTATCCACAGTTGACACGCGATATAGACGCAGCCATACTAGGCTCGCAGAACTATAAAAC
The DNA here is from genome assembly GCA_963966035.1 of Acleris laterana. Taxonomy (NCBI): domain Eukaryota; kingdom Metazoa; phylum Arthropoda; class Insecta; order Lepidoptera; family Tortricidae; genus Acleris; species Acleris laterana. The sequence continues at coordinate 14,391,164 of OZ014456.1, forward strand.
GTATCCAAGGCACGCGCTTCTCGTATCTGCATGACGAAATTCATAAAATAAATTCAAATACATTTAGCTAATTAGTTTCTGAATATCTGCCTAGTACTATAATCGCAGAATAATGACTGAAGTATGGGTACACAATTCCGAAGAGTCATAATTCCGAGTTGATCAAAATTCCAAATTTTTATAATTCCGAACGCAATTTCTTGATAGAAGACTCAACTTGTTGCTATCGCTTATACCTATTATAAATCAAACCGAACCTAACCTACGTATGTCATTTAAATTATGCATTTATGTAAAATAGCTCCAGGGTAACATAGTTTTCGGAAAAATAAATATTCGGAAAAAAGTAATTCGGAATTTAAGGTTGGTCGTTTTACCATTAGACTCAAAAAATCTACCCTTTCGAGTGTTATACAATTTATCTCCACGTGCAAAAAACCGAGTTATGTCCCTCGTTTATCGCAGAGTTTTTCCAAGTTGAATAATTTTGCTGATGACAGTTACTATGAAAAATGTGCTCGGAAACGATTAGGCAGGGTTCCTGCTACCCTAGTCCCTTTTTGCAGGAAACATCAGCACTTTTCGAGGGTCCGTGATCATAAAACGGCTTTTAAAATCTACGCATTTTGAAACTGTTAAAATGTGTTTGAAAATAATCGAATGCTCTATTCTGCTTTGCAAATTCATATTGCTTTGGACATGTTATCGTATTGGCAAAGTTATGATAAATCTGATTCACTTGACAGTCATTGCGACTGGCTTAGTTGTTAAAAACTATACGATGTCATAAGCAATGTAAATAAATAAATAAATAAATAAATAAATAAATAAATGTGGTTTTGCCGAGTAGATCAGAGCCGTGGACATTTGTAATACATATTAATATCTCCCTAATCGTAGGTACACACACAGGTGAAAAGTTAAAATAGTCAGATAAGGCAGCTAGTGAAACTCTTTCCGCCACGCAATAAAGACCTTAAAAGGCATCAATTATCACAGATTTTAGGATTTTTTTTACAGCCAATTGATCGAAAAAACCATGCTACCACTAAACATGTCAAATTGGAAAACAAATACATTGTCCTTTGTACGCCAATATGTTTTAATTATGCTTTATTATCATAAAACTAAATGAATGAAATGTATAAAGCAATAGTAAATATCAAAAATATGTAGGTATTTGCCTAAAACAATGCATGTTTAAAGATATTCTTCCAGTGTTTCGTACACAATAATAAAAAATGCAGACAAAACCGCAAGTCTAGGCCTAATGTTCAATAAACACAAAACGCCTCGCCTCTCCAATTCCATTACGTTCACTCGATATTGTATTTTTTCCGCGAATTGTACACGCAGGGCTAGCCCGTTACATTTGAATATTTGATATCGTGAGAACCTTTTGTCGCGAACGATTTTTCTGTGAGACAACCCTGTTGAAGATATGAAACGAGGTTGTACTACTTTTTTAGGGTTCCGTAGGTAAACTACGAACACATAGTTTCGGCATGTCTGCCCGTCCGTCCGCAGCCTAGCTCAGAGACTACTACTAGAATGCTGTAGTACTAGAATGCTGTAATTTGGCATGAATATAATACATATTAGTCACGTCAACACAGTGGTAACATATAATCTCTCGTCTTTCAAAAATATTGCTTGGGTTTGTGTAAATAATTTTTCGATTAAGGGAATAAAAGGGAAAGGGCTAATTTTTGTTAGAGTCAAGTGCCTCCCATTTTCACACTGGTATGAAGAAGCTCCTTCACAAGCTGTATAAGTAGCTACAAGTTCTTTGTAAAGTCATGTTTGGACTGTTGCGCTAATCTATCAAAGGCATTGGTTCAAAAGTGTACTACTTTTAAGGACGACTGTAATATAATCCCGTTTGTACAGTCAGCTGCAAAGAAATCTAACCCCCTTTGCTAGGAAACTTGTATGCAGGGGGGGTTAGTTTTCTCTGCAGCTGACCGTACACTGCAAAAAAAACAGTATTAGATGAACCTTGAGAGATTTCCACTTTAGCAGGGCTTGAGACACACAGAAGAAGAAAGAAGGGAAGCGTATATGACGAAATTAAAGGTGCCAAACGCGTCTTGTTCATATAGCTAAATAGATTACATTAGCTATACATATAAACTAATCGTAGGGTCGGAAAAATTAACCCTGCAAAAGGAAAACATTTTATGTAATGCCTCACAATTATGCCTACAGCGTCATCTACAAAAATGAACAATACCAAAGAAGTCGAGAAGCAACCACGGAGCATCAAAATAAACGTACAGAATTGTTGGTCGGAGACAAAGTCGTTAAAACTCTTCGAGCCGGTTCAAATTTTAAATGCGGTAATGTTAACTCTCCTGCCAGTATTCCGGGAAAGGAATAGCAGCGTACTATTTAAGTAAAAAGTTTGCATTGCTAAAGCGGGTTGGGTCGTAGAAATAAAGATTTTAAAGCGCACAATGTGTTGTAAAAGCTATGTGACATTTTAAACGTCCTGAATTTAAACGAAATTGTTTAGAATTCGTTTTAAATACAAGTAATTAATTAAAAATGTTTTTTTATAAGAGGTCGTTCTAAAATATGAGTTTATATTTTTTTACGGGGTGTGTTAGTGAATTTGAGGGAAAGTTTAAAATACCTGTCCTGGCCCTCGACTGATCTTTTTGACCTCTTTACAACTCTTTGATTGCAAAATCTCCTTTCTTTAGTTATTTAAAATAGGTACCTACTTATTGTTTCTTTTATTTCCAGTCTATCTCTTGTTGACTTCTGAACTACTGTGGAGTCCCACTATAAATGGATTCAAAAGGCGATAACGTTTCTCTCCCATTAAAACTAGAATTTTTTTACGATTTGTTTAATATATTGTAGATATTATAAAAAACTAGGTCTGTTCGTTTCTTTTCCAAGAAAACCTTAAAAGATTTGCTAAGTAAAGAGAAGTTTCTTTACAGTCGACTGTTAAATTCTAAATCCGTAAATTTGCATTTCTGACAAAATCTGACTCTTCGTAAACAAAAGAATCAAACATACTCGTAAGTAAATACGGGAGAAAATAATACTCTTTTCTAGTACAGCTGGATAAAAATACCATTAGATATCTAAGCTTAAAGGCATGTAAAAATATATTCCTAGTTCAAAAAGTTCATGCCTAGTGGCAAAACTAACAAAATTAGTCAGCTGACTTCAATCCCAAGTTGTACAACTCGGGCAAGTTCCTGTAAGTTCAGACTTGAGATGTGATTAACCCGGATCGCTCTGACAAAGTCGAGAACTCGTGGGGACAACTTGAGGTATTCCAGCTCTTTCGGAAGTAAGTAATGTGATAGAGATACCGTGTCTTTTTTAAGTGTGGTAAATTATGTACCTATAATTTTATCGAAATATATTTCGACGAAGAGTTTTGATTTCTCCGAAAGGAATTTCTTACATGAGATTCTTTTGGTAATCACAAGTCCAACCTAACCTAAATAACGATAAAAATGCTTGGCCTAAACCCGAAACTTAGTCATTAATAATTTGTTAAATTGCAAAGTTGTTTGTCTATGGGACACCGTTGATGTAGGAAAACATATCAAACTTTTATTTGGTTGTCCTGTTTTTTTTCTCCTCTTTTTTTTTCCTTTTCTCCCTTTGTCTCTCTCGTAATATTTTTGACATATTTTCCTGCTGAACTACGCTTGCTATTTGATATTATATTTAATTTAATATTTATAGCTTTATATAATGCTAGACTAAGTAGTATCATTGTAGTATTAAATATGGTTAAAAAACGACTGACTGCTGAGGTTCTTGCGGCGTTTCTTCTCGGCAGTGGTTTCCTCTTGGAAAGTACCTGTGCGGCCTAGTTACTGAATAAATATATTTTATCTTTTTTTATCTTTTTAACGTTATTAATGTTCAAGATGTCCTGAAAACATCTTAGTTTCAGCAGAAAATAGCATAGCAAATAAAACTTATTTTACTTTATTGCACAAAAAACACAGTAATGAACAAAAGGCGAACTTAGTGCTACAAGCATTCTCTAGCTCTCCGGGCCGATGCAGGCGCATTACCACTTATGCCACCAAGACCCTACTTAAGATCCACGAAATTAGTGATCCCTTGCTTTTTCATAATCGAAGAGTATGTAGGGTATGAAATAATAGTTAGAATAGTTTAGAATATCACAACAGACGTTTTTGTTAAAAAAAATTAACCGTGTCCAATTTTTGTCATTTGAATTTTGAATATGTTGTTGTTGTCCTCAAGTCAAGAGCTAAAGGGGAACTGCTGATCTTAAGCTCCTTGACTTATTTATTTCTTATTTAAGGGTAAACTTTAACAACTCAAGAAATAATGCTTAAATAATCCTATAAAAACGCGTTGTGACAATTTACCCCAGTTAAAAAAGTAATAAAAACACAATAAATACATATCCAGAAAATATTTCTTTCCCTAATTACATTCCAGCCCACGAAAGATGAAATTGGCGCCTCCCAGGGGTTGTCGTAATATTTGAGAGGAGCAAAACAATATCGTTTCCAGAACACAATAAAACATAGGATCGCGCCCCCCGGGGGGCAGTCAAAGGCGTGTGTTAATCAAAAACCGGGAAAAATTGGGTAACCTACAAATTTCAACGATATTTGATCGAATTCTGTGTTTTTTCTGAATTAAGCAATAGCTCGTAATTTGAAAGGATTCGAATTACAACTTTAACTAAGCGATGGTAGAGAGCCAAAGCTCCTGAAGCAACATTTTCGTTGAAATTTAATTATTTTAAATTAGTTTGATAATGATTGATGTCGCTTAAGGTGTAAAAATTGACCACAGTATACATACATAAATAAACTTACGCCTTCGTAAGAAGAACAAGATTAATAGAGTCGTATTATTATTTTATTTCATTTTCAGATACGTTTTTTTTGTACATTATTATATTTCTTTATAAAAAAAACCGAATCTTTAGTACCCGAAACCGACGTGCGTGCATTACTCGATGTATGAATGTGGAAGAAGCGAGCAAGTGGAAAGAAGTGGTCTCTGCCTAGACCTCTGGGAAACAGGTGTGATTAAATGTATGTATGTTTTATCTTTCTTTAACTGTTTAATACGAATGTCACATGCTTTACGCAATATTTCACGGATATTTTCATCGTAAGAGAGCTCGGGTTCATTCCTAATCCACTTATTAACCGTTTCTAATTTCACCATATTCAAAATGTTCAGCAATAACTATACTTTTACTAATTTAAATTGTCACAAAACTATTTTGACAAAATGATGACAGGTGTGCAACAAAAAAAGTTAAATTACGATTATATCCGCTTTAGATAATCAATATCTTAGCTATTACGACTGTATTGAATCTTGTTCTATTTCCATATCTGTTTTTGTGATGAGCTATGGTTATACTAAAGTAAGTGTCAAGTTATAAATCCCCTTGATTACAATGGGGCCTGCACAACGCAATCCATTTCCATTACCGCAACATGGTTCACAGACTGATTGCAAATACCAGACAGCAATGAATTACATGCGTTCGCCCACTTGCAGATAAATTTATTAAAATAGTAGCTACAACTTCAGGGTAGTGATTCTGTAAACAACGCCGGTCGTGCGGACTATCGATCGAGTGATATCCAAGCGGCGAGATTAAGTAGTCCCGTCAGTGCGAACAAAACACATTGTAGCGCGTGCATTTTCAATTAAGCAGCCTTATATACGTTCGACCCATCGTGCTGCTAAATTGAAAATGCACGCGCTACAATGTGTTTTGTGCGCACTGACGGGACTACTTAATCTCGCCGCTTGAACATCACTCGTGCATTCGTTCACCTTTGCTTCTTCCGATATTATTAAACGCCATAAATTATATATATCTATGTGTATTTCATGTCCCTTTATATAACTATGTAAAAATCATCAGTGACCGCTGAAAAAAAAAAGACTATATTCTTCAAACAAATTTACCCAATGCCCTTTGGTAGGATGGTGTGATCCTATGACCCAAACACAGATGTGCAAAGTATTTTTTTCAAATAAGGATAATTTTCGGAGAACAAGTTAGAAAATTAAAAAATAAGTTTTCCAAACCTTACTGTGTCACATATCAAATAGTTTTATTTTATTCATGAAAGAAAACCGGTCAAATACATGTTGGTAACTGCGTCTGGATGGAATACTGACCTGACGCCGTTAAATAGGATTCCATCTTAGTCCTCAGGGTTGGCAACGCATTTGCAGTCTTAGGATTGCATTGCAGTCTTGGGAATGCGAATGGCTATGGGTCACAGTTTCCACTTACCATCAGATGGCCTGTGTGCTCGTTTGTCTTCTCTATGCCATAAAAAAAAACTATAGAGCTGTCCTTTTCTCTGCCTAAATCTTGGCAGGTTTTGTTACTTTATAATACGGCTCCAATTTTTTTACGAGATGTTTCAAATGTCAAGTGTAAGACGCCTTGTCTCATGATATCAATACAATGGTAATATTGAGTGACGTGGGTCGGTTCAGAAAATAAATAATGGTATGAGTCCGTGTTAAAAATAAAATAAGGATACAATTCGAAAATGTTTCACATCTTTTAGGATGTATTTTAAGAAACTGTTGTAGTGATCCTAGGAGATATCTATTTATATAATTGGTTAAGGATGTTGTGGATGCCATACATGCCATACAGTTATGATAGTGATCAAGAGAAGAGGTCTAACTTTTCATTTTTTCAATGAATTAAAAATCTGAAATCTATCTTTAATTAAAGCAACTACAATGAATTTAAAAGGGAAACGATTAAGATAAAGATAAGATAAAGAGACATTTATTCGCAACAATACAAAACAACATTAGGTACATAGATACAAAAAATAAGACACAGAAACAGTTGCGAAACGGTCCCAACTCAGCATTCGCTAGCCGTAAAGCCAGCACTGGTCTTCCATTGGAACCGCTTGGTGAAGAGACGGAAAGTGACACACTTAACACAAAATAACATAAATACAACTTAGTGGACTTGGTTCTTGAAATTCAGGTGACTAAAGTATTTACGCGTTTTAAAATTAATCTAAAACAGCAGCAATTAACTCCAAATTCAAAATTCGTAGATTTAAAATTGTTTGTTTTTGGTCCGACATGGCGGTTTTTTTTGTCGGAGAGTTCGTTTTTGTCTTGATATTTTTTGTCGCTCTAAATAAACTCGCGATGGGCATTAAAACTGACCGAATATACGAATTTTTGAACTTAAAACGATTTGGTATATATGTGTATATAAACCTACTGAGTCTGAACCAACAAAGTTCAAACACCACCATATTTTGGTCTCTGATTTCAACCATTCTTCACTGGTCCGAAGATTTAAGTCTATTGGTCCTTTTATTGTTACAGTTTCGCTATACCTACTTAAAGTTTTTTTGTATCCAGAACACAATAAGGAAAGATCTCGCCACTAAATCGCGATGGTGGTATCACAAACGACGCCGTTCACGCACTGATTCCCCAAAGGGGTTTTCTAATAAACAAGCGGTTATCTTATCTTTTTCTGAGTTAGTTAACTTAATATAAACGGTAGCCAGTTTGATAAACATACCTACTCTAGTTATAAATGGATTTTAGTATAGGTATGTAAACAAAGAAAACCACGTGAGCGTTTGACAGCAAATATAGGATGAGGCAACAAAATCAATAATAATAAGAACACTTTACATTGCCGCAGCCTTAAATTTAAAATCACATACAATAACAAACTTATAATAACTAAAAAACTAAGTTAGGCAATGGCCCAATCTCAGCATGTGCGGGGCAGAGATTCCCGGCGCTGATTTTCAGACTGGTCCCTAGAGGCGGGACGGTCGCAAACTGATACAAATCGTGTTTTCGTGCCTCATCCTATATAAGCAAAACACTGGTCAAATTTCGACAAAACAGATCGTAATATCGTTAAACGAAGTCAATGGCAAAATCTAGTTAAAAATAGTTAACGCTATGCAAGTATAGTTTAACAGCGTTGCCAAACGCTTAGTCGTAAATAAAATGATATTTATAACGTTTCGTCGCTTGCTCTCGCTAGCGAAATTGGAACTAGCTAGGGAATAAAAACTAGTTTTTATGGAAAAACAAAACACTGGTTTTTAATAAAAACGGTTTCGAGATATTAAAGCCACGTCAAATTGCGAATGCGCTTTATTTAAATGTTTTAAAGCCGTTTTTACATAATTATTATAGTGTGGTTATGTCGTGTGGTTGCCGGCTTAGAATTGTGCATTGTGCCACTCCATGTTTCCATGGAAGTAAGAGGCAACTAAGGGAATAAAGGCTTGTAGTACTGTTGGCTTGCAACCAGTCATTAATTTACACTGGTAAACATCTGAGCCTGATTGTGCAAAATGTGGTTACAGAATTTTTAGAGTTGTTGGTAATCCTGTAGCCCTGCCTACCTCACTCTGGGAATGAAGGCATGAGTGTATGTTAATGTGTTTTTTTTGACCAAAAAAACGGTGGAAGGATTGATGGACTGTGTGAAAGATGATATGGGTAGAAAGGGAGTGACTACCGAGATGAAGACTAATAGAGAAGTGTGGAAGAAAAATACATGTTGCACCGAACCAAGTTGGGATAAGGGCAGGAGAATGAAGATGAAGAATGATGTTGACTTGATAATCGAGCCAGAACTTGACCTAGTGCCTAGACTAAGCTCTAGATTTGTACTATGGGTACCTAGACAACGATAACATATTTATATGGAGCAACAAGATAGAAAACCTCCAAGACTCATGAAAGCAATACATATACAGTTCATCACACAAATATTTTCTCTGTTCTACTAGATAAAACCATATTAGCTGATATGATAGCTCTTATTTACTTTACAGAAATAGATTAAACAATGCAATGTATGTTTGACAATGATAACACGTTCGCCTAGTAGACCTACGAAACTAGCGGTCCTAGGTTCAAATCCCGGTAAAGGCAAATATTTTAGTGATGAGCGCGATTATTTTTGTTCCTGAGTCACGATTCACGAATGTTTTCTATGTATTTCTCTATATAAGTATTTATATCTTTGTCTAGTACCCAGTATGGTTGCCCAAGAAAGTGGTCTACCAGTTTTGATAAAAGTTTCTGTCAGATCTATTCTAATTTTAATTAATGGCTTTCACTCCCTGTTAAGGTTGTATTTCGCCAATGTCGAGTTATTTATAGACACTCCCATGAACTTATTAGAGAAATAAGTCCATAGATATCACACGCGAAGACAATTGTTCGGTAAAAGAGTATTTTCTCTGATGGACTAAACAGAAGCACATGGGGTTAGCTCCACGCGCTTCTGTCAAGTTCTCTGTCAGATCTAATTATCGCTAAGGTTGACACCTGTCACTGTCATCGGAAAATCGAATTGTGTCATGCATGACGTTCAAATCAACTTCAACCATAGAGTAGTAGACCACGTTAGTTTGGAAGTAGGTCAATTGGTGTGACATGGTCCCCTGATTTATTCATTTTCGTGCGAAAACTTGTCAAAACTAATACGATTTTACCAATTAGAATAGAGCTTCTGATTTGAACCCGTGACCATAAGCTTCGTATGCAGGGTCACTACCAACTAAGCTTACCATTTCGGCAAAAAATATATCAGTAAACACAAAATTAAATTTTAAGACCCCCGGGGTGGGTGTACACACGCGTTTACTAATCTTTCTTGAACATGTTTAGGCACGTTTCTGACAATATAAGGGCTAATACACCGTTAAAGTTTCTCATGTTGGAACCAAAATGTTCAGTTATGTGGGAAATGCTTTAGGTCTGTACTAATAATTATAACCATCATTTGATTGAAGCTATTGGTTTTATCAGTATTATAACTACACATCGCTAACTCGTGGCATTTAGGTAGCACTTGACAGATTAGTGATGAGACAAGTTTTTTAAGTGTCTTTTCTGATAAGATAAAATAATAAATTAATATTACCTACATGGTCTTAACATAATGACGAAGTAGGTTTGATCACTAGTTTAAAAACATCTATGTCAATGTCAATGATATTGTCATTCATTTACTTACTCGTAATAATTATTACGAGACGTGTCGCGAAACATAGTTTTTTTCCAAATAAACGAAGAAATCATTAGAGAACATCCAGAACTCCTACTACAAGGTGACAAGGTAAAATTTTCTTACACAAAGTTGATTTTCTCATGTAGAAGACGTAGGCTGACTTTTACAAATGTATAATAACTATTAATTATTTGTCACGAATGTCATATGTTAAATGATTGAAAATACTTTTTTTCTAGTTGGTTTCCTTTTCTCGACTCGTACAGGAAGAACATTGTCACATCACTACCCTGTTAGAAACTGTCAAGTGCTATCTAAATGTCACGAGTTAGCGATGTGTAATTATAACTTACGTTATTAATGTTAAAATTTCCAGAAAACATCATAGTTTCAGCAGAAAATTGCGTTAGATGAAGTAAAATTCGATAAAGGTGGGTTGAAGTAGATAGAACTTTCCAGATTGTACGACATAGTTAGTTTGTCAGTTACAAGTAAAAATAATATAACTGCGTTGAAAATTAAACCTTTGGAGCTTTCCCGTTTAGAATGCGGGCGACGTACACAGCTGCAAACTGCAAGTTAACAAAGTGACAATTTAAGAGACGGACTTTTTCTCTAACTTTTTAAGCGTCCACATTTTTAAGTCAGGCACGCGCGGGATAACTCCGGAGTTGTCTTCTGCATCATAACATGTGGTGTTGCGTGATGCTGAAACTTTATTCTCTAACGAAGCAGCCTCTGTTCCAAACGAAGGCTATCGTAAACAAAACGTGCAAATGTGAGTTGAACTTGCGTGGAGAGGGTTCCGTACATACGTATTTTACTTAAGTTTTTTTTTTTATCGAATTTTTGCAGGTTTTCCTGTAATCTACAAGCAATGAACTATGTTTTGTGTTTTTTCAAAATTATAGGCTCAGTAGCTGTTTCGGAGATCGGGGAATGGTCAATTTTCGTCTTCTTTCATGAATAAAATCAAAACGACAAAATTTATTTAACAATAATAACGAAAAAAAATAATGAGATCCTCATAACAAACCCTTTTATTTGATTAGCGACCCGCCCTCGCTTCGCTTCGTTTTATGTGAGTATGATATATAGCTTATAGCCTTCCTCGATAAATGGGCTAGGTATCTAACACTGAAAGAATTTTTCAAATCGGACCAGTTCTTGAGATTAGCGCGTTCAAGCAAACAAACAAACTCTTCAGCTTTATAATATTAGTATAGATATGACAGTAAGGTTTCAAAAACTTATCTTTTCAATTTCCTAATGACCCTTATTTTAGAAAAATATTTATTTACTTTGCACATCTGTGTTTGGGTCATCAATTTACATAATTATACCTATGTTCCTACGAAATGTCATGCTTTAAAATAGTGTGCAATCATTTAAGCGTCACTTTACAAAAAAAAAACCGCAGAACAAAGTTGTAACAAACTTTGTTATAATAAAATAATATTGTAATTTTGTATATAACGTCGTTTTTTTTTCTCGCATTCAAAGTGAAAAACCGAGACTAAACAACCATAATGACACTCGAACTATATCCACCCTCGCTCGCTGAGCTCGCGTGGCTAAACATATTGTGTCATCATGGCTTGTTTTAGTCCCTTGTTGAACAATCTACTACTATAATTATTATAGTCATAAGTATTCATTATTGCCATCCTGTAATCACACGTCAAACCTGTTTTGAATTTTATTTTTGAAGTAATCATTGAAAACATAATTATACTCTATGAATGCGTGAAACTATTCACAATTAAGCGCTCTCCACACGAGCGGCGATAATTTACGGCGATAATAATAGGAGGTTTCACACGATGCAATTAAATCCATGACGCGATGTGTGGTCGGGGCGTGACCGTGTGTGACGCGCTTAACTAACGCTTGCTGTCAAAATTAGGGTGTTCTGGCTTTCCATTAATTAAAAAGGCACTTAGATGATAAGTTCGGAGGATTGTTTTTACCCGACCGCCGAAAGAGGGGTAGGTAATGTTTTTGACCCATCATACCATGCTCAAGTAAAAAAAATTTGGCCGTTTCTAATAATATTGTGATTGTTGTGCATAAGCATATTGATTCCATACGAGCCTGACAAGACGATTTGATACATCAAATAAGATGTTATTACATACATACATAAACTCACGCCTTTATTCCCAGAGTGGGGTAGGCAGAGCTACAGAATTACCAACAACTCCAAAAACTTGTTAATAATTCTGTAACCACATTTTGCACTTTTAGGCTAAGATGTTTACCAGTGTATTAGTGACAGGTTGCAAGCCCATCGCCTAACAGTACTATACGCCTTGATATGTGTTATTTCAATCACTAAAGAACTTGCTTGTTACTATCCGCTTTGGTTGATAACCTAATATCAAAATAATTGTATTTATTTTTTGTCACCTAAGAGGCAATATATCTTGGTTGGCTCACATTTTTTGAGTGTATAGCCACTTTTTTTTTTTCATACTCACCGTATTGATACCTAAAAGAGATCCATTAAAAGGATAAGTTAACCTTTGTAGTACTTTTATTTCTGTTATGTTACTTAATATTTATTTGTGTAATATAATTACAAAATGCAATAAAAACCACGTGGCAGTATTAGTACATTCCTGCCTTATTACTGCAGGCCGTGATGTAAGGGTTTTAAGGACGAGCTTGGGATAAAACGAGTCCTTCAATCCCTATTCCGTCCGAAGATTGTATAGTGCTTACTAAAAGCTTAAAGTAAATTACTGCAATCTTACGATGGCAATCTCAAGACTGCAATATTACGATGGCAATCTCAAGACTGCAATATTACGATGGCAATCTCAATACTGTAATCTTCCATGGCAAATGGGTGAATTGCAAAAATATTGTACATAGTTAAGGGCTCAATTAAAAAACCCTTAACAATCCTTAACTTTTTCCTTTGTGTAACGAAGATTAGTCATATAATCATATGCATAACTTTCGTTACACAAAGGAAAAACAATTGAAGAAAGTTAACGTTGCCTCAATTAAGCCCTTAACTATGTACAATATTTTTGCAATTCACCCAAATCTCAAGACTGCAATATTACGATGGCAATCTCAAGACTGCAATATTACGATGGCAATCTCAAGACTGCAATATTACGATGGCAATCTCAAGACTGCAATATTACGATGGCAATCTCAAGACTGCAATATTACGATGGCAATCTCAATACTGTAATCTTCCATGGCAAATCTCAAGAGTGCAATGTTACGATGGCAATCTCAAGACTGCAATATTACGATGGCAATCTCAAGACTGTAACCTTACGATGGCAATCTCAAGACTGTAATATTACGATGGCAATCTCAAGAATGCAATATTACGATGGCAATCTCAAGACTGCAATCTTACGATGGCAGTCTCAATACTGCAATATTACGATGGCCTAAGCCAAGAAGTAATGTAGCAAGTCATAAACAAGAAACTTCTTCATTTCGTGACATTAACGCATACATTTCCGAGCATGTTTGAGAAAAATAAATTATCTTTATAATATACAAGCATAGTGGTGGAAAAGGAAACGTTGCTCGGTGCCACCTTTTAGTACGCTCACTATTTTTGCACTTTACTATCGGAAGTGACCTAAAAACAGCGGAAATATGATAAAAAGATAAAAGATAAAAGATGTTTATTCAGTAAGTAGGCCGCACGGGCACTTTTACACGTCAAAAATCTACCAGCGCTTCGCAAGAGACCACTGCTGAGAAGAAGCGCCGCAAGAAACTCAACAGTTAAATAGTCGTTTTTTAAATATACAATTTTAAAACTTAACCTAGCATTATATAAAACAATGAATATAACATACGATAAGAAATAAATGTATTCACGCGTAGTTGAGCAGGAAAATGTGTCAAAACTCTGAATTTTCTCCAGAACTAATTAGTAGTAAGTAATAGAAAATAATTATGAAAATTATACTTAATTATGATGGTGTAATACAACTACATAAAAAGTTTCGATACATTCTCCTACAGAAACCGTGTCCCCTAGACAATATACAATGTTTAAGTACATATTTCTTACGATTAAGTTATTATTAAGTTATTTGGGTGTTTAGTTTAGGCCAAGCACTTTTATCTGATAGATAGTCCTCGACCCTATAGTAAGCTTTAGACATCAGCGACTTTTTCAAGTAAGTTTTAAGTACTGGAAATGGTAAGTTTAAAACTTCGTCAGGTAATTTATTATAGAAATGGATGCATTGACCTACAAATGATTTAAAAACCTTACGAACACGAAATTTTTTAATAGCTATTTTATTTTTATTTCTTGTATTAAAATTATGTATATCACAATTCTTAATAAAAGAGTCCTGATTTTTAATGACATAAATAATATTCTCATAAATAAATTGTGACGCTACTGTCAAAATACTAATTTCTTTAAATAGTAATCTTAAAGAATCACGGGAGTTTAGATTATATATAGAACGGATGGCTCTTTTTTGTAACACGAATATAGTCTGTATGTCAGCAGCTTTTCCCCAAACCAGAATACCGTATGACATAACACTATGAAAATACGAGTAACTATAATAAACTAAGCGAGCTGTCTCAACATTCGTAAGTTGCCTGATTTTCCTAACAGCATAAGCTGCAGAACTTAATTTACCTGCTAGTACTGCTATGTGGGGACTCCATTGCAAGTTTTTGTCTATAGTTATCCCTAAGAAAAGCGCCTTATCTACCATTTCCAAACACTCGCCATTTAGAAATATACTAGATTCTACCGGTCTAACATTAGGCAAAGCGAACCTAACACATTTAGTTTTCCTAGCATTGAGTAGCAAATTGTTACTAGTAAACCAATTAAGTACTTTACCTAGCGTGGCGTTTATCCTAGTGTAATTGACGGATTTTCGGTCTACCTTGAAAATCAATGATGTATCATCAGCAAATAGCACAATATCACAATGATTCTCTATCATGGGTGGTAAGTCATTAATGTAAACCAAAAATAAGAAAGGACCTAATATGGAGCCCTGAGGCACACCTAATTTAACAGCTGCTCCAATGGACTGTGTTCTGTTTACAACAACCGTTTATGTCCTATCACTAAGATATGAGGACATGAGATTTAGAGAATTATTAGTCAGACCATAATGTTCTAATTTTAATATAAGAGTCGCATGATCTACGCAATCGAAAGCTTTGGAAAGGTCACAAAAAATTCCTATGGCATCACAAGATTTCTCCCAAATATTGTATATATATTTAATGAGTACAGATGCTGCATCAGTTGTGGATCGTCCTCTGGTGAAGCCGAACTGATTACTGTTAAGCAGTTTATTTCTATTGAAGTGACCTAACATATCATTTAACATTAACTTCTCAAAAACTTTACTTAAAACAGGTAGAATAGAAATGGGACGGAAATTCGTTAAATCACTCATCTCACCTGATTTAAAAAGTGGTATGACTTTACTATATTTCATAAGATTTGGAAAGACCCCCTCTGAAATGCAATTATTGTAGATTAAAGCTAAGTGAGGTGCAATTATATCTATGACATGATGGATGACTTTAACTGAAGTTCCCCATAAATCCTCAGTTTTTTTTAAACTGAGCGATTTAAATACCTTAACAATAGTAGCTGAATCTACATAGCTAAAATCAAAGCTAACATTACATTTAGTAACATTAGCACAAAGTGATTTTTGAGCTTCAATCGCAGATGATTGAAGACATTTCGTGGTATTAATGGCTATGGTGGAGAAATAATCTTCGAACGCTAAGGCCACGTCTTTGTTTGAGGTGATTTGTTTGTCACCATTGTTTAGAGCGATTTTATTATCACGAGTTTTTGATTTACCTGTTTCTCTATTTATTATCTTCCACACAGTTTTTACCTTATTGTCAGAAGTTTTGAGTTTAAGACTTAGAAAGTTTGACTTAGCAGTCAAGCAAACTTGCTTGAAGGTCTTTGAATAATTCTTAACGTAAACTAAGAAGTCAGCGTTCTTGTTCTCTTCCCTCTCTCTGTAAAGTTCGTAAAGCCTATTTCTACTTTTATGAATGCCTACAGTAGCCCATTCACTAAACTTAGTTTTTGACCTAGAAATAGTTTTCATCTTAAAATGATTATTAAATTGATGAAGAATTACACCAAACAAATCTTTATAAATACTATTAGAATCATTATGCGAAAAGGATAACCCACAGAGATTACTCTGAACTTTATTTTTAAATAGTTCTAAACGATTGCAAGTTATGTGTCTGTATGTTATTGTCTGTGGTTCCTGATTAAAATCATTTAGAAAAGAAGCCTTTTGACCACTATGATCTGAATTAAAGCAGTTAAATATTTCCTTATCCAAACATTCACAATTACAAAAAATATTGTCTAAGCAGGTAGCACTTGTAACACCTATCCATGTAGGTTCAAAGAACAAATTACCTAAATTAAAAGATTTAAATAAACTTAAGATCTTAATAGTATTACCTATTTGACGTTTCTAGTAAGTTAACATTAAAGTCTCCACAGACAACAACATGCTTTTGAGTTTTACATGCTAATTTTAACACATTTTCCATAGTAGATTCAAATGTGCTGAAATCAGCTGATGGTGGTCTATAAACACAAATAATTATGTAATTTTCTAGTTCTATGCAAGAGATTTCTATAAGCCTCTCTATGGATAGCCTAACAATATCTTTCCTTTCTTTGGACTTAACGGTACTTTTAGCAATTATTAAAGAACCACCATGAATGGCGGATTTTCTAGCAAAAAAACTAACTAATTTGAAATTTATAAAATCAAAAATTAATTGATCCGGTCTAAGCCAATGTTCTGTAACACACATAATTTGAACATTTTCAGTATCTAAAAATAATCCTACTTCTAATTCTTTGCTGGAAAACCCTTGAATATTTTGGTGAATACGGTACGATACGGTAATATCAGTGTAGACTGTAGGTGTACCCTAAATTAAGTTATATTTGCCGTGTTGACACCGTGACCTTTATAGCTGAGGTAAGATAAGAAAAAAGTTTGTAAAATGAAACACCTGTTGAAAATGTGAGGTAATTAATGCGTGTATTTCTTCTATTTTATGTGACAGTTTTTTTTTTTTTACAAACAAACGTTCACGTTGGTAAGAATTATCTAAATCAAATCGTTTATTATTTTAAATCCGGACAACAAGGAGCTGAACTTGCGTGAGGGTTCCGTACGATTTTTATTAAGTTTTTCTGTATTTTGGAGATGAGGGCGGGAAGGTATTAAAAAACCGTTTATTTAAAAGTAAAAAATATGTAACACGTCCATGTTTAACTCACAAAAATTCATAAATGTACCAATTTTTAACTGTAATCGGTTTAGTACACTGAGAGTAAATTGACTGTGACAAACACACAGACAAAAGCCCTCCCATAAGGAATCCGTTTTTTTCATTCGGAAAATCGGAACCCTAAAAAGTTTACATTTAATTTAGTTTCTGTCAAACTGCATTTTAGATGTCAGAAATAGATGGCGCTGACAGCTGTCAAACTTTGATAAGTCGAAATACAACAGGGACAATAAAGACAGAACATTTAATTTAATTTCCCAAAAGATCCTAAGTATTATGATTATTACAATAATAATAACGTACACGTACCCCAAACCTTTAATTGGCAAGTACCAATAATAATAAAAAATAAAAAAAGTACGTATTAAATCTTGTTGTTCAGTTCATTAAAACAATGATTTACCTATTTTTATAGTATTTCTTCCATTTTGATAATTTCCACCGCATTCTGGAAAAACCGTCAATTCAAGAACATATCAAAACGTATGGCAACCCTATCAACAGGATAACAGTGTTAAAACAAAGTGAAACAGATTGCCTTTGCATTAGGAACCTGATTCCTTTTAATACAAAGTGTCAAATGGTATGAAAATTTACTTTGAGTTGCGTCCTTATTGTAATAATAATCATTCTATCATTCTAATCATTCTTAACAACTTTACCAGCGTCCAATTTGGGTAAATTTAGACTCTATTTCAAGCGTCATACGGTTGGAGTAAACTGAATTCTCAAGTATAGTAATTGTCATAGATACAGTATGTTCACAAATTGAGAAGTTCCTACTTAATGATAAATACGTCCCACGGAGAATACTCGTTGAGTACCAAAGACACGTTTTCAAGCCCATTTAACTAGGTAATTTGTGGAGTTGGCGTTGAATGCTATTTTAAACTTAGATCTCGGATCGCATGTCCCGAGACAGTTATGATGTAAGGTTAATTTAATCGAGTGGGTTGCAAACCGGAAGTTCAATTTTGTATTCGCAATTTGGAATACAGAATATTTACATATGTATGTTACGCAATACAGAAATATACCTCTAAGACCAGGAGTGTTATTCTCTCAAAAACAACGGACGGTCAGACGGACGAGCGAAATCGCAGCGGTGAGTTTATATAGTCCCGTCAGAGCGAACAAAACACATATTAGCGCGTGCATTTTCAATTAAGCAGCCTTATACGTTCGATAAATGAATTATGAATTATGAATTATTATGATCCATCGGCAGAAAGCATGCTGCTAAATTGAAAATGCACGCGCTAAAATATGTTTTGTTCGCACTGACGGGACTACTTAAACTCGGCGCTTGGACATTCATACTCGTTCGTCCGTTTGACCGTCGTTGTTGAGAGAATCACTATCCCGCCCCCTATTTCACCATTGTGACAATGACATGTGACAATTCGCTAAACATAGCAAAGTTAACACGCGGATACATCACTGGGTTTCATATTATTATAAGCTGCGCCTTGTACACTGAAATTTCATCTGTCACCTGTCGTTGTCAGTATGGTGAGAAAGGGGGCAGTTAACAATTAATGGCACGTGGTTATGACACTTTCTTACAGATCGCATCAGAGCCAAAAAATCGCTTTTTAAGTTTTGTAGGACTTTTATTTTTAAAAATACTAACTTTAACGTTAGTATCTAGGTTAATTATAAACGTGTGATAAAGTCAACTAGGTGAATAAAACGTTACGCAATCAACGTTTTAAATAAAAAAATATATCTCCGAATAAAATGTAAAAAAAATACGTGTTAAAGTCGAAAGTTCAAAGTTCCAATTTCTTTCAAACTCAAACACCAACTAAACTTACAACCAAAATGAACAAACTTTTTCTGTTACAAACTTATCAAAGCAAACTCTTTAATTTTGCTAAATAGAGACAGCCCTGGAAATCCTCTTTGAGTGAAATCTTTTCGTCGAGTCAGCCCTGTATATTCCAATTCGATGCTACGTTGACTTGCTCTCGCTTACTCCAGCCGTGTTAAAACGAGTCACAGCTAGTTTTGAAGAGGGTTTAAACCTGGAGACGATGGTGGCCAGTTTGCTGCCGTGAGAGATCGTCATTTGATATCGCAGCTACTAACTTTAATGCATTTTCAGCTGATAAGCGACACGCGAAGGAAGAAGCGGTTTGCTGAGAGCGTCCAAAAAGTTTGATTTAGATAATGGTTTCAGCCACTTTGCAATTGCGACTAAATCGTACTAATATTACAAATGCGAAAGTTTTGGTGTTTGTTTTTTACTCCTTCACGCTGCAACGGCTAAACGGTTTTAGATGAAATTTGGAATAGAGATAGCTTATATCTTGAATTAACACATTGGCTACTTTTCATACCGGAAAATTCAAAACTTCCCGAGGAAATAACTATACTTAGTCGAAATCTACGTGGATGAAGCTAGCAGGTACCATATATTTATAATGTTTTTTCCTACGGTTTAAAATTTTCTACTTTAATATAAAACTAGGGAGATGGCAGGATGCGCTGAACCAGTTTTGTAAAGGCGATTTAGAGAGGCCTGAGGGAACCTTTTGCCCAGCAGTGGGACAAATACACCTAGATAAAACCGGGCAAGAGCATGTCGGACCATGCTCAGTGTAGGGTTCCGAAGCCGTAACGACAAACACAAAAAACTATCTCAAAAATCAACATGTATGAAACAATTTTCTATTTAAAGTTATTTGGCGCTGTCTTAGATGATTTTTAGTAGGTATAAACCCGTTAATCGCCTGTATCTCAGGAACTAATCATGTCTACTTAGCCGTGATAGTTTTCCTTTAAAATTTTTTATATGCGCTTTCGTTGAAGATTTTTTTCAGATTTTTAGTACTTGTAGTTTTGGCTGTAAGGGGGGGGGGACACTTGACTCTAACAAAAAATAGCGCTTTAAAGCTTAATATTTCATAAACGGATCCCTTAATCGAAAAATTGTTGTTATAAACCCGCAATATTTTTGAAAGACCTATCCAACGACACCCCACACTATGGGGTAGGCAAGAAAAAAAAAAGACATCCTCACGTTACGTGTAGGGGCATTAAAAAAAAATATTTTTCAAAATTTTATTTTACCACTTTGTTGGCGTGATTAATATGTACATTCATGCCAAATTACAGCTCTCTAGTACTATGAGTCTCTGAGCTAGACTGGGGACGGACGGACGGACGGACGGACGGACATGGCGAAACTATAAGGGTTCCTAGTTTGACTACGGAACCCTAAAAAAGTATAAAAATATAAAACAAATTTACAAGAATAATATTGACGTTTATATTTTACCTTATTCTACCTTCCTTTGTAAGCAATTATGCGAAACTGTTTATTTATCGCTTCTTAACAATATATTGAAAGTAGTGACTCTGCACAAGTAATTAGAGACAAAAATCCTGTATACGTATATTTTTATAACAATTAAGAAGGTAGGTAACAGGGCTCTTTATAACATTATCACAATAATAATACATTAATAAAAAGGGTGTTTTTTATCTTAAGGAACTTTGTATCGTACGCACACAAGTGAATAAAAAAATATACAACACAATAAAAAAATCTAACGATCAGCAAAAAAAGTCTTCACTTACATTTAAAAAAATATGCAGATAGACAACAGGTTTTATCGCTCAATGCCGCTCTCTTCCAGATTTTAAAAGAGAGATGATAACTTAGAGATATTCTTTTTTAACCCTGTATTTGTTCAGTCCGTTTACGCGCAGCGCAGCCGATGAGGCATCTCAGCAATTTCCCGAGGGACGGAGAGGGATATAACTTTACATACAAATGTGCGAAGACGGTGCCTTTGTTGGGATTTTTGCACTAATAAAGGATACAGTGAAAGCCTGGTCCTCGATTGTGCCAGTTTAGCTTCCCACGGGTGTGTGGATCGTATAACTTTTTCGTGCATAAATTCGCATTTATTTTTGACCTTAGTCGCAAGTGCAAAGTGGCTGAAACCATTATCAAAATCAAACTTTTTGGGTGCTCCACTTCTTCCTTCGCGTGTCGCTTATCAGCTGAAAATGCATTAAAGTTAGTAGCCTATTTTATGGTCGTGTTTATCGATGTGGATAAACGTAAAACATCTGTCACTTTCTAACCAGTATGTGAGTGCGAGAGTGACGGATGCTTTATCCACCACGATGGTAAAATTACATCATGTTGCCAAGATTTATAAACTGAGACAAGTTGCGTTTCTGGGTTGACATATTCATCTAAATCTCGTCATTTCATCGAAATCCGTCCAGCCGTTGCAGCGTGAACGTGTAACAAACTAAGAAACAAACTTTTACATTTGTAATATAAGTAGAATTCTGTGAATACACGCACGTTCAATCCAATAGCGAAGTACTACGTTAAGAAGGAATTCATACGTTTTGTTTTAAACGCAATAACGTCACTATTCAAATAGTCATTTTAGTAATTTAGTGTCGCTGTTGAATTTAAAGTTCTGTTCGCATACATCTGATCCTGTTTTTTCTGTAACATTATATTAAAAAATAAATATCTCAAAATGTCAGATTCAAAACTCATGTAAGTACTTATAATTTTTCTCTCCGAAAGTTACCAAGCTTCTTTTCTATTTCAGGAACAAACAACCATTCTCACAACACACAGGTACTGTACATACATACATACATACATAAACTCACGCCTTTATTCCCAGAGTGGGGTAGGCAGAGCTACAGAATTACCAAAAACTCCAAAAACTTTCTGATAATTCTGTAATCACATTTTGCACACTTAGGCTAAGATGTTTACCAGTGTATTAGTGACAGGTTGCAAGCCCATCGCCTACTATACGCCTTTATTCCCTTAGCCGTCTCTTACGACATCCACGGGAAGACATGGAGTGGCACTATTCTAACCCGGCAACCACACGGGACGGGGTACGGGTACTGTACAGTCCGAGAAAAAAAAGGTTCGTCACTTTTCGACCCTATTTCAACCCCGTTAAGGTCTAAAAGTGACGAACCTAATTTAACCCTGACTACACAAAAGAAAAAACACCCTGTTTCTTGGACAGTCCGGTAAAAACCTACACATTCCTTCGCCATTTTCCTAATTGACTTACTACCAAATTCCCGAAGGACAATATTTGCCCGCGCGCAAACTTTCTCGCCATATTTCCTTGTTCCTATACAAACAAGAGAAATAATATTGACAGAGTACTTAGAAAACCGAGATTTGAGACGCCACTAGCTGAAGACATACTTTTGAAGGCCTTACGTTTAATTTCACTTTACGAGTGTTAACTAAATATTGTGAACCACTAGACTTGAATAGTGTCTCTGGAATCTGTTATGGCGTTTGATAAGTCACTACTAGTCGAGGAGCAAGGTGTGCCAACTCGAGCACCATATGTTGTTCCACAAACAAGGAAAGGACAATATTGGCCAAGTGCTTACAAGAGACCGTGAGTTGTGACGTCACTAACTGAAATATATTACCTCTTCGTGATTAAGAATTGTGATGCTGCCATAGTGGATTCGATTTTAAACTGTTACAGTGAAAACCATTTTCTTAATAGTTTTTCTATGAGACACGAGGGACAAATATACCGTCAATTGCGAGTACAAGCGTGGTAGCGATAACCGAACGTTATTAGGAACTGAAATTATTGTAAGTACGTAGATTTTACAGTGACATTATAAAACAAATCGAAAGAAATTCCAAACGCAATGTTACTGTGACACAGTTTTATGTTGAGTCAGGGCTCCGAATTTACATTATATCGAAATTTCAATTAAGACGCGTCAATCACTATCAAATCAATAGAATTAGACATTTCTAAAATGACATTCGAATTAGACCCAATGTAAAAAAATAATGGAGGACAATCACACAAAATATGACCTAGTCCCATACAATGATAAAAATACTTTTATAGAGAAATATATTCTTAAATAAATAGAAAACATCCAAGACTCAGGAACAAACATTCGCGCTCATCACTCAAATATTTGCCCTTACCGGGATTTGATCCTGGTTAGCTTCGTAGATAGGGTCACTACCAACTAGCCTCTCGTGTCGTGTAGGTGATCGATGAAGTTCGCTAAAAATAACCAGAAGTAGGCAGCAATCGTCGAGTCAATCAATTCCGTGAAATGAACTAGCTACGAGTAGGTACTCGCCATATTGCGGAAATACTACATTGTTGCCTAGGCGCGGAAAGTTAGGGTTTTCCTGACGAGGTGGTTAGCTGGCCGAGCAATAGCGAGGCCTGCTAAAATACGAGTCTGGAAATCCTCGTTTCCGCCGCGGCATACATAATGCTTTTCCCAAACATGTGAGGAAATAACACAAATACATAATTACAAGTATTTTTAAAAACCTATGACAAATTCGGAGAGAATGTTTGTTTGAAAACTACCGAGTATTAGTGAAGATAGTTTCAAGCACAACGCACCGCGCCGGCCGCCGGCCCACACTGCACCCACATTAAGTTGGGTGTGCGAGATTTTTTTCACGTTCCTTTGGATTTTGTATGCAATAGAGAGCACTTTTAATAAACAATATGGACATGGACGCAAAGTGTTTTCATATGGTTTTTTTTACTCCTAGGAGTAAAATGGGGCACTTTCCGTCCTTGTGTTTCTGAAAACCGTTGTTTCCGAGCATGTTTGAGAAAAGACCATTTTTTCTATTGCAGCTCGTACAACACTGATTGTAATAGTGACAGACCTTTTGGTGTTAAAGGTTTATTTTTCAGGTCTGGCCTATATTAGAACTATTTACCGTATTAAATAGAGCGAAGGCAATGTACTTACTTAAAGGAAAGGTTCCCGTATGAAATCCCTAATCGTCATTTGTCCTAATGCATCGTTTGTCCGAATTTTCATTTATCCTAAAGCCATTTTTATAATACAACCCTAACCTAACCGAACCGCAGATATAATATTGGAAAACTTAAAAAATTAGAGCAATTCGGACAAACGATGTGTTAGGACAAACGTTGTTAGGGATTCTAAAGGAAATAATGCCACAACAAAAGGAATCCTAATGTGGCTCTGCAGACTATGGCAATGCTTTTGTTCGTAACCTGTTTTTTAATACGAAATTAAAAAAACTTCGAATTTTATCGTTACGTCACAACACGCTGTATATAGCTCCGGATAACGACCTATAGTTTCGGTTGTAATCCGTAGGAAGAAGTTTCTGGAATGGCTACACAAACGTAAAATTGCTTCGACTGAATTCGAAAATGATTGCACTTTAGATTTATGTAGGCATTCGAGCAAAGCTATTCCGACTTTGGGGTAAATGCGTATTTTAAAGATTTTAAAGGAATATATCGTTTCAATACGATCTTTGCTTCCTTTTATAGAAATATAGGTACCTACATATATACATAGACATTAGCTCACGCCTTCATTCCAGGAGTGGGATAGGCAGAGCTACAGAATTACCAACGACTCTAAAAACTTGCAACCAATTCTGTAACCACATATTGCACAATTAGGGTAGTTAAGATGAAACTGTATATTAGTGCAAGGTTGCAGGATGTCGCCTTTTACCATATCGACGGGAAGACCTGGAGTGGCACTAAACCCGGCATCCACATGGGGGTAAAATAGGTACCTACCTAAACTACTATTAAAGGGTGCAAAGTACATTTACAATACCATTTTTTTCTTAAAAATTCAACAAATGACCTACTTACTCGTACCATTGTAGATAGTTTGTACCATTGATAGTATTTACATTCATAAATGATGTCAGGAAAACATCGCTATTTAGCGATAAAACCGCCTGTCGTATACCTATAATTTAAATTTACCCACTGTTCCGTGTTTTGTCTTTGTTTAGTGTTCAATAACGAGTATTTGTATGGTATTGTATGTAATATTTTAATAATTTTCCAAAAATTGTTGAAGAATATCGGATATCACGTATTATTATGCCCGTCGTCATACGTAAAAGACTGCATATAATGGTAACTTAATGGAAATCTGTAAATCCGCTAGCAGTTAAAATATAGTAAAATTTTTTTTTGGAAAAGACAAAACTACAAACCCCATCTGAATCGGTCCATCTATTTAGCAGCTACAATGCTACAGATAGACACACCGACACAAAAGTTAAATATATAGCGCCCTTTTGTCAGAGCTTAAAACTGCATCCAAATTCGCCTCCGCAAAATGCAGCTCCTCCGAAACAAGCCGCAAGCGTTAGCAACACCCGGGTGCATTGATTATGCATTAACTTGCGGCGTGGGATGCATTGTAACTGGCGGCTAGCTCGGGATTAAAAACTTCGTCCTGTCTCTCTTGTCTGGTTTATCATAAGCGGGGATCGACAAGGACTGAATTTTGTATGATTGGTGTTACGACTAAGACTAAAGAGTTATATGGAGTTTCGAAATAAATAGGGAATTGTATGTATGTATGAATGTAAAAACTTTATTGTACAAACAAGATAACAATTATAAAATAGACAAAAATATAACAGGGATGTACAAAGGCGAACTCTTCCAGTTAACCTTTGAGCGATTGAGAAATAATTAATTTACAACAAATAGCCAAATAAGTACAATGCTAAAAGTAATTTCTATAAACATCAATAGATAAAATACATAAAAATAATCTAATAAAATAAATAAATATACAAAATAAGCAGGAAAAAGAAAAAAAGAAGAAAGAAGAAGAAGTTTAAATTTTAGAGCATTTAAAAGAGTAGGTACTTGAATGAATTTAATTGAATATCAATGCCACAAACTGATTGAACTAAAAAGTATGTATATTAAAAAACCTGTGAGCAAAGACACCATGTATAATTAGTGTTGAACCTTTATATTGTTCGACTGGGTAAAACCATATTGCCTTTGACATGACGTCATCGTGTTGTTTTTAACATGGCCGCCATTACTGTCAAGTAAATAAGAGCTAGCGTAACGTTGACAATACGATAACAGATCAAGCGCAATGATTTCACCTAGCTCGAATATTATTACTATAATACCAGGGTATGGGGTTAGATTGATTCATTTTAAAAATAAATCTTCTGTAGCTCCCGCATTTAATCGTTAAATAAATTATTAAAAATATTATATTAGCGACTACTTATTTGGAGTAACTTAAAGCAGCTTGAGGCAGACTACGGTAGACGGCTTAAGTATTAGAAAAAAATAATTAAGCAGCCTCAAATCTTGTTTCTTAAAATGGGGCTACTTTGATTATCCTTGTGTTTATATCACAATATCAAAGTCACCCCTGAAGTATAAGTAAATATAAGTGTGTTCTATTTGCTGACGATATTTCCATAGTAATTCCATGTAAAAATATAAGTACATACAACGATGATATTAATAACTTAATAAAAAATGTAATAATATGGTTAGAATCTAATAATTTAAAAGTAAATCTTGATAAAACAAAATATATTCAATTTTTTAATCGAAAAGGAGGTCTTGACATTAACGTAGAATATGATAATACAATTATATCTGAATCTGATGAGCATAAATTTCTAGGTATAATATTAGATAATAATCTTTCATGGAGACCTCAAATTAATAAGAAATGTAAAATGATAAATAGTTTTGTGTATCCAATTCGGAGGCTTGCAGCAGTTGTCAATAAAGAAACAGCGCTGATAGCGTACCACGGCTATGTGGCATCAGTGCTTAGGTACGGACTCTTGCTGTGGGGTAACTCTTACGACATTGAAAGATTATTCATGAGCCAAAAAAAATGCATAAGGGCTATATGTAACAAGCCACCGCTTACATCATGCAAACAATTATTTGACGAATTAAAGGTACTCACTCTTCCATCACTATATATATTGGAAATGTGCAAATTTGTGAAATCAAACTTCAATTTGTTTACTCAGCTTAAAAATGTTTGTAAATTCAACACAAGGTATCCTCAAAAACTAGTACAGCAGAAAACTATGTCAAAATTACGGCAAAGAAATTGTTGTTGCATGGCTATTAAGATATACAATAATATTCCTGAAGAAATTAAAACATTGCCCTATAATAGATTAGTGAGTGCGCTATGTAAATGGTTGCTGGAAAAGAGATTTTATTGTGTTAAAGAATTCTTATCCTTAAAACATATTAATAACAAATAATGTGCACTATTACGCATGAAAACTAGAATTGTATTAATGATTTTTAAGATTTTTAGTAGAAGTAATTTTGAAGTTTTTTTTATTTTCTATACTAATACCTACATATTTGCATGCTGGTGTCGCCAGCGAGAGCGCTGTACTTTTTTATGTTAAAAAACCATTGTAACCGCTTCTCAAGTGAATAAATTTGATTTGATTTGATTTGATTTGATTTGATTTGAAGCATGCCAAAAATTAGGGGTTTTTTGTTTCGAAGTTTTTACATCCAAATTATCTGAAAATACTTCAACTTTCAACATTTTGGGCTCTCATAATGAAAATAATTTCGCGAAAGAGCTAAATAATAACTTAGCAATTCCACAAAATCGACGATTAAAAAAATTATCAAAGCTGCCCCGCGTTTCTAAAGTCACCCCATTTTACGTAATATTGTTTGCGTAAAATGCAATTTTCTGTATGAACTAAAATTATTTCGCCTAGTTGCTGCGTTTTGATGTGGGGAATACAAACACACAAACACACTCCCGCAATAATTATTAAAGTTAGTTTGTAGTTTAAGTTGATAATTATTTTCGACTTGTATAATGACATGGTTGCTGAAGTTAGAAGTTCAAAGTTAAATTGAAATAGTTTCGTAAACTATTCGTACTACGTAGTTTTGCGATCTAGTTTAATTAGTTCTCATTTGGCCTCATGTTTATTTCTTTTAACACCTTACTGTGATAAGAAGTAAACCTTAATACATTGTATAACCACCTAGGGTAAAGTCACTAGTGGTCGGCCTCTGCCTATACTTTGTATGAAGATACATTTCCCACTTGCACTCATTATAAGCTCGACTAATGGTCTCTGGTTGACCAATGGTGACTTTACCCTATGTACCTATAGAATGCGGATGCTTGCAATGTGACTTCATCCACGTATTAGTCCTTTTTGTTCTATGTTTTCTCCGGAACTCAAACTACCTATCTCCAAATTTCATCGAAATCTGTCCAGCGTTAAGCTGTGAAGTATAATACTAATAAAAAATTTGTGTTTTTCCTCTACTTACAATAAAGTAATTTTACGGCAGCTCTTTAAGTAAACTTTTGTTGTATTCTTTTTATCCAATACATATTAATATTTACCGTGACTGACAGACAAGTCACAGCTAAAAAACCATACTTACCGCCTGTTTCACAATCGACAAGCAAAGTATATTTGACAGATAAATTTAGCCCTTTCTCTTTCTTACACTTGAAAATTGACAAGGAGAGAGCTAACTTTAAATGACAGATAAATTTATTAGTCGATTTGGAAACAGGCCCTTAATGTAATTTCTGACAACTCGCTGTCAATTTAGTTTTCTGGACTCAATATTCAACCAAGTATATAACTATACAACTCTAATAGTTTCTGAAACGATAAATGCGCTTTCTTTTGTCTTTACCAATGCCATTTAAAAAAAACTAAACTAGACTAGCCCCGTCGATAATTGGCAATTAGTACCGTTGTCCAAACGGCTGCAGCGTCAGCTGACCTCGGCCAGGCGTTTCTGTGCCTCTAACTAAGCCTTTATTTACTAACCTTTGTGTAACTAATCTTACGATATTACAATTGAATTTGGGGATGTTATTATGCTGGTGTTATATGCCTTTTATTGCCTACACTTATTCGCCGCATTTTCATTTCATCGACAGCCATTACATTTTATTTACACGTGCAGAAGTTATAATTTTTTGACGGTCACAGATCTAATCTAAACCATGCTTAAAATAACCTAAAAACAATAAGGGTTTTCAGCAGAAATAAGCTTTCGATGAAATGATTATTAGGCGAAGTTGAACATTCTATGAAATGATACCATACACATAAACCTTTCTCTTGAATCATTAAATTTATTGCTGAAAACTGCAATTAAATCCGTTGAGTAGTTTAAAAAATCTAAGGGAAGAGACAGTGGAAGCGACTTCATTTTAAACTAACTATTTAAAGATTTCGAAGGTTTTCATACAAGTTTCATGATAATGAGTCGAGCCAATCAAGTGTTTTCATCCCTAAAACAAGCTGATATATGGTTCTCAATGTTTTTTGTAAAACAAAGTTACAAGTTTCGTTTTAGTGGAAAAATAAACTGCAGTTCAAAAAAAGCAACTGAAAGAATTACGAGAAACAAAACGAACGCTAAAACGCTTGAGGGCTTGACACTTGAGTTTTCCTCCGTGAAATACAGCTGCCGGCTCGGGAAAGAAAAACACACCTCCGTACTTAAGAGGGTACGGTAGTCGATGATTGCTATCATATCCATTCGACATTTAGGCGGGAATTTATGATTTGGGATGGGAAAATAATGGGTAAAAAATAAGGGTGCTCGTATGACTAATACATTTTTCTTACTTTGAGTGACCTCTCAATTTTGTGTGTAAAAAAATATGTAACGCTGCCTTTAACTAATAAGTAATAACACATTAAACGGTTATATAGGTAATTAGTCCAATTGCATCGTCGGTCCGAATTTGTGTTTATTCTAAAGCCATTTCCGCTTAAATTTTAAAACTTTTTAGTGTTGTTATATTATATTATATTACATCCCTAACCTAAACCTAAAAAGTTGCCTAACTCATCTAAAAACCAGATTAGGGCAAATGAAAATTCGAACAAACGATGTGTTAGAATTAGAACAAACGTTGTTAGGGATTCTAAGGGACACCAACATTAAACATGTTCTTTTCGAAATGGACTTAAATGCATTATCTTTATATATAAGCGCACTACAAACCTATATTAGTTAAAGTATGCTTTGTTGGTTTTCTGGTGGGTTTTTCAAGCATAAATTAGAACTTTTTGATCCGCAAGAGAATATTATACTCTTTAGCTAAGCAATCGTCTTCGCGTGTAATATCCATGCGTGTAATTGCTTTCGTAAGACCATGGTGATTGTCTTAAACTCAACATTGGTGGAGTACACATTATTAAAACCAGGAGTGAAAGCCATTCATTTAGAAAAATATACATAAATTAGTAATTGTGCTTTTATGAATAAAATAAATAATTTGCAAACAATAGGCAGCTTCACAATAATCTAACTTCAGTATTGTCGCCAATCAGTACGCTTTTGTAAACTAAAATAGATACATAACTAAGTATATGACTATATGTACCACAAAATAAAATCCGTGGTACGGTGACGGCACCAATGATGGATTTTTTTAGCTGACAGGCACCAGTAATGGACACTTTACTCTTAATTCAAACTTCATACGGTCCTAAATTAGTGCCTTGTCCATTACTGGTTTCATCACCCTACGTACGAGTATAACTATTAGACCTAAACGTACCGTACTCTAAATTTAAATCTGAACGAAATAAAAAGTACTTTCCATGACAAAAAGGCACTTTGGATAAAAGTCCAGACGTTGCGCATATTTTAACGGAACCTAATGCATTGTCCCAGGCCTTTTACATAAGAATCGCAATATCCTTGTACGTTCGCAGTGTTGCCAGCGTTGCCGTTCCTTATTTGAATAAATTCTGTTATTTTTGAAAAATTGCTTCGAATTCAAATCGTCCGACGCTTGTGTTTTGTTTTAAAAGGTAAACGTCGGTTTTAAATGCAAACCTGCAGAATCTATTTTTAGTATTTAGCAGGTTTGCATTCTATATTTATTTTATCTAGGTACTAATTCTTTAACATAGAATTATCAGCACTGCACTCTAAACCGACGGAAAGATAAGTAAGTAGGTACAGTTAAAAAACTTTAGCATGTAGTATGTCAAATTACAAATTAAGAATGTTGAACGGTCTACACACACACACGTGTTTCTAGAGGGAGTTTACTTAGGTTTTTATCTGTATACGTATTTGAATTAACTTTTTAGGTAGGTATAGTTAAATGGTCCTGATATCCGTGTTACACGCGGAACCGTAGCTCCGTGATCTTAGCACCGGCGGTGCTAAGTTCCCGAACTACACGATCACACCAAGATACGTATCCGTGTCTGCGTTCGGCTACGTATCTGCGGATCTCGGCTCCGGCTCCGCTCCGCACGGTTATTGAATGAAAGCTTGTCGAACGGAGCCTTATTAGATATGTGATATGTGTTCTAGTTTATTTTATATTTATATTTTGTATAATGACTCATTAAATCAATTTTAAATGCAAAAGCAAAGAAACTGAAATCAAAAACACGACTATCGCATTACATTCGGAGGTCTTAAAGACACACATAAAATCTTCATTAAACGTCACGGTCACGGGCGGATCGGATCTACGTGTAAATAAGAAACGTATCTCCGTGTAACACGGAGCTACGTATCTTAATTACACGTAGCCGAATTTCACGTGTCGAACGGGCCGGATCTCCGTTGCCGTGTTACTCGGTAACGGAGATTCGGCTACGGGTACACGAAACACGGACACGACCAGGAGCCGTAGTATAGTTCTTTCACTGTGCCTGGTAGCTATTAAAAGAGTTCAGAATGTAACAAACTGCAACGGGACGTCTGAAAAAGTCACGTTCTGATAATAATGCACATTCTGTCTTTCCCTGCGTTTAAGGAACTCATAAGTAAAATATTCGTAGTGGAGAATTATAGTCAGAAAAATGGACAAGTTTTACAAATAGACTCAAACTGAATAGGTCAAAAAACAAAAATCTTGGAACGAGTATTGACTACTTAGATCACTTGTAACAGAAAACAATAGTATTTTTTTTTGGATCCTCTATGGAATTCCTAATCGTTATTTGTCCTAATGCATCGTTTGTCCGAATTTTCGTTTATCCTAAAGCCATATCCGCTTAAATTTTAAAACTTTTTAGTGTTGTTATATTATTATTACAACCTTTGCCTAGCCGAACCGCAGATATAATTACAAAACTTAATTAGTTGCCTGACTCATCTCATAACCAGTAAAGTTTAGGGCAAATGAAAATTCGGACAAATGATGTGTTAGGACAAATTTTATTAGGAATTCTGAGGGACACCCATTTATTTCCATGGATTGAGTAAAAAAAATGTACCTATCCCTAATCAAAGTCGCTTAAAGTATAACTCAATTAAATTGAGGGCCGTGGAAGATTTAGTAGCACGTGGATTAACTCGACTTCCATCTCACTGAAATAACTTCGAATATGCCTTTCTTAGATTGTCGAAATTAAATTCGTTGATTATCCAGTAGCTTCCATGCAAATTTTATTCAAATATCCGTCGAAATTGTACTGTTAATAAAAAAAAGTTAGCAAAGCCTTTTACGACATTAATATTCATCCGCAATTGACTGGGGATTAAATTAACAAGGCCTAGTTAATGAACTTCTTTTAATGCAAAGATACTGGGAAAGAGGGTCTACTTAATTTGGCCAAAATGTTTTTGGTCAAATGTAAAATCCTGAGCTTTGACACATTTTCCTGCTCAACTACGAGTACGCGTGAATTTATTTACTTCTTATTGTATGTTTATACTCATTGTTTTGTATAATGCTAGGTTACGTTTTATAATTGTATATTTAAAAAAAACGACTGACTGTTGAGTTTCTTTCTGGTCTCTTGCGAAGCGCTAGTAGGTTGTTGACGTGTAAAAGTGTCCGTGCGGCTTACTTACTAAATAAACATCTTTTATCTTTTTTTATCTTTTGTATCATTTCCCAAAAAAGTTGTTTCCCGTCGCAGTTGATTTATTTTTTATGTAGTCACAAGGTGTAACCTGACCTAATATACCTAGCAAGCGGTTTCGATATACCGGATATAAAACCAAAACAATACAATGCTTTTTGGGAAATGAAAATTTGGGAAATTATACATTTGACCAAAATCATTTTGGCTAAACGTCAGGATCCCTGTGATAGACTGTAACAGCCTGAGCTTGTCTTTAGCGAGTAGTAATCAACAGATAACTATTATTAAATAGACAAAAACTCTCGACAAATAACAAATTAGCTTCTACCCGCGTCGATTATCGTTATTCCGTTAGACACTTTGAAATTTTTCAGGATAAAAAGTAGCATGTTAATCCAGTGTCTAAGATACTTCCATTCCAAATTTCATCCAAATCCAGTCCAGCCGTTACAGCGTGTAGGAGTAACAAACTAACACACACATATGCACACACACGTATGCGCATACATACATACGTACGCAAATCTTTAGTTTGGTAGTGACTCGCTGTCTTCGAAGCTAGCGGGCAAATAATTGTGTGATGAGCGGGAGTACCAGTTTTTTGTGAGTCTTCGATGTTTTCTATGTAGTTAAGTATTAACAACTTAACTCACTATGTAATTAGCAAGGGGCGGAATTTTCATAGCAAAAATCAAACTTCAAGGGATTGACCATTATGTTTTATCGACAGTTATCGATTTTATCGAATCTCTTCGCATGTTACCGACTTTCTGTAACATTTAACCTTTTCAATAAACGACTTGCATCTCCTTATTTAAATAAATACGTCAATGTCATATAAGACATTGATTTCGCTTAAGTTTTCATGTTATTATTAAGTTCCCGGGTCACTAAAATGATTTATCCTAAATGAAAAACGATAAATAAATATCCTTATGATATATTGCTGTGTGTTATTGAAAGCAGCAGTATCACAAACCTCAATGTCGTGCTAAGTGACAATCAATCATCGATTGTCGATAAAACGCAATTCAAATTCAAATAAATTCAAATATTTTTAAATCACATTATAAATCCATAATGGTTAGATACAATAACTTTAATCTAGTGTTAGTATACTTAAATGACTACTCTATTCTAATATGCACACAAACAAAAACTAATAACCCGTGTGGTTGCCGGGTTAGAATAGTGCCACTCCATATCTTCCCGTGGATGTCGTAAGAGACGGCTAAGGGAATAAAGGCGTATAGTACTGTTAGGCGATGGGCTTGCAACCTGTCACTAATACACTGGTAAACATCTTAGCCTAAAAGTGCAAAATGTGGTTACAGAATTATTAACAAGTTTTTAGAGTTGTTGGTAATTCTGTAGCTCTGCCTACCCCACTCTGGGAATAAAGGCGTGAGTTTATGTATGTATATATGTATGTACAAAAACTATATCACATTTTTCGTGGCGGTGCGGTGTCGCGACAGGTGCATGCAGCTGAACGCACCGTTCAAACAACGGCAAATACCAGCGCTGGGCCAGCATGCTTAGTATGCCGTTCGCGCTGCCGCGGCCGCGGTGGAAGAGTGAAGCTACGTGCTTCCTCATGATGGCAAAAAAGCAGTCCGTATGAGCGTCAGCAACCATTCCTGTGGCACTACAATAGTCAATCCCTCTTGACGTTTGATTTTTGCTTTGCAAATTCGGCCGTTGATAATTAGTACAAGCCTAGAACTAATTTCAGCCCTAGGTTAATTGGTGTGAGATTATCCCCTGGTATTTATAGTTTACCGACGCTTACTTTCAGAACTGATATCTCATAAACATATCTCATTTACATAAAACCTAGCTTAAATCCATCCAATATGCAATATGGTTTCGACTAGTAGAACAGCGGATCTATTCTACTTCGTCTTTATCTTTACTATGTATCGTGTTGTTAACTACATGATAGCTCTTAACAACGACAGTAAAGGCCGAGTCGTAAACAATACGATTGCAATAAGGGTAAAAAGCAGAGTAGCCAGGTCGTTACAGCGGGCGATGCGCGGCGGTGAGCGTAAAAAACGAATGCATAGAAATCCCATCATCACCTAGCGCTGCGTGCGGTGAGTTGTGGCATGCATGTTTCATACATCTCTATGTATTTGTTTTTCGCTGAACCGCAAAGTAGGCGGTTAGTATAAAATTGAGACCGGACGGCTTTACACGACATGGCAAAGCAATTCAGTTTACGGGGAGACAGTGGCCTTACACAAGATGCTTTACGAGAAAGATATCGGCTTCGAAAATATAAAGCAAATGTAAAATGTAAATTGAATGTAAGCTGCCAGACGGTCGCGTCGAGTGCTTATGTCAATTCCATACAATTTGTAAGTTTCCAAATTTTTTATACTTGTAAAGTTTTGTGGAATAATGGCATCCCTAATTTCACCACCATGACAATGACAGGTGACATGTGACATTTCAGTGTACATGGCGCAGCT
Organism: Acleris laterana; assembly: GCA_963966035.1. Taxonomy (NCBI): domain Eukaryota; kingdom Metazoa; phylum Arthropoda; class Insecta; order Lepidoptera; family Tortricidae; genus Acleris; species Acleris laterana. Next base: position 14,426,661 of record OZ014456.1, read on the forward strand.
TATATGAAACCCAGAGATGTATCAGGGTGTTAACTTTCCAATGTATACCGAACACAGTTTAGATACGCAGTTTTACTGAAAGTCATAATAGAGCTTAACTTTTTTCTTCATTCCTGATTTTCAGGGTTCCGTACCTAAAGGTTTCCAACAGGTCCCTATTATTATTCAAAAATCAAAATATTTATTCAGTAAATTTGTCACATGAGGGCTCTTTTACACGTCGGTAATATAGAATGAATCTACTAGCGCTTCGGACAAGACCATCATTGCGGAGAAGAAGCGCCGCAAGAAACTCCAGAAGAAGGTCATAATGTTCATCCATAAAAACATAATAATACTTAAAACTAAATTGTATTCAGTAATACCAAGGTAATAAAATAAAGTAATAATTAATAAATTCATAAAACTAGCAAAAATAAAATTATTACAAACGTAAGGTCAATTAACATTAACCTAAAAAGAAATACTACGAGGACAACACGACGATGACTATTTAACCCTAAGCTATACCATCCCTCCGTTTGTCTTATCTTTAAAAAGCTCTATAGGTGTCCTACTGGGCGATAAATAACTAAGTCCGTAGTAGCTTATAAACACCTATTTAATGTCAAATCACAAAAGGGTACGTTAGCACAAGCAGAAGAGTCAAGAGCACAAGCACAGCGAAGAGAGTCCACAGTTTGGGCACAGACAAAAGGGGAGATAATTAAAACTAAAGATTAACAAGCGCCGCGTGTCGCGTAAGCGTTGCGTGACCAGATCGGGAGGCAAACGGACATGCGTTCCGAGTCGCGTTCATTACTGGACTGGCGCGAGGCGCGCGGCGGCCGGCGCGGGCGCTGGGCGCTCGCATGTAACGGGATTTTGACCGACGACGGCGATGAGAGGTCGTGTGTTTGGCGCGGCCGCCACATCACTCCCCCGCTGAGACCGTGCCTGCTACGGTCGATAGTAATCAGGAAACCGTACTACTCTTCCACTTCGCGTCCTTCTTATAGCGAGCTCTGGTATTGGTGGTGGGCAAGGCTGATTAGGAGTAGCCGGGGCACTGGAGATGTTAGGCTCTTTAACAATGAAGGCCGGCTTTAACCTGTCAATCGAGACGGTGCTCGTTTTCCCATTAATATCTAGCTTGAACGTCTTGGGTCCCCTTTCTATAACCTTGTAGGGACCGGTATAAGGTGGATCTAAAGATCTTTTTGTGTGACCTTGACGCAAGAAAACGAAGTCAGCCGTGACCAAGGCCTTTGGTATATAGAAATACTTCTGCGCCGCCGTGTGATGACTGGCGGGAACTGGTGCGAGCTTTGCTATGTGGTGGTGTAGGCGTGCAATGAAATCCGCGTAGTCAACCGTTCCGCTGGCAGAAGGGGCAAAAAACTCTCCGGGAAGGCGTAGTGGCTCACCGTATACCAGTTCTGCCGATGAAGCGTTGACATCGTTCTTCCAGGCGGTGCGGATACCAAGTAGCACCAATGGCAGTACGTCAGACCAACGCGTGCTAGCGTGGCACATAATGGCACCTTTTAATTGACGGTGTAGCCGCTCGACCATGCCATTACATGCTGGATGGTACGCAGTTGTTGGGCGATGCTCAGCGCCCAGGATGCTCGACATTTGGTTGAACAGCTGGGACTCAAATTGCTTGCCTCGGTCCGTTGTTATTTTGGTAGGGCAACCAAAACGTGCAACCCAGCCACCAATGAAGGCGCGGGCACACGTCTCGGCTGTAATGTCAGGCAGCGGGTACGCCTCAGGCCAGCGCGTGAAGCGGTCGATGACTGTGAGGCAGTACCTGAAATCATTAGAAATGGGTAAAGGCCCTACGATGTCCATATGGACATGGGAAAAGCGATGTGTAGGAGTAGGGAAATGTGAGATAGGAGAGGTGACATGGCGTGAGATCTTACTCTTTTGGCACTCAGCGCATTCTCTAGCCCATTGGCGACAGTCCCGTTTAATATTACTCCAAACAAATCGTTGTGTAATTAGTTTGACAGTGGCTTTTATTCCCGGGTGACTCAACTTGTGTAAGGTGTCAAAAACGGTGCGTCTAAATGGCTCAGTAATAAATGGCCTTGATTTGGACGCAGATACGTCGCAGTATATTTGACAATCACCACCTGGCATCTTTACTTTCTTAAGATTCAATGCTGTGTCATTATTCAATAGTTCGCGTAATTCACTATCTTCTCCTTGAGACTGTGCGAGGGCTTGATAGTTGATGGGTTCACCGATAGATTCTATTCTTGAAAGTGCGTCAGCCACGACGTTATCCTTTCCTGGTACATATCGAATGTCCGTACTAAATTGGGAGATGAAGTCGAGGTATCGGAATTGTCTTGGCGAACAATTATCTCTTCTAGATGCGAAAGCAAATGTAAGCGGCTTATGGTCCGTGAAGATGACAAAGGGTTTGGCTTCTACCATGTGGCGGAAATATCTAATTGCATTGTAAATAGCCAGTAACTCCCGATCGTACGGGCTGTACTTCTTCTGGGCGGGCTTCAGAGGACGGGAGAAGAATGCTAGAGGTTCCCAGTCGCCCTTTTCTACCCGCTGCTGCAGCACTGCCCCAATAGATGCGTCCGATGCGTCGGTGTGAATTGCCAACTCGTAAGTAGGATTGGGATGCGCTAACATGGTGGCTTGCGACAAGGCTTCTTTGCATGACCTGAAGGCATCTAGCATTCCTTTAGTAAATGTAACTTCTTGGGATGGTTTTTTCTTAGGCCCAGAGAGCAGGATATTAAGTGGTGCTTGCATGGATGATGCGTCTTTTACGAAGCGTCTATAAAAATTAAACATTCCAAGGAATCTCCTTAACTCCTTGATGTTTTTAGGTACTGGATAACCTAAAACTGCTTGAACCTTGTCCTGTAGAGGCTTGATTCCACTAGGGGTCACTTCATGGCCGAGAAAGGTTATTTTAGTCTGCCCAAACTCGCATTTTGCAGTGTTGATCAAGATTCCATAATCTGTTAAGCGTTGAAATAACCCATGTAGGTGCCGCCGATGTTCCTCTTCATTAGCCGAGAATATTAAGATATCATCCAGGTACCCATAACAATAATCTAGGCCCCGCAGCGCTTCATCTATAAATCGTTGAAATGTTTGTGCCGCGTTGCGGAGGCCGAAGGTCATGAAAGGAAATTGGAATAAACCGAAGGGAGTAATTATAGCCGTCTTCGGTATATCATCAGGAAAAACCGGTATCTGATTGTAGGCTTTCACTAAATCGATTTTAGAGAAGATATTGCTTCCAGCTAACTGATGCGTAAAGTCTTGAATGTGCCTTATTGGGTACTCGTCGGGGATCGTGCGTGCGTTGAGGGCGCGGTAGTCACCGCATGGCCGCCAACCGTCGTCTTTTTTCTTAGCAAGATGGAGCGGAGACGACCATGAGCTCTCTGACCTACATGCAGTACCGCTGTCCAACATGTCATTAAATTCCTTTTGAGCAATCTTCATGCGGTCCGGCGGGAGGCGTCGAGGACGGCTGGTAACGGGCGGTCCCGGCGTAGTACGAATATGATGCTCAGTATTATGTTTCGGCATGGCTGGATTTCCAGCAGGACGAGTAATGTGGGGATATTCCCGTAATATAATATGATAACATGTATCTCCTGCCACTGCCTTTATGGAAGTAATGTTTTCCATCGACTTTTTCGCTGGCACTTGCACGCATATGTTAGTCAGGCCGTCTATAAGGCGGTGGTTTCTACAATCTACGATCAAGTTGTAGAACGACAGAAAATCCACGCCAATAATGGGTTTTGATACATCCGCCACGACAAATTTCCATGTTAAATTACGACGTAATCCCAGATTCAGCTGTAATTGCACTAGACCATACGTCGCAATTATACTACCATTAGCTGCATACAACTGATAATTTGTCTTCGTGCGTTGCTCCTTTAACGCAGAGCGTGGATATACGCACAAGTCAGACCCAGTGTCGATGAGAAAATTCATTTTTGAATACTGGTCAGTCATGTACAGGCGGCCTGAAGTCGCATGGCAGTCGTTAGCCGCTAATGCCGGCTGCCGATGAAGTTTTCCGACTGACTGCACGGCATAGTACATCTGGTAGATTTATCACCGAATCTATTGTGATACCAGCACATTGTAGTATCGTACGGCCTTGACGAAGCACGTTTTCGGCTGCTTGATCGATGTTCATGCTTACCCTTATTATTAAACCGAGAACGCGAGCGCGATGTGTGAGGCTGTGAGTGTACCTGCGTTTTTAATGCCGCAATCTCTTTGGTTAATTCTGCCATTTGTTTCGCGATTTCTGTTACATAAGTGCTCTCGCCTACAGCACAAACTTGCGGCGCCGGCGGTACTATGTCATGCACCTTATCGGCTAATTCAGCTAGCTCGTCTAAACTTAACTTGGCTTGAGACGCTATCACGGTTTGCAAATTCGGTGGTAACCGAGAAGTCTACACAGTCTTTAAAAAATCCTCGGTTACTGACGATCCTGCCAGTGCACGGAGGTGCCTTAAGAACTGTGAAGGTTTTCTGTCTCCGAGCTCTTCGTGTTTTATTAACTGCAATATTTTCTTGTCCTGCGACGCGGACAATCGGGTAATCAGTTCGGTTTTTAATTTTATGTATTTATTTTCATCGGGCGGCTTTTGTATGACATCTTTAACAGCGACCACATATTGATGTTCCAGCTGACCGACCACGTAATGAAATTTTGTATGATCTCCTTTAACTCCAGCCAACGCGAACTGGCTCTCCATCTGGGCAAACCATAAAGCGGGTTCTTCCGGCCAAAATGGTGGCGTGCGCACTCCGACTTTGAACAACGTTCCAGAATCTTCGCTCACGCCCGCGCCCGGTTTATCTTCTCCACCCGCGTCTAAAGACATAGCAACGGTAAACTAGTAACTTGCACTCGCGAATAATGTTCAGTATTCGGGGTCACCAATATAGGTGTCCTACTGGGCGATAAATAACTAAGTCCGTAGTAGCTTATAAACACCTATTTAATGTCAAATCACAAAAGGGTACGTTAGCACAAGCAGAAGAGTCAAGAGCACAAGCACAGCGAAGAGAGTCCACAGTTTGGGCACAGACAAAAGGGGAGATAATTAAAACTAAAGATTAACAAGCGCCGCGTGTCGCGTAAGCGTTGCGTGACCAGATCGGGAGGCAAACGGACATGCGTTCCGAGTCGCGTTCATTACTGGACTGGCGCGAGGCGCGCGGCGGCCGGCGCGGGCGCTGGGCGCTCGCATGTAACGGGATTTTGACCGACGACGGCGATGAGAGGTCGTGTGTTTGGCGCGGCCGCCACAAGCTCTATCTGATAAACCGATAAATAGCAGGAAAACAAAAGCATAAACGAAAATACTTAATTTAAATTATATTAAGTTTAACAATAAATCAGTACAGAATTTAATGTTAAGTATTCTAAAGTATTTCAAAAGTTCACTCATTAAAATTAATGATGGTCTCTTGACGTAAATCGTTGACGAAAATCTCCAAAAGCCGAAATAACTTAACTTGTCGACGAGTTTGAATTATACATGAGCTTGTTTACAAACGACATTTTCTTTACTGGTATTGGAACAGACGTATCAGCAAAACTTTTTCTGTTATCATAGAACATAGAGGGTCTACCAAAACTGATGTTATTTTAGAGTTCGGAGTTTACGCTGAGAGAAAAGGACAAGGGTCTTCGAAACGCATAATGTTTATTTCACATAATGTATCATTTCGCATAAAATCGTTTGTCCTAAAACGGTTTTTAAATAAGGGTTTTATTTTAATTCTTATATTGATTAACTTAACCTAATCAACACAATAGACGTTTATAAAATTCTGCAATGTCAGCATAAAAAGATATTATGTGAAATGATACATTACGCAAAAAAAATGCAATTCAAAGGGGTCCCAAAGGACAAAGCTATATAACTGCTATAGGTCTGTCCTTTACGCTCGCTGTAAAATGAACTGCATACCCATGTCATAAGAACCCCCTCAACTGTGTATTTTTCAACCAATAAAGTTTCTGTGAGATCTAATCATCACTAAGGTTGACACTTGTCACTGTCATAATATTATTGCGAAGGGGAAATCGACCTTGTTGTACCATGACGTGCAAATTAACTTCAACCGTAGGGTGGTAGACCACATTTTTAACCGACTGCACATATTTCAATATTATCATGTATGTTACTCGACTCCTCAATCGATTTTAATGATTCTTTTTTCATGTGTTAGTTTAAATTTCGTCAAGACACGGGATCCATAAAAAGTCAACGGAACTCATTAATAATTTGGATTTTATTGTAAACCCGTCAGATTATAGTACAAGCAACATCTTAGGGCGGATTCGATTGCTGGAATTAAGACTTAGGGCCGTATTAATAAACTAATCTCAACTCTAATGCGTCGAGATGCGTCAAAAATTACAGTGTTCTATGGTTTGATGTTTACTTTGACGTATCTTGTGACGGGCGTCTCAGACAAGATGAGTTTATTAATACGGGCTTTAATCCGAGTGTATACAAATTTGGCGAATTTAGGTATAAGACCTTATTACAGTTTGGTCGAATACAACCTTAGGGTGTGCATTCTCAATTTGGCAGCTTAACCGTAATTAGGCTTGCCAATGTAGTTAACGATGATTAGAAAATTACCCACAATAGTGCAAGTCACGCCGGCGATCATTTTGCTTAATATCCCCTCCTCCTTGCCTTGTTCGACGAGCAAAAAGACCATTAACTCTCTTCTCATTAGGCTCTTATTCATAAAGTTATAGAGCCAATTAAGACTTGTGAAATATTAAATTGATTTCTTGAGAGTTGGTAGCGATTTTAATTTCCTTTTACCAATTACCAACAAACAAGACAATAGTGGTTTTCAATACAGTCAAGAGTAAAAATAAATAACTCACAAAAATATGAGCACATAGGCCTTATTGCCGTATTAATAAGACTTTGGGGTGATATTTACAGCTATACGAGTATGCCCTTGACTGTACCTACTTACTGCAACGCTGGTTCTCTGTATTAACTGGTATGCTACGTCGATGACTTTGGATGAGAAATTCTGAGCATAGCCTTTTCCAAAACTAGCTGGGAGTAACAATTTGTGGAACAGATACAATTACCGTACTCGTTAGGGAGTCGAATGCTCTGTCCCTTGTACTCTAAAAGAGTACTTGCGAGGTCTGCGAGGGACAGAGCTTCGACTCGATAAGGGTACAGCTCAGCAAGGGTACAGTAAGTTTCCACGTTACAAAATCATGTACTTATGTTTACGGTTCCCTATTCATAAGCATTTTATTCGTTATGGCGCACTATTAGTTATTCGAATAAAGTTAGAGTTTACTTTAGTCTCTCGATTCATCTTTACTTAAAAATAACAGCATTATACATTATTACATACATACATACATAAACTCACGCCTTTATTCCCAGAGTGGGGTAGGCAGAGCTACAGAATTACCAACAACTCTAAAAACTTGTTGATAATTCTGTACTTAACCACATTTTGCACACTTAGGCTAAGATGTTTACCAGTGTATTAGTGACAGGTTGCAAGCCCATCGCCTAACAGTACTATACGCCTTTATTCCCTTAGCCGTCTCTTACGACATCCACGGGAAGACATGGAGTGGCACTATTCTAACCCGGCAACCACACGGGTAACATTATTGTATACAAAAAATAGACACTGGTAAACATCTTAACCTGATTGTGTAAAATGTGGTTACAGAAATATCAACAAGTTTTTAGAGTTGTTGGTAATTCTGGTAGCTCTGCCTACCCCATGTATGTATGTATATGTAGAAAGAAAGTAATACGTCATTCTTTAACCAGTAACAACATTACCCTTTTTCCATTTTTGCGAAACATGCCTTATTTGAAGGATGTCATTTGCTGTCACGAATCCATCTTCATTGCAAGTTGTTTGTGTTTGATGTTTGCCAAAATTAAAATCAAAAAGATGTCAGATTTGTGAAGTAAATGATAAATGGCTCGTATTATACGGTAGACGTTTCAGTGATCTGTCAGACCTTTCCTACTTTGCGACATCTTCCTTTATCAGCTTTCGGAAATGAAAGATTGATTTTGGAATGGTTTGAAGATGAGCTTTTCGCCTCGATTATTTTACGTAATATTCCTTTGTTTTTGTTATCTTGTTCATTGCGCAGATAATAAAATATCAGGGGATGAAATTTTCAATTATTTCACATAGATAGTCCCAAACTAAACTAATACTAAATAGAAAAGGGATACATACTTTTATTCTCGCATTTGTTTTCTTTAAACTTACTCGTAATTTGATAGGTTAGTTAAGTTATTTTATTTTATTTAGTCATCTATAAATTTTTTATAGGTTAGTTTTTTATTCTGTAATAAAACATAATTTAGTGTTTTCAATTTTGGGTAGGTAGGTATTTCAAAAATTACTTACTTGTTTAAAATAGAAATATCGATTTTTGGACCCCGCGTAATATTAGCAACATGGTCGTTTTTTGCTTCATTATGTACCTACAGTCAAAGTCATAACGTCGTTTCCATAACGTCAAAAATATCTACACGCCTCTATACCTCTAACAATAACGTTTGTGTACCCCAAATCAACTTCGATTTCCACGATGTTTAATTATGTTATACTTATTATTTTGTACCCTAAAACGTGGTTAAAAGGGATTAAGAGGTGAGTAGGGACACAATCTAAAATGAAGCATATGTTACTAATTATAAGTCTGAAATTATTTCCAATAGACGCAACGTGATTGTCCATTTAACTCTTGTTCTTATTTGTAACAAGTTATGATTTATTATAGGTTGTGTCCGTACTCACACCTTAATTCCTACTCACCCCGTTTTACGGTAGTTAATAAAAAAAATCGGATAAATCGGACCAAGTTCAAGGGGCGAGAAACGTTATCGTATTTTGTTTAGTTTTTTTAACTTCACAATCCTGATAAAACATTCAAAAATAACTTGGCAGAAAAAACATTATCGTTGCGATAAATCGAGCAATTTTTTTCAAGTGGCAATCACCACATTAAGCAGCAACGATTGGATTGAAATTGGGTCATGTTGCCAATACACTGAACAGCGTCCTCATTTTTAGGGATCCCTATCAGAAGGGCAGCTATTACACGAAATCTTTTTTTAATGGCTATCGGTAAAAAATTAAATATACAAGAAAACAACTTGTCAAGCGTGAATTGGATGGTACGGAACCACATTTCACCAGTTTTCCAAAATGATTCTGGCCAAGCTATTACCCCCACCAAATACTCTTCCAATATAGGGGGTCACTACTTAGTGACCAAAACCACTTCCCAGCTCATTTAGCGTACCTACGCCCTAGTCACAGTATATTTATATAGCTAAAGCAGACAAGAAACTAGACCTACATTTCGAGATAAATACCTAGTCTCAAATTGAGCGTAAGGGCTGTACTCTAAATTTTAGTACGAAATCCTTGTTGGAGACCACAGAGATTCCCAGATATCGATTTTGTAAGCAATCAATCGAATAACTAAAAAGTTCAAGATGGCGGCCAGTTTTCCTCATTCTGTCAACGGATTCCTTGTTGGAGACCGTAAATATGCCCAGATATCGATTTTGGAAGCAATCAGTCGAATAACTAAAAAGTTCAAGACAGTGAAATCGTTGTTGGAGACTACAGAGATCCCCCAGATATCGATTTTCGAAGCAATCAGTCGAATAATAAAAAAAAACATGGTGGCTTTTTTTTTATTCTGTGAACGGATTCGTTGTTGGATATACAGATCCCCAGATATCAATATTGGAAGCAATCCGTCGATTAACTAAAAGAAAGAAGAAATAATATAAAATGCAAAGGAAACCATTTATCTACGCGACACTCGAGTCTTACAGCACTGCCAAGTCCGCTTAGCGGTCTCATAGGGGCGTGCGTCTGTGTGAGTGCGTCGGTTCGAGCATTTGTTCGTAGTTTCTTTACTGCTTTAGCTATATTTATACTGTGCCCTAGTGCTGTAACGCTCGGGTCAAACCTAATCACCAAGCAGTGTGCCCCGAATGGCTTAGTCGTGTACCGCTGACACTATAGGGGGTCAGTTTAATACACGACCTGGGAACCGGGCACGGAATGTATTTATCGAATCGCGCCTCCAACACTCCCGTACAAACCGCAAGGCTTAAATTACAGCCAATCTCGTATAACCTTGTTAGTACTAGAGTTAATTTATATAGAGTAACTATCATCTGCCCGGGAGTTCGTCCGTGTATAATTAGTTATTCGGTCATCCAATGTGGCAGCGGATTTTGATTATCGTTATTCCCTTGGGAACTTCAAAATTTTCTCCATTGCAAATTTTGTGCAAATTGGTCCAGCCGTTGCAGCGTGAAGGTTTAACTAAGGCTGTTTCCACTTCGCTCATTGAATACAAAACGGACACATTCTAAAATAATTTGCTCTTGCATTGAAAATCTTATAGGAGCAGCTTATAATTTTAAAATGCAACACTGATTTTGGATTGTGTCTGTTTTGTATTCAATGAACGACTTGTTCAAGATCTTTGTCCAATGTGTAGTTACGTCTCACAGTTTGTTAAAAAAAATGTGAGATGCAATGCACATTGGACAAAGATCTTGGACAAGTGGAATACCACCTTAACACACACACACAAACTGTCGCATTTATAATATTATTAGGATAATAAAATAGTATGATAAGCCTGGATAGCTACTCTGGTAGATTCAATCTATATTACCGACGTATAAAAGAGCCCTCATGTGGCTTATTTACTGTTTTTTTTTTAATTTTGCTAACCTTATCTTAATAATATTATAAATGAGAAAGTTTGTTTGGATGTTTGTTACTAAATCACGCTTCAACCACTGAACAGATTGGGGTGAAACTTGGCACACATATAGTTCAGGTTCTGGAATAGGACATAGGATAGTTATTGTCCCGTTAAGTTTAAAGTTCCCAAGGGAATAACGATAATCGAAATGTACGCGGACAAAGTCGCGGGCAGAAGCTATTATACATGTGAAAGTAACTTTGTCGAATTGTTACGCTCTCGCGGCTTAACCGCTGAACCGATTCTAATGAAAATTGATATGGAGATAGCTTGAAACCCGAGAAAACCACAGGGTACTTTTATCTGCGAGAAACGATAAACGACTTCTACGCGGAAGGAGTCGCCGGCAATCGCTAGTACTTAAGATTTGGCCCTTTTCCAGTACGTTCCGATTTGGTTCGAAAAAGTACGCGTAGGCGCTTCCGACCCTTCCACTCACTTTAGGTCTGTATATCTCTTTCGTCAGTGTAATTTCATCCATCATTTACAAACGCATGCCGATTTCAATCTTAGTCACTACATCTTTTAATCCACATTTCTCTCTGAGGCCCTGGTCAAGATGCATTACGCTTACTAGCGTTTCTATTCGTTTCGTTTTTAAACCAATCGCGTCACTGGTAGATCACGTGACTTTTCGTACCACGTGATCCACCGCTTGCTACGCTTGCTAGTGTAATGCATCTTCTCTTTATGGTACTTTCATACTGTGGTGGGAAATGCGTTTTAAAAATCAATGCATATTCCCTATTAAACAATGTATTAATTAGTCCCTGGAGTTTAATTCGTCTCCCGGACAGTTCCACTAACCGCAGTACAGAACCTCAGCCAGCCAGCCAATACGGATAATATTTTAATGACACTAATCAGTGTACACAGCGGGCATCATTTATGGTAATGGATTGCAGTAGATACTAATTTATTCGACATCGTTCTGCCCTCGCTTTGCTTCATTTTAGTTAGACAAGTAAAACAAACAAAGACAACAGTTCTAAAATAGACAAAAAGATAGTAGGGATTGAAGGGATCTTTTCCAGTGTACACAGTGGGCATAATTTATGCTAATTGATTCCAGTAGACAGACTAATTTATTTGACAATATCGTTCTGCCCTTTCTTCGCTTCCGTTTAGAGAAATAAAAATTGCCTTTATCTCGAACATTATATTTATATGTTAACACTGTATTGTACAAGCAAAGACAAGAGTTATAGAATAGTCAAAAAGATAGTAGGGATGTGAACGCCAACTCATCCCTTGAAGGGATCCCTTCCAGTTAACAGTTTGAGCGATTGAGAAATAATTAATGACAACGCAGCGAAATAAGTACAACACTAAAAAAAGGCTGTTAATATCAATAAATATGTATCATGTATATTTACAGGGCGTCCCACGGCTATGCAACATGAAGGGGAAGGACCTTAAATAATGTAGTTGTAGGATTTTGCTTTATGAAGACATTATTTTATTTTTAAAAGTAAGTAAGACTGCATTCAAAGATTATTGAAAAACTGTTTGCCTCACCTGGGAATCGAACAGACCAAATATGAAAATAAAAACTTTCTGTAATTTTATGATCCCAGTCAAAAGGGTAACTGATAAGAAATAATTCCCTCCTAGTAACATTGTATCTAAAAATAAAGGAACATTGTGAAATTTTACATTCAAGTTACTAGAAAATTTATTAGTATGTAAAATACAAGCAAAACCTGAAGATTTAAATAAAAAATTGAATGCAATATTATTTACTTTTAAAAATAAAATAAAGTTTCTAAATAGCAAAGTCTCCTACGGACCATATTTAAGGTACTTTCCCTTCATGTGGCATAGCCGCGGGACACCCTGTATATAATATTGGCATGTTTTCCTGCTGAACTACGCATGCTATTTGATATTATACTTATCATTTAAAAATATAATTTAATATTCATGGTTTTGCCAAGTAGAATAAAGCCTGGTTAGAATAAAATCCACATCAAACAAATTCATAATCATTTTGATATTAAAACGCTAAGCCTCAGATTATTTTTAAGCAATTTTTAATATCCCATCGTCCGCTTAAAAGCATTCCTTTCGATAAAAATCCGATAAAAGGGCTGACATGAAACACTTTAGCGTAAAAATAATTGGTTTTCTATCTAAAGAGGTCTTATCCTATCTCAGCTTAATAGTTTCTTGTGACAGCTATTGTGTAGTGAATTGACGATAAAAAGCAAAAGAAAAGGTTGAATAGAATACATGACTACCCAGCTCAGCCAAATAACAGTATCTCACATAAAACTCCTGCACCAATCACAACCTTAGTAAATAGGTGATAGGATTGAATCTACTTTGACAATTGAATCTGAGATATTGTTTATTGGTTTAGGATGGCAGATGAATCAAGAGGATTAAATTGCTTTTATCTTTATAATATGTTTAGAAACGTTAAGCAAATGTCTTATATAAAGAAACTTGTATCTGTGGTTGTACTTTAATGTTATCATTAGATGTCTTTAAAGTATCGGTTGTCGATGTAGTTGCATCTTAATGTTCACTTTAAAGTATCGTTGACCTATGCTTTAATGTGATCATTGAGATACAGGGCAATTACAGATACTGGTTTTTCACATATTGTAGAAAACTTATGATATACATGTAGATAACGTTATGTATGCTACTATACGTATAATTAGGCATTAAAACACTCGTGTGATCTTATTATGCATCGCAAACCTCGAAGTCGCGGTGGCACGAATAAAATTTTGCTAGGGACTTCCACGCGATATTATTTCATCGATAAATTGGACTTTCTTATGACAATAGTTATGTTATGACTATGAGATGATGTATGTTATTAATATGCAACTTGCAATACCTATTAAACTGTATCATTTATACAGTATAAAGATTGAAGTCCGTAAAGGTCGATTAAGGAAGATAACGGTTTTCATACTTTATGGATGTAGGTATAGGTAGACGTGGCGTTGACATAATATGACAATCTTGTCAGAGAATCGATGGAATTAATTTTATGCGTAAAATGCCACCTAGAAAACAGTGTCGTGAAAATTTATTACGTTCTTGGCTAAAAAACTCTCCGGATTTACGCATACGTGGATCTAAGATATTTTGTACTAAATGTGAGATAAGCCTCGTAGCTAAGAAATATAATGTCAAGAAGCATTTGAATAGTGAAACACACATTAAAGGCACCCACATGAAAAATCGATCGTTTTATATGGAATTAACAAAATTCTTGGTAACATTGACGGGTAGTAATCATCACATTTTAGTTAATTTTCAATTATTCTGTAGGTAAACTTTACAGCTAATATGAAGTTTCACTTCCAAATAAGCATTCAGTTAGTCAGTATTCGATAAATTTTATATCGGAAGGAAGTCCCTAGTTAATTGACGTTATTGCCACCGCGACTTCGAGGTTTGTGCATCAGTCACATAACTAATATACAGTCATCATAATACGCGATCTGTCACTTTAAGGTTGAATTCCGTTTACGGTAAACAGCTATAATTATATCGAACTTCACTTCATCGATTGTATTTCGTACAATTTTATTTCATCGAACGCTATTTTCTGCTGAAACCGTAGGTAAGGTTAAATTAGACTGGAAACAAACAAAAAAAAATAACGGCAAGAAGTAACATTAGATGAAATGAAAATTCTACGTAATGATGGGTTTGTTGTTTTTTTTTTTGATAAAATAATAGTTACCCTCCGTTTCAACGTCATAAAAACATAAGTTGAAAAGTCTATCAATATGAAGAGTAGACTTGAACTATATGTTGACGACGGCTATACGTTTAGTCTATAGTTGGTAGTGACCCTGCCTACGAAGCTGGCAATCCCGGGTTCGAATCCCTGAAAGGGCAAATATTTGTGTGGTGACACTCAGAAGATCCATATTCATCCTAGCTTAAATAGGTTCAGATTTTATACCCTTTTGCAAGTTTTACGTTACGTTTTTATACATAAAAACCTCTCTATTGATAAAAACAGCATTAAAATCCGTTGCGTAGTTTGAAATATCTAAGCGTACATATAGAGGGACAGACAGCGGGAAGCGACTTTGTTTCATACTATGTAGAGATTTATTGAGTTATTTAGTAATAGCTTCTGCCCGCGACTCCGTCCGCGTGGAACTCGTTTATATCGTAGCTCCATACAAATTTTAACCCCCCATTTCACCGCCTTAGGGGATGATTTTTGGGAAAAAAACTATCCTATGTCCTTTCCCAGGATTCAAACTATCTTTGCACCAAATTTCACCTAAATCGGTTCAGCGGTTTAAGCGTGAAGAGGGAACAGACAGACAGACACACTTTCGCATTTATAATATTGGTATGGATTATGTACTATCAGCCCAATGGAACCCTGACCCACCATAGAACGGTGTCACAGTGACATTATAAAACAATTTCTTTGACACTTCTTATGACTTGAATCATAACGTCTCTGTGACACAGTTCTATGGTGGGTCAAGGTTCCAATGGTCTGATAGTACTCGTACCTATTTAACTAGAATCGTACTACTACATTTTGCAATTTTCTGTTATAAGTTTGACCGCAATATGTGTGTGTGTCTGTCTGTGGCACCGTAACTCTTAACCGGGTGAACCGATTTGGATGCAGTTTCTTGAAAACAGGTTTTCTAGCGGTGGTTCTTATTTAGCTTTATTTGATAAAAAATCTCTGAAAGAAGAGGTTACCGTTATTTGTGGAGTTTTATGGATGCAATTATTTAATTATGTTATTCGAAGGGATTAATATCCAGCTAAAATCGATTGTAACCACCACATACAATAAAATGTATGATTAACTAGCTGGTCATTTACCGACGCACGTGTACCTGCTATTTTGTATTCCGTGTCCGTGTGGAAGTGTAAACAATAGTGTGCCCCAACAATAGACTATCAGTCTGTCCATCTACTGTTTTGATCTCTAATTGTGTTTGAATAACAGAACTGAATTTTGCTTGTTTGTTATTACTTCATATTAAAAAAAAAACTTCGATATGAAACTAAAAAAAAGTTAAATTACGTTAATATCCGCTTTAGATAATCATAATCTTAGGTACTAAGACTATTGAATCCTGTTCTGTTTCCATATTATACTAGGTGACACTTAAGACGTAATACAAAATGTCATTTCCCGAATCTACTCATGATTACAATCAACTACGAGTATTAATATGGGACCAACTTCGAAAACGTAAACACAAAATCGACGTCTCCATACAAATTGTGAAACCAGCTGATTGCTTTTAGTATGGGAGATTATATTTTTTTCTACCGATTTCGATATTAGTCCCATAGTAAAAGTTGATCGTACTGATGAGTAGATCTAGAAAATAAAATGTTGTATTACGTCTTAGGTGTCACCCTGTATGTTTGCACCATGATCTGTCCGAGCGATGCATGACACATAAGGTCAAACGTTAAAACTAAATCGATTATCATAAACCCTCAAATCAAACTCAATCGCAAAGCTATAACGTCTGTTCAATGCAGAGCATGGAATCCATTTCCCTATCAAACCGCACTAGATGCACATGCAGTACCATAATCAGCCTGTATGTATGCGCATATATTATTTCTATTCAGAAAACAAATTTAAATACTGCTGCGTTGATCGTTGTTAGTGAATTTACGACGGGTTTTAAAATAGTAGTTTATGCAACTGTTGCATAATGAGAAGCCTTAAAACACGAGTGTGGTTTTTTGAAACGAGCGTTTAGTGAGTTCTTCGTGGACGTAGGCACGGGCAGAAGCCAGTGTTTTATATGTTTGTGCATTTAATTGAAATTCAAATTCAAAATTATTTATTTCAGGTTTCCCCATAGAATAGATAGTAAGGTTCCTTATTGCATATATTAGTAGACTACATTTACATATCAACTTTAATATTGGCAAAAAAAAACTCTTTATTTTATTTAGTACGGGTATGTGTGTATTTATGTAAACACCTCATTGTAAGAATAAAAACCAAAACGTTTCAATTAGTATAAAAAAACCGGGCAAGAGCATGTCGGACCATGCTCAGTGTAGGGTTCCGAAGCCGTAACGACAAACACAAAAAACTATCTCAAAATTCAACATGTATGAACCAATTTTCTATTTAAAGTTATTTGGCGCTGTCTTAGATGATTTTTATTTATTTATTTATTTATTTATTTATTTTAATGGAACAGTAACAAATTACAAACTGACACTTTTTATAAACTATTACACAATTATACAAGATAATGTTTGCAATTTAATAACAACTGTCCAACAACAACTGTCTGTGAAACAATTTTTAGTAGGTAAGGTATAAACCCGTTAGTCGCCTGTATCTCAGGAACTAATTAAGTCTACTAAGTAATGATTGGTGGTGGTTGCCGGGTTAGAATAGTGCCACTCCATATCTTCCCGTGGATGTCGTAAGAGACGGCTAAGGGAATAAAGGCGTATAGTACTGTTAGGCGATGGGCTTGCAACCTGTCACTAATACACTGGTAAACATCTTAGCCTAAAAGTGCAAAATGTGGTTACAGAATTATTAACAAGTTTTTAGAGTTGTTTGTAATTCTGTAGCTCTGCCTACCCCACTCTGGGAATAAAGGCGTGAGTTTATGTATGTATGTATGTAAGTAATGATTCTTTTTCTTATAAATTCGTATATAATATCTCAAACAAGAGCCAAGCTTTTAAGTGTGAGATCAGTATACCTACCTATGTAGGTAGTTAGGTATCTAAACTGCTTCAAACCGACTTTAAATTACCATAAAAGTTTAATCTTTTATAAAGTAATTAATAGAAATTGAAAGAAATCAAGGGCCAGTAAATAGAATTTTAAGTTTTCCAAACGATACTCGACTCAAATCAATAATCTAATCGATTATTTGTAAACTTTCAGATCGCAAATCGCAAACTTGTAGGTAGCATTTCGGGGCACGTCCGAACAGCATCTAGGCGCTCGCGCCTATGAGCGCGGCTGTCGCTCGACTTGTTACTTGCACAGTTCGACTCCCCCCGCGCGTGCAGCCCCCCCCCCCCGTTAACAATTTTTCTATCAAAGTTATCATAGGCGATTTTGATAGGTATAAACACTTTAGTCGCCTGTATCTCAGGAACTAATCATGTCTACTTAGCCGTGATAGTTTTCCTTTAAAATTCGTTATATGCGCTTTCGTTGAAGATATTTTTCAGATTTTTAGTATTTGTAGTTTTGGCTGTAGGGGGGGGGGACACTTGACTCTAACAAAAAATAGCGCTTTAAAGCTTAATATTTCATAAACGGATCCCTTAATCGAAAAATTGTTGTCATAAACCCGCAATATTTTTGAAAGACCTATCCAACGACACCCCGCACTATGGGGTAGGCAAGAAAAAAAAAAGGCATCCCCACGTTACGTGTAGGGGAGGTGCATTAAAAAAATATATTTTTCAAAATTTTATTTTACCACTTTGTTGGCGTAACTAATATGTATATTCATGCCAAATTACAGCTTTCTAGTACTATGAGTCTCTGAGCTAGACTGGGGACGGACGGACGGACGGACATGGCGAAACTATAAGGGTTCCTAGTTTGACTACGGAACCCTAAAAAGGTTGTACAAAGGCGCACTTAACCCTTAAAGGGATCTGCTCCAGCTAAGCATTTAGGAAAACAAAAACCTAAACAATAAAATCAGTAAAAATAAAATATTACATGTAAATATCTACATACTTAAACTTACATAAAACTACAATATACTCGTATTTAGAAGACAGTTAATTTGTCCTAACTACCCATAGTTTAAAGTGTCGTATCTTAGTAACTACAAGTAACTATAAATAAATTGTAATGCCTTTAATCTTGTTGTCTTATCTTGAATTTAAATCAAAAGCACTTGAAACCGACGTACATGCACATGAAGAGGTTAATGAATGTAGAGGAAGCGTGGTTGCCGGATTAGAATAGTGCCACTCCAAGTCTTCCCGTGGATGTCGTAAAAGCCGACTAAGGTAATAAAGGCGTGTAGTACTGTTAGGCGATGGGCTTGCAACCTGTCACTAATACACTGGTAAACATCTTCGCCTAAGTGTGCAAAATGTGGTTACAGAATTATCAAAAAGTTTTTAGAGTTGTTGGAAATTCTGTAGCTCTGCCTACCCCACTCTGGGAATAAAGGCGTGAGTTTATGTTTTATGTGTTTTAGGAAGCGAAAGTTGTATGTTTAGACCGGTGCACCTGGCGTTCCATAGTCTCTGCCTCATTGGGAGACAGGTGTGAACGTATGTATGTATGTGTATGAGTAATTTAACAATACAACTTTGCTGTACAACCCAAAGTTAGGATATTAACATCAAACCTATAAATACTATAGAGTTTTCGTTATTTTATGGAATTGGCAGACCCCGTTCCACCATTAAGGTCAAAAACCCTCCTTTTTTAAAGCCTCTACATTGCAATATAATACAAACAACACTGTTCATTGCACACCATTGTTACAATTTGAAACAAATAATAACACGGTTATGTAACATTGTAAAGACCAGTGGGGTTATTATGACGTATCTGTGCAATTCATTTTAAGCTGAGAGAAAAAGATAGAGTTATGTTAATGCTATAGCTCCGTCATTTACGCTCACCGTAAAATGAACT
Source organism: Acleris laterana (assembly GCA_963966035.1). NCBI lineage: Eukaryota > Metazoa > Arthropoda > Insecta > Lepidoptera > Tortricidae > Acleris > Acleris laterana. The sequence goes on from OZ014456.1 coordinate 14,446,121, forward strand.
GCATAGCTATGTCATAATAACCCCCCAGGAATCCAAAAATAGCGGATACCCGACCTTTTGCAATGTAAAATTTTAATGTAGAATTTCACTGAACTATTTCATTTTATAGCGGACTTTTATCTAGCAATTTAATAAACCTCGCTTCGATATCTCATTGCCAAGATCCCTATTTTTATCGTATTATTAACTTGACAATAAAGGCTCGTAAATACGATTGCAATACGGGAAAAACAAAGTGAAATAAGCCCTGAGGTTCCATTCTACTCGGTTCAATACGCTGGGAACCTTCCGTCGTTGGATACCATATTCGCAAAACATAATATTCTGAAAAATATCATAAAAGCAAAACATCATATTCGCAAATCATCATAGTAGCAAGACATCACATCAGCAAAACTTAACTATTATTAAGACATGAGTTAGATATTTATACCTATATCTCGGTAGTTTGGCCCTCCGGGCCTGATACAAATCTAACATAACCTAAACCTACCTAATGATTTTATAACAAAACCAGACTATTTGTAAATATAATGTTTTGCGAATATCGTGTTTTGCTAGTATGATGTTATGCGTATATGATGTTTTGCGAGTACCTATGATGTTATGCGTATATGATGTTTTGCTAGTATGTTTTTTTTCCGAATGTCATATTCTGTAAAGTAATCGGCTGGGAATACGTGTACTGTAAAATAGTTCTATCTCGCTTCAAAAATAGCTCCACTTTTACAAATCATATTGCCACTTGTAATCCATTCTAATATTATAAATGCGAAAGTGTGTATATCTGTCTGTCTGTCTGTTACCTCTTCACGCTTAAACCGCTGAACCAACTTAGGTGAGTCCTGGGATAGGACATAGGATAGTTTTTTCCCAAAAATGTAAGCTTGTCCAAAAATAGTCTTTTTTTGGACAAGCTTTCATTGCCGACTGTACTTTTTTTTGCATAGTCGTCATCTACTTGTCAATATGATTCTAACAAGCCCTAACACGAAGGGTTTATCATGTGTAATTTAGGAGTTCCTATGGCCACCCTGAGTCTCCATCATGACACCAGCTCGACGGTAATATATTGTATTGTCAACAAAACTAAAGGCGTATGCAAATTTTCAGCTTCATCGGAAATCGGGAAGGTGGTCAAAATTAACTTGCAAGATTTGGCCCTTACATACACTTAGGCCCGTATTAATAAACTAATCTCAACTCTAATGCTCGTCTCGAGATGTGTCAAAAATGACAGTGTTCTATGGTTCGACGTTTACTTTGACGTATCTTGTGACGCGCATCTCAGCCAAGATGGGTTTGTTAATACAGCCCTAACATACATTGCAAGTTAAATAAAAACTTGTAAAAATAGGTAAATTGTAAGTCGTCCCATACTATTCATTTATTTATTACCCTGTCCTTACTAACCTACGTAATAAAAACCTTGTCGGTTGTTTCGGCCCTTGCGGGGCTTCGGAAGCCGTATCATATCTGTGCCGCTCTAGTAGTCGGAGCCCTAATCTCGCGATTATCCAAGGTTCGGGTGTCAGGTTTATAATAACGCTTAGGTGTATGAACGTTTTTATTGGGGGTACTAATCTTTCAGGTCAGAGAGGGTAGACAAGATGCGTACCGCTAACGTAAACGATGATCGAAAACCAACAAAATGTAAGGAATTTAAGTCGAGGCAAGTTGACGTTGCGCCAATCCTATACATTCCAGATAACGATAGCGATCTTGTCTAAGGCCACTGTAACGATAGAGACGCACGGAGCGACAAGTGAGAAAAACAACTTGTGCTAGCCGTACCAGGAAGATTTTTATGACATAGGTAGCAATGCAGTTCAGTTTATGCTGAGAGAAAAGGACAGACCTATATAACTGCTATAACTCTGCCCTTTACGCTAGCCGTTAAATGAACTATGTCATAATAACCCCCCAGAGGGCCTGGCCAAGATGCACTACGTTAACTAGCGTTTCTATTCATTTCGTTTTTAACCAATCGCGTCACTGGTAGATGACGTGATATAAAAAATCACGTGATATACCAGTGACGCGATTGGTTAAAAACGAAACGAATACAAACGCTAGTTAGCGTAATGCATCTTGGCAAGGGCCTCGGGTCAGGGAAGATAGAAAAGATGCTTAACGCTAACGTAAACGATTCTCGAAAACGATTCTCGAAAACTGTCAAAATGTATAAAATCTACATAAGCGCTCGCAGTGACCATCCGGCAGCTTACTTCAATCCATCCGGCAGCTTGCTTCTTTTCGATAACGGTAACGTTCTCGCAATGATTTTCGTCTAGGGTTACAGAGTGCTTGATGGAATTGCATGATGAAGTGTTAGATTTATAACGGTACATTGCGATGGTTTAAAACAAACGACGTGCGGGCAAAGGACAAGTTCTTAGGTCTTTTTTATTGATAATTTGCTTTTGACTAACTCTTGACCTTGGAGGAGGAAGTCGAAGATGAAGCGAATTGCTGGTTTTCTGAGACGACGCTAGCGGTAGCTACTGGCTGAAAGATTTCGTGTTGTAGCTTCGGTGCAGCTGTCCAGCAACGAGTACAACTTATGTTGGGTTAAACAGAACCAAGCTGTTTTGTCACCTCAATGAATAGTTCTAAGTTTTTTATCATTGCTAGCAACCTGCCCTTGTCCCTGCCCTTTTAGGTGGTCCGAAATAATATAAAAACTTTTTTTTTAATTCTTGGTTATCCTAACTGTTTAACTAACTTACGTTATACTAACTTCTGCTAATGACTTTGTTCGCGTGGATTCACCTACAAAAACAGTATTTTTTCCGAAATAAAAAGTAGCCTATATTTATAGTATCAGCTAGCTTTATTCCGAATTTAATGCATTGTCGTTAAGCCGTTTCAGAGTAATATACACACTGATACAAACTTTCGCATGTTATAAAAAGAACGTGTGACAAAAATACCCAAAAAAAAACAACCCCAGTAAGCTGTCATCTCAGTCATGTAACTTCTATGATAAGTGTATTTTTGTTACAAGTATTAAAAATGATTAGTGTAATGTGATAGTAGGTACCTGAAAGAATATAAAAGATAAAAAATATAAAAGATGTTTATTCAGTAAGTAGGCCGCACGGGCACTTTTAGATGTCAATAATCTACCAGCGCTTCGCAAGAGACCACTGCTGAGAAGAAACGCCGCAAGAAACTCAACAGCCAGTCGTTTTTTAAATATACAATTATAAAACTTAACCTAGCATTATACACCCTGACATCTAAAATGTACGTACCATGTTTAAGCAAATAAATTATTATTATTATTATTATTACAAAACAATGAGTATAACATACACTAAGAAGTAAATAAATTCACGCGTAGTTGAGCAGGAAAAAGTGACAAAACTCAGGATTTTCACCAGAACTAATTAGTAGTATTAGAAAAATAAAAATTATAAAGTGAACTCAACGATGATGGTGCAAGACAACTACAAAGAAAAATAGTGGATAGACTAGTAGTATAACATGTAATTATCGGTCTCTGATCAAAGTGGTCCCTGTTACCGAGAACTGCCATGGAATTTTCAAACGTGAGCGAGCTTGTTAAAAATTTATGAACGGGTGAAAGTTTTAGCTGGTAAAGCTTTGCCCTGCGGCTTTAATAAGCTTTAAAGTTTAGTGGATAGATGAGGCGTTGAAACTATTGTAAAGTTGTTCTTCAACGGTTAAATAAATAATTAATTTTGAGACAAAGTATCTTTGTACCTAGTGCTTAATTCTATACTATTTTAAACTTTTAATCCATCATTACCTACTGTAATATTGCACATTATCACCCGACTCTTGTTTCAGTATAGATTTATTTTGAACACGTTAATATTTTGGAGGTATAGTGTAATTCAACACATTTCTACGTTATCAAGGATAAGGTGTCAAGGCTTAGAATTACCAATTATAGCTATTTAAATCCAAGAGAGGCAAAGCTGGCAAACCACAACGTAGCGGTCTTTGCCAGTATCATTAAAACTTTAATTACTCCTAAACTTTATAATAACACGAGTTAAATCTTTAGTCTGGACCAGTAAAGAAGACACTTTCTTATGCCTTAATATTTACGTCAAGTTCTGGAACACCCTGTATAAGCAGACAGAAAGGCAAATAATTCTTATTATGATATAGAATAAAGCTCGTAGTCGACAGCACTAAATTAACTCAAACGAAGTAAAGCAAAATTTACTTTGTTTTAATTTATTAAAACAAACGAAGAAAATAAATTACTGCACTGGAAAAAACTGTCATCTTTAAATAGAACGTTGCTCTATAAAACTGCACGTTATATCTCTCAAAAAACCTCAATCTTAATTTAATTGACGTCTTTAAGAATAAAAACTTGCGTCCTTTAGGTCTTAGCAATGTTATGAGCACGGTCAACCAAAAAAGTGGTTTACTTCTTCTACACTAAGGTTAAATTTCAATTGCACGTCACAAAAAATGAGATCGATTCCTTTGTCAGTAAGAAAGATAGCGATGTCGACATGTTTATTTGACAGAATTATGTGTCAAAATTGAAACACAGTGCGATAGCTGTTAGAAGGCGCTTCGGTTTTGTACTTGTCTCTCACTCGCTCTAATACGCTCTTATAAGGAGTGAGTGAGAGAGAAGTACATACCCGAAGCACCCCAAGTGCTCACAGACTGGTACCACTATTTGGCCAGTTATACAATCGACCTTATAAATAGCTGCATAATTTAGTGCTTTGTCACTTTAACGTCGTGTTCAAACTGCTTCATTAATCTGTTAAAGAATTTAAAGCGACAAGGTACAAAAGTGTGCAGCTGCTTACAAGGCCGACTATAGATACAGCTAGCCTAGCCAAGTAGCAAACGCCGGTAAAGTTCTATTTTCTATCGACTGGAAATGTATGGAGTTGACGTAACGTTGACGAGATCTGTCATCAGTCCCCGTAATATGGTCGCCTTTACCGCTGTAGATAGCATTCGTCACTCTCAGACATACCTACCTATTGTGTCAAACCCTTTTTACTACCAACTAGCATGAAACATCACATACTGTAAGTCAAAACATGTATGTTTAACATTAAGACTCGTAACTCGACTCTACCGTATAAATATTGAACACCCGGTATTCAAGAAAAAAAATATTTCCCTTCCACTCTATACAAAGAACAGGTATTTTGTCTCACCTAATTCCGATCACAGATAAAACCAAGACCTTTGTAACATTTCGACATTGCAAAAAATTTACGTTAATCCTTTACATTTTGTCGATTTTCGAAAATCGCTAAGTGTTATGCATCTTCGCTAAACCCCCAAATAATACTACTACTATAAATATTTACGAGTATAAAGGGTATTAGGTCAGAATACTCAGAACTCGGAACGCAAGTGCATTTCCTCCAGTAATTTATCACTAATAAGAACGTCCGTCGAAGAAGCGAAGGCAATTAAAACGATGCACGCTGGCCAATTCGCTCGCCGTTTGATAAAGAAACTCACATTTCGATATGTGAATTAGCCACACCCATTTTTGACGAAAATACGTAAAATTTTACCGACTAAAGAGAGTTCAAAAAAATAGGACCGCTTTCTTCCGTGGTTTAAGGAAACGCAATAATAAATTATGTCTCTAATAAGTTGTTTCTAGCCGTCCGTTTTGTCACCAAATGTATTAGATAAATTTCTTGGCAACAAAAATGTCAAAACTCTATACATTATTTGGGTACATAACATCTGAAATTTCTTGTCCAGAATAATCATTTTTCTCCAAAATGTTAAAAAAAGTCGGAGTTTCAGTAATATTCCTTTGCAATTATTCAGACTGTAAAACTGTTTAATTGCATGTGCACGTCCGAACCAAATTAATTGGCAACGATATATTGTTAACGTTTCTGCGCTCCCGAATCCGAATGAGACTAAAGGGTGACGCAATCGTGTATTAAACGCTCCGGAACTGAATATCCTTTGTGATTCATTCCGATTAAATCATAAAAATGTATATTAGGTACTCACTCAGTTTCATTGTTCTCGAAGACGACGTGACCTTGAGCCGGCTCGTACTGGATACCACTTTTAGCAGTGCCATCTTCCGTCCAGTATGGCATGCGCACCTTGCCACGGGCACCGGCGGTTCTCGCAACCTTAAGGTCATAAGTCCCCACCGATTCCGTCAGCTCAAAGTCCCTTTGGGGGAACGAGAACACACCCGAATGGTCATCGTCAAGAATCACAACAGTTGCGGTAGACGGGGAAGCCAGACTGGCTCCTTTAGCTGAAACCAGACGCACAAAGAAGTGTTCGTCTTCTTCGAAAACATCGTCGTCGATCACTTGGACTGAAAAAGTTTTCTCCGTTTCACCAGGCTTGAATATCATGGCGCCGTTTGTGGCAACGTAGTCTGATCCGGCCTCAGCCGAACCGTCTTCAGTAGTGTATTGTACCGTTACTTCACCGCTGAGGTCTCCAGCACGGACCACTTTAACTTCAAATGTGCCACAGTTCTCCATGACGGTGTAATGGTCAGGGTCAAAGCGCACGTTTGGACCGCGGGGCTCGATGGACGGAGACCCTGACCCTCTACGCTGCAGCTCCGCCTTGACTTCGCTAAGGTCACTCTGAGCCCTTTCAGAAATCTTCCGTGAGAAATCACCACCCCCAGTCATTTTCCGCGTCGCGGCCACTCTATAAAATGCCCGAGATTTCGGTCCCTTGGACATCAAAGTCTCTAACGCCATTCTTTCAACGGTCTCAAGGTCCTCCTCAGGATGCTGCCGTCTTAAGTCCCGGAGAACCGCGACGTAATCGCGACGGGATTTCTCTACTTCTCGACCTTCTTCGTCGTCCGACGCAAAATCATCTCCTGGCTTCAGTGCCATTTCTACCGAACCGTCCCCTTCGCCCTCCACGATGACTCCACGCTCGTTGACGCGATACCCTTTCTTCAAGTACTTGTACACTAGCAGCCGTCGATCCGCTATGTAAGCTGTCATCACAGTCGCTGGAAAGAATAGGAAGGTGACAGTGCCCTCCCAAACTTCAACTTCATTCGGAGATATCACCGCAAGAATTAGGTAAAGCCACACATAAGCAAATATGGACCAGGTGGCGGTGACGAGGAACACGCGCAGGTGCTTTATCTTACGCACCTCACCGTCGGGAATCACGAACACGCATATAGCCATTATAACAAATAGGTTATAGGCTGCGGACCCTACAATAGTCCCTGGTCCTAATTCCCCGGCTTCAAAGTTCTTTCCAGCTATTTCTATAACGGATAGCAGAATCTCAGGCGCGCTGGACCCTAAAGCCATAAGAGTCAAGTTGGCGACAGTTTCGTTCCAGACGCGAACGACGACGATCTGGTCGCTGCCGTTCCGTCGCACGCGCACTTCCTTTTCCCGTGACGTGATAACTTCGATGGCAGCCATGAAGCGGTCGGAGACGATGGAGACTCCGATGAAGAGGTACATGAGGGAGATGAAGTAGACGATGCCGCGGAGGGCGATGTCGAGGGTCGGGACATCTTCGAGGGGCTGCCAAGCGGGCAGCACGAGCCCTTCGGCGCATTGGAGCCGGTGCGGGGTGGCGTTGCGCGGCGCGGGGCGCGCAGGCGGCTCGGCGCGGGCCACCACGCAG